>JAIUCV010000669.1:0-426924 GCA_026724425.1 Erythrophleum ivorense | reverse complement strand
AGCGTTTCCAGATCGGAGAATCTCCACCACTTTCTCGAACACGAAGACGTTACAGGGGATATGAAGGACTCCTTTCTGAGCGTAACCGTATTCCTGAGCAGATCGATTGAGCAATCCAACGAAAACCGGGTGGTTAAGCAGCTCCGCACTCACCACGAACCGTTCCATCTCTTCGCCGACGTTGACGGGGACCTGACCGGAAGGGACAGTCGACGTGACTGTTGCTCGCTTCACCACGAAAACTGACGACGACGACGACGACGACGACGTCGGTTGATGAACATCGCGGCAGCGAATTTGGTTGCAGCTATAAGATTCGGAGGACGAGTCGGCGATTTGTGAGAGGCGGCGAATCAGAGGCTTCATGTTTGATTTCATGTAGTCTAGGGAGAGACAAGTATTCGATATTGGTGTATATATAAATGGAGAGTGTAACACACATAGAGACGGTACGTGATTGGTGGACGCGTACACGTATGAAATAAATTAATACCTTTTGTATTATATATCTAATCAAAACTGTGTGTATTCTTTTATTACCAAGTATTCTTTTATTTGATATATATGATAGAAAAAGGTATTCAATTGATTTCATACGTGTACGTGTTAACAAAATGAGTCATGGTCAAATAAACAATAGAGGAACTACCAAATTTGAATATACAAAATGAGAAATTCTCTAAATTTGGTTGAATTTCCTAAACAAAACAAATTTTTATAAAGTTTCAGGCGTTTCCTCATTTACATATTGGTCAAATAACTGATGGTAATACTGTGGATAATTGTTAACAGCTTTAGTAATTGTGGATTGGACAAAAAAAAATACATGGATAAAAAACGGTAATGCATATTTATTAGTTCGCTTTCTATTATAAACACACTTTTGTCTTTGACCAAAAGTAAAAAACACACAATTATGTAAACTAATCCTATTTATGACATACTTTGTTCTTGGTTTTGCAAATTGACAAGCCAATATTTCAATTTCGGTAACGTTATTTTCAGTTTCACCCAGTTCTATGTTTATTTTTTGGGAATTCATTCGGCTTTGACTAGATTAATATAAATAAATAAAAACTAATATTTGACTCGTTTTTGGAGGGAAAAAGCACTCTGAAAAGTGGGATTAAAAAAAGGAGCTTGCGGCCAAATTGACCAGAAGACGAATGATCATTTTGAGATAGATAAAACACTTCGATTTCTTTTGCCATAAGAATTTGAAAGAAGCCTAAAATCTTCTTCGTGCTTTTCATCAAACCCTTGAACGATTCACGTTATCGATATGCACGAGCTTGAGAAGAAGGCTTCTCGTTTTGAGAGAGATTTCCGAGAAAAGCTGATTCAAGGTTGAAGATCGTCCTCCATGATAATGTGAGAAATTGCTCTCATCTGTCTTTCCTCAAGAATCATACAATATGTTTCTTTTTTTCTCTTTTTGATTTCTTTTTTCTTTTATTTTGCCCAAGATGAAACTGAAAAACAAACGTGAAACGACTGTAACAAATTTGAGAAGCTCTGTTCTTGCAAAGTATAACATTTTTTTTTTTTTTTTTAAAGTGTTATTGTCAGTTGGAGACATTCAAGAGGCAATTGGTTCAGTCCCTGAGTAATGAGAATGCTCTGGTAAGATATTTAATAGTTTTTACCAGCTTATGTCCTTACACATTCTTCTTCTTCTTCTTCTGCAATTGCCTCTTCTCCGTCTATTTTTACAGCAAACAGAACCTGTTGAAGATATTAAGACATGCGACCAGTCGATTCATTGGTCTTATCCAGAGAAAGGTACTGTCTCAGTATTAGATTATTACATACATAAATTGAGTTTAGTGAAGTTAAGCTGATGTTTTACTTGGCAGCTTCAAATTACACAGGACCTAGATTTTCTGTGACTCCATACATTTCTCCATGGATTACGCCAACTATAATCTCTCCTCGAAGTAATTCTTCTCCCAAGAGAACTTCCGGTGCAATGTCACCCACTGATACACATTTTGAAAACCAAAAAGCAACTCTCTGGTACCCATCAAGCCAGCAATCATCAGCTGCAAATTCTCCTCCTCGTGGCCTCCCTCTTCCAGGTTTGTCTTTTCGTCTGTTTCTATATAAATGTTCACTTTCTCTGATTGTGACAGCTTACATTTACGCAGCTCGTACACCTCGAGTTGATGGCAAAGAGTTTTTCCGTCAAGCTAGGTTAATAGGCAACTGATCTTGAACGTGTTTTCAAGAGCATTCATTGTAGGCAAAAAACTAACGCCGCCACCACTCGGCAATCTCAACAAACTAATAAGAGACAAAAAAACTGAAGTCGCACGCCTCTACACTGTTGAATTTCATTGTTGACAAACTCAAAACACTGAAAATTGCATGTTATATGTCTAATAACAAGGATCATACTCTATTACTCTAGTTTGGGGGTTCGGGTTTTAGTTCTGGTTATGGCACTAGAAGCATGAAGTAGTTTCTTGCAATATTTTTTTCACCTTATGTCTTATCAAATATCTATTGTTTCAGCTTTGTTGTTTTAATTACTTGAAACAAATTAAGCGTTAATTTGTTGTTTCAGCTTTGTTATAACACACAGAGACACTTTACTAAGCGTTAATTACTTGAAACAAATTAATATGTCGGCCCACTGGGCCTAGTTATAAGTATTTGAAAAGCCCAGATCGGTTTATACTTCTTATAGAATGAGCGCGAAAATTACATACAGTCCTGCGAGTGAAGACGCAGCTTTCGAAAATTTGACGGATGTTATAGCGGGTGCTAATCTTTCTCGGAAGAGTTGTTTTGTTTAATTTTGTATTGTGTTTTCTTCTAATCTTTCTCAGAGAAGTTAAAAGTAGAAGATTTGTGTTTCATTGTATTTGGTGAGGATTGTGCACAGAAGGTGTTTGATAGAATGTCTACTCCATTATTACGCAGAAGATGTTCGATCACTTGCACTCTGATCCAAATTTTGGAGAAGAATATGTTTAGAGAAGTTGAAAGTTCCGTTTTTTTTCCTGGAAACTCATCTGGTATATCGCAATGGACGTTTGTTCAGGCGAGACACAAGTCTAGTGGAGGATGGAGACCGAAGAAGAAAATATACCATAGAGTTCACGAGCTTGATAAAGCGATAGACTTGAAGAAGAAACCAAATCTGATACTTCAACTGAAATCCATTCTTCAAACGCAGAAACATAGAAGGATTCTGCTAAGGGATCTGGAGAAGCATGTTGGGTTTGTTCAGAAGTGGAATCTTATGGCTGCCATTGAGAAGTACCCTTCGATTTTTTATGTTGGAGGTGGAAACAGAGAGCCTCCTTTTGTTACGCTTACTGAGAAAGCTAAAAAGATTGCAGCTGAAGAATGTGAAGCTACAGAGTCAATGGAACCAATTCTGGTCAAGAATCTCAGGAAGTTATTGATGATGTCTGTTGATTGTCGAGTGCCTTTGGAGAAAGTTGAGTTTATTCAGTCTGCAATGGGTTTGCCTCAAGACTTTAAGAGTTCGTTGATCCCTAAGTACCCTGAGTTTTTCTCTTTGAAGGTTGTTAATGGAAAAGTTCATCTTGTTTTAGAGAACTGGGATTCTTCACTGGCAATCACTGCGAGGGAAGACAGGTTATCTCGTGAAGGAGTTCTTGAGCCAATTGGGAACAGAAAGAAGGTTAGGATCACAAAGGATGGCAATTTCTTGGGACGGAATGCGTTCAAGATCTCTTTCCCTCCTGGTTTTAGGCCTAACGCAAGTTATCTAGAGGAATTTGAGAAGTGGCAGAAAATGGAATTTCCATCTCCGTACCTTAATGCGAGAAGATTTGATGTTGCAGATCCTAAAGCTAGGAAACGAGTTGTAGCTGTGCTTCATGAGCTTCTCAGTTTAACAATGGAGAAGAGAGTGACGTGCTCTCAGCTGGACGCGTTTCACTCCGAGTTTCTGCTTCCATCAAGACTTATACTTTGTTTGATTAAGCATCAAGGGATATTTTACATTACTAACAAAGGAGCAAGGGGTACAGTCTTTCTCAAAGAAGCTTATGATGGTTCTAGTTTGATCGAGAAGTGCCCGTTGTTATTGTTCCATGAGAGATTTGTTGCACTCTGTGGTCGGAGAGAAGTCAGTCTATGTAATGATGAAATGCAGTCTTCAAGTGTTATCTCCTAATCTTACATATAACCAGATATATTTGACCTATTGGTTCAAGGGCTCTGAACATAAGAAGCATTTTGCTCTATCCTTTCTAATGGAATGATTCTATTGTCTTCTCTTATGAAGACTACTTGTCAAAGATATTAAGTTTTCAGAGCTAACTTGACAACAAAAGCCAGGAACGTGTCACAGCGCCTAATATGATACCAAGGGAGATGTGACAGGGAGATTGACTATGTACTGTGAATGTGACATGAACCATCTTCTCGTCCATGTGGAGGTTGTGGACGCAGCTGGTATTATAATAAACTTGTTTGTTTCTCGGTGTACACGACTCTCTTGATTGTTTTTCTGGAGAAAACGATAACGGAATCTTTTTTGGGTGTTTACACACGACGGAACATTATTAATTTGAATGCAGGAGAAGGGGGTCCAGGACTCATGTGGCTTGTGAAAGGCATCATGGGAAAAGAGCCAAAGAGAAGGACAATTAAGTCGCACTAGACAATCCCCATTTTAGACCTGAGTCGCATTCATGTTCAAAAACAAAAGGTCAGTGTTTTCATTATTAGATTGGCATTTTTTTTTTTCTGGTAAAATCCACAGTGCATTTATACGAAACCAAGTCATGTCTCGTTCTTTTCTGCTCGCCCTGTTTTTTGTTTTTACATTCAAAGCTTTTCTTTTAAATAAGATAAACAACAAAACTCTCTTTTTCATGGGGTTGGATGGTAATAGGCTGCTGATACATCAATTTTGCTTTGCGGACAAAGAGACTAATTAACATTTGGTTTCTCTTGAGTCTTGACAAACTGCGTAGTTAGTTCCGTGTCTGGATTAAACATGCTAACTAGCCTATATATAGCCGAAACCTATCAAATTTGAAATCCATATATAAAAAAAAAAACACCTATTGGCATTTGGCAGAAAAGAAAATCCAAAGTCGGATTCTTTTTTTCTATCTTTCTTGAAACTTTAACAAGTAAATGGATTCCTGTCCTTGTCATTTGGCATCTCATCCAAATGAAGGGTACACAATTCAATTCAAAGCATAAAGCCAAGATCTTGAGGTTGATTGAAGCATCAAGATCTATTAAACACACCATCTTTGATTTTTTTTTCTTTTAACTTTTTTTTTTGTTCTCTTGATAAAGCCACATCACAGTCCAAACGTAAGGATCATCCGCTAACATCTCGACGTATCAACCACGAATTGGAAACGATACGCTGATGTTGCATTCGGTTACAGAAAACGAAGAAAACTACTGACAAAGACTTATAACCACACCATGATATTTGAATTTTCCTCATCTAATTACTGAAAAACACACAAGTTTCTATTGAATGATCTGCGATAACTTGTCTGTACACAGACAAAGACGTGGGAGCCCCAATTATATACTTTATGGATGATGATGCATAGTAATAAACAACTTGACACATAAAAGATCAAACTTTAGGGGTATCATTTTCAATGTATGGAGGTTTTTGATTTCATGGGGACAAAATTCTATGGTCCATTATTGAACAGTGGTCCTACAGTCCCAACCATTTTTCTGTGAATTATGTGTACTGTTTTGGACAGAAGAACACATCATGCAATCACCCAATATTATTTTCCTTCGTTGTTTGGTCCATCCTGAAATCTCTTTCTCCTTTTTCTTTTGAAAAATCGTTTTCAGCATTTCCAAAACCCCAATCTAATTCAGTGATCAATAAATAATCAAGTACATTTTAGCACAAGTGTTTGCATTCCTTTCTCTGTATAGTTGTTAGATCTTTACTTTAATGCATCTTCTATATTGGTCTAATTATACCAACTAATTCCATGATTATGTTAAGATAAATGTTGCTTTGTGGTCATTGCTTGGTGTTGATTAAAAGAATAAAGATGCCATCTTCAGCCTGAAGCTCTTCATGCATGTCTGTTTTTTTTTTTCACTGTTAGTCTCATTGCTGTTTTCAAAAAGGAAATCATAGACATTGTACAAAACTTTTGATTTCTCCATCTCTCTTTTCTTTTCTTTGTTTTCTTTTGATACCCATATCTTTTTTTTTATTGTTTCTCGATACCACCCACATCAGCATTCAACACTTTAGTTACCTTTTCCCAACAAAAAATCTTTTTATTCCATTGACATAGTCCAATCTGATTTCCCTAATAACTATCCAAACGAAAACGAAAAAAAAGAGAGGACTTTCATGTACACTCTAAGATTTGAACTAAAATATGTCTATATATTGTACGTATACTTTTATATAAACCTATTCCATCTTGGATTTGATATCTGCCCACTAACCCCAACCAAACTACATAAATGATTTGGGTAGTTGGCTTTCTTTCTCCTCTTTTAAAATTTAATTTCTTTTTTTAACTTTGGGATATGTATGGGTGCCTAATATAGACAAGAAATAACTATTACAAATACTTTCCTAGACACTTTTCTCTGTTCAATAGAGAAAAAGGAGTATCTATGAACAGTTAATATTTGTGGGGATATCAGAGTGAAAGCAATGATTTTGTCATATTCTATAGGTATTCAGATGGGCCTATAGTCACATTACCACTCTCTTTTATATCTAATATCTACTCTTCTTGCATCATCACAATCAAGTTCCAGGTTATGTTATGATATATAGTAGCATTATATAAATTCTGACATCAATACTGCACAAAAACCCAATTAGAGGAACATATGTGCAGGTGTATTGTGATCATAATCATTCGTATTTGTTGTTTAGAAGTGAAAGAACAAATAAAGAAGAATATAAAAAGGCAAACTCTTTGAGGTCTAAATCAAAATTCATCACATGAGCTATGAAGTGTTGTGTTTCAGGGATAAGACTGATTGTTAAAACGATATGTATTGTTTTTTCTTTTTATAATTCTCTTTAAATTATTCATCTTTTGAAATTGGATGGTACTAATGATGAGATATAAACAAATGTCTTGTGGCTTTTTCTGCAGTGATTTCAGAAGACTCCACACCAAATCCACTCAATGTAAAGAGGAAAAAAAAAAAGAGAAATGGCATTTTCATTTGGCATTGGTAAATGGTAGGTCATTGATATTCCCACGTAAAAGGAAAAACAAATGCTCTTAGTACTTTTTTGGTATCGTTTTAAATTTATCCCTTTGTGTTCGTCTTTGCCAAATCCTATCTCTTCTTCAGATTTATAATTTGATGAATCAAGTATTACTTTCTTCGAGGAAAAAATTATGCTTTTTAGGATATTTTCAAAACGAATACAATTTATATTTTAGATGATAACAGTATATGTATATCGTTTGTCGATGTAACTTTTTTTTTATAAAAGTGATGGATAATGATCTGTTAATCGATGTCAACAACAACAACAACAAAAAGTCATTGGCTTAAAGGATTGGTTTGGGGGTAATCCTCACTTTGAAATTTGAATTTCCTAATCGATTGTGTGGTTATGTTTCCGATTCACATTATTGACAAGAGCGTTAAAGTTCAAAAGAGGTGACAAATGTTATTGTTCCCATTTGAACTCATTTATTCATAGTTATGTAGTCAAATCAAAGTGATGGCTTAAGGGTGAAAAATGATAAGGGGGACCCATTTCCCAACAATAAGATACAATTGCCTTAATTAAATTGTTAATTTTAAATATTTCTCTTAGGACATAGAACAAAAAAGGCAAAAGCTACCAAAATCAATAAGGTAGTGAGGTTGGACCATTTCATGAGTGCCCCCTTTCACAAGGTAATCTATAAAGTTTTGGTGTTCCCCATCATGACCCCTCTTCACATCTATATCTCTACTTTTAATTATTCCCAAAGACATTTTGATGTAATATATAATCTTTTTTAATATCATAACGTGTATATGCCACTATGTACATATATGTGGCAATAAAATCGTTTAGTTTAGTGATTGTTGCACTTCTAAAGGTGATGTTACCCTTGATTTAATCATGTATTTTTGTTATTTCACTATCTAATGCTAGTTATATGCATTATTGAACTCACCTGATATTATATGTTTTCTACCGTTTGTTCGCGTATATTCCATTGTTTTTATTCAGTAAGGAGTTGGCTCAAATTAGCATTTTGGTCTTTTGTTTCAACTCTTAAGCTGACCTTTCTGATATACAACCTAACACAGGCATCAAAATTGGATTTGCCATTTTAGCTGAATGTCTTCAAATTTGATAAGGACGTCAATAAACTACGATATCACTCAAATTCAAAATATATTGATCGTTTCAACTTGTTTGTGTATCATTCAACCATCTATTATTTGTATATATACACCATAAAAAACGAAATGGTTAAAAATTTATGGGATGAGAGGTTAGTTGATTAATGAACATAGTGAATCAACTAGTATTTTTTCTTATAAACAGTTTACACACTCCAAAAAATAATATTAAAATGGCAGCCTGAAATTTGATATTAAAATCAAAATTCTTGAAAAAGAAAGAGAGAAACCCCACCAATGCTGAAATATTGGGAAAAAAAAAGGGTGTAAATAAAAAAGAATATCTAAAATAAGAAGTGGACAAGTTGCATGACACAAACCCTAACACCACAACATTTGCATATCCCATCACTTTACACCAAGTCTCCCACTTTTGCTTCGTTTGTTTCGCTTATATATAAATAATAAATTAAAATGAAAACATAACCGTAGGGAAATGGTCCTTAGATTCTTCAAAAGTTTCCAAATAATAAAGTATTTTAAATAAACATCAATCGGTCAAGCGTCACTCTTCTGTTTTTGGTTTTCTGTAAATTTGTTTTTGCTTGATTTGTTGCTTAGTGTGTACGTGACGTTTGGTTCCTTCCCTTCGCATACTCTTATCTCCATTTTCAAAATTACAATTTTTTATATAAAAAATACTTTAAAAGTCGGACAAAGTTAGGAGATTACTACACCAACTTTGGTATAACATGTCACTTGGTTAGTAGGAATCATTTGGGGGAAGTTGCGACAGTGTTTTCAAGTTCGACTCTCTACAGCTGGACCGGCATGGTTTATGTCTTGTCAAAAATTCGATATGGACCAACAAAAGATTATGGAGCCAGAGCTCGAAATAATAAAAAAAACCCTGATGGAGTATAAACTCAGTGTTTACATCGTTAAAATGGATCATTTTAGAGTATTTCACATTTACCACCTCGCATATTTGGTCCTCGATAACCTACTATAATCTATATTCCTAAGCATGCAACAAATACAAGATCACATGTTAATGTATATGTGTAAATAATATTATAATATCGATAGTGCAGGAATTTAACCAAACTTAGTTAAAGATTTTATTTACTTTCGGCATTAGATAGTAGCATATTAGTTCGGTCTAAGTCAATGTGTTCTTTTTAATAAGATATTATTAAGACTGATTGATAAAATTAAGTAGATAAATATTGAACGTTTCAAAAAGTCATGATTTAGAATATTGAACCTCCATTGGTTGATCCGCCTGTGAAGGCACAAAGATGTGTACATCCAAATCTAACAATATACAAATCTGAAATCCACTTAGAATACCATGATTAGCATAAGAAACCAATATTATAGGTTTTGATTTTCTCTAGGCACGTAAAATAGAACTAAACAGGAGAGAAAAAAAAAGAAGATAAATTGGCTTTTGGAACTTTTAATTCGTGCGACGAGTATATCCTCTTTAATGTTGGCATGATCTCTTCACATCGCTTTCTCGTGTCCTCTTCCTTTTTATTCTTTAATATCTAAACCTTCTTTAAAATATATATTTTTTGAATCGATTCATATTTCTCGACAATATTCAACAGATAAATCATACACAAACATCTGTTAAAGTAACTTTGAAATCTTAGTTATACGATTTTGATTAAAAATTGATTAAAGTCTTGTCTTGCCACTGCATTGAACGGTGCATAGAACCGGCTACTAGCAACACTTTTTTAGTTTATTGTCAACGAAACTATTACTAAACTTATTTTCTACTGTCTTATATAACTGTGAAAGGTTTTTTCTGTAATAAATTGATCAATTTACTTATACGTTAGACTAGAGTTTATTGCTTATAGTACTTTTATAGTATAGATTAGTTGTTATTTATATATATATGTTGGACAAAATATGTTGATAATGATATGTTATAAGTATAGTTATTAACATATAACTCAACCAGCATTGCTTTATTGTTGGAGCCTAGTATCATGTTATGTTTATTTGTAAATATAATATCCAATCTCGGATTCCCGTAGTTAATTAACAACATAAATTCGATAGACTAGAATCGAAAGAATAACAAACAAATTGATAAAATAAATGGAAAAAAGAACTTGACCAAAAAAAAAAAAAAAAAAAAAATGGAAAAAAGAGATAGAGAGAGAAAGAGAGAGTGTGTCAGGAGGAGTACGCAGGACGAACAACAGCGACATTTGCGCGCGTCCGACGTGTCAGCTTTTTACCTCTTCCACTGTCTCTTTCCTCTTCTTCCCTCTCTCACGCGCCTTTACCGGCGTGTGTTATCCACGCTCAGCAGTACTATTCTTGGGTCCCACACCAGCACCAATTAGTATTTTGTTACTTTATTTTTTCCTGTAGTTTTGGGTTTATTGTTTTTCGAGATAATATTCGTACACACTTCTTAATCAAACAACTGTTTTAAAAAAAATTAATAGAAATACTAAAATATTTTGTCTGCTTCAATATAGCTTTTGTTTAGATATTTCTTCAGGCAAATTAAAATATAAGTCAACAATATCTTAATAAATCTTACAAAATTAAATTTCTTTGACTGTATAATTTTCTTTTCAATATATAGGAAATATAAAAAAAGGAATTTTCTCTTTCTTTGTAGTGAAGGTTTCTTTTCATGATTTTGATTTCTTAGCTAAAAAAAAAAATATATCCAGCTAATTTTCCATACAATTTGTTTTAATAAAGAAAATATAAAAACTTCCAATAACAAAAAAGAAAGAAAAGAGAGAATAGTTTCCATAAACGGGGTCAAGGTGACATGTTGACATGAACGCTAGCGTTTTTAGGAGATCTACAGATTGGACACGTGTGCACGCTGGACCCACAGACTCCACACAAGCACAAGTGTCTGCACGGTAAGAGCAACACACAGGATTCCTCCTCCCCACAGTTTCTGCACATCCTACCTTTCCCCGCCTTATCATGCGCCTCCGTCGTAGCTGCTACAGTGCGCCTAACCGTTTCTTCACGAGTGCTGCTTCCGCAGCAAGACTGCGCATCGTCTTCGTCGCTCGGGTTCACGTTATCTAATCCTGCGCCTTGGACGTCCTTAACCTGCGCCAGGACCTGCTCGAGGTTGGTGCGGAGGTTGTTGGCGGTTGCCTCGTTGGTCTGAGCGAGATCCCGCCAGATTTGGTTCTCGATGGCGAGTGACTTCACGCGCTCCTCAAGCGCATGGTTGATCTTCCCGATTCTCTCTCTTTCTTCTTCTTTGACTCGAAGCCTCTTCACCAGTCCATGCTCTACCGCCTCCATTATCGTCCTCGCTTGCCTCTTCCTCTTTTCTTGAATCTCGAATTTCACTCTCTCCATCTATACCCAAAACATTAAATAAAATATATATAAATATGAGTTTGTCGTTGATTGATGCACATTGCTCTGCCATTGATGCAAATTTGTGAAAAACTGTACGAACGAACGTTTCTTACATGAAGGGAGACGAATCGATCGATATCGTGCTGTTGCTGATTGATGTGAGAGGAGATATCGATGTCTTGGCCGAGAAATGAAAACGGAGTAGTACTAGTAGTTGTAGCAGCAGTAACGCATGATGATGATCTAAGGTTCTGATGAACAAGATGAGGATGATGATAATAATTCGATCTGGAATCTCTGGAGCGTTTTTTTGGGAAAAAACTATCACAGTCGACATTTGCACCGTCGGGGTAGTAAGTGAGTGAATCGGCGGTTGTCGGAATAGTATCAGCGGTGGTGGCGGCGCCGCCGTACATATGAAGAAGATGAGAATCGTCCGTCACCGAGAAAGGTGAAACGACGCCGTACCCGGTTTGGTTGTTCGCGCAGAAACCGCCACTAGTTGGTTCCATGGTGATGTTGTTGTTATTCATCACTAAGTCTCTGCAAACAGTACAATAAAAAAGAAAATCAGTTGAGGATCATCATCAATATACACAAAGAAAACTCCAAAGAAACGGATAAAGAAGAACAAAACACAGAAAATCATGAGATCGCAGAGAAAGCACTGTTGTAAACCTGTTAGAGAAGAGGAGATGGTGAGCATCAACGGCCATGGAAGGAGAGGTTTAGAGAAAGAGAGAGAGATGATGGTGAAGAAGATGATGAGAATAGGGAGAGGAGAGGAAGTTTAAAAGAGATAGAAAATTAGAAATGCATGCGTTTCGGTTTTTTGTTTGCTGCTTTGATGTGCGTGAAGAAGAGGGCCTTCGCTTTTTTTTTTTTATATATTAATCTTTTAATTTTTTGAAATACCAAATCGAAACGAACCTCAACCAAATGGTTGTTTCCTATTTATACACATCGACGCGACGAACGTGAAGAGAAAATAAAGGAGAGAGAGAAAAAGCCAGGTTTTAGGAAACTAAATAATCAATTTCGAAATATTTAATTTGTTCAAAGGTAAATCCAAATCTATATAAACATACTGAATTTAATTAGCCTACCATTTTCCTAGGGTTTTATAACATGTTGATTTGACTGTATATATCTTTTTGGTAATATTTTTTCCATAAACTTCTCGTTTTAACACGTATTCTGAAATTGAATATGTATAAATTCACTTTTTTGGTATTTAGTTACCCAATGCTTCTGATTGAATTGATTCTTGTTAACTGTTATTCTTATTCAATACAGATTTTTATCCTTATTCAACACAAATTTTGTGAATCGGTTATAGTGATAAATTGAAACACAATATTTTCAGTTATATTATTTTTGAAGTGGTGGTGACTTGTAGCGACATTGGTGGAAACTTATTGAGAAAATTGTTTCTTATAAACAAAAAAATAAATAAATCGTTTCTTTGGTTTTTGTTTTGGTCATAGTAATATTAGGAGTACCGCTCGGATTCGGTTTTGTTTTTAACTTCATCACCGTACCGAATAAATAGAGTAGATCAGTTTGGACCGTGAATTTAGCGGCATTACAGGGGTATTTTAGGACATCCGCTACCGTAAAGAGATGGGAAATTAATTTTGTAGGAAGAATACAAGCAATGCTTATATGACACGTGTAAAAAGGGCCGAAGGAGTCATGCGTAGTGCCATATAAGCATTCCAGCGTGGCGAACATTTTAACGTGGGGCCCATAATTTGTCTTTTGTACGGTCCGTTAAAAATGGGTAAAATCTTACTTTTTCCGTTTTTGTAATATTGTCTATTTCGTACGAGTTTGGCGCCATGTGATGCCACGTGTTGAAACATCCTGGCTATTTCTGTTTGACCCATTCTTTGACCTTTTTTTTCCTTTACATGAAAAACAGAAAGAGATGTGAGTTACACATCTTTAATTAAACTTCTTATCCCCTTAAATTGTCAATTAAAAATTAATAAAACATAATTATTTCACAATTAAATAACATTAAAAATATATTATTAAAAAATTCCATTTTCAAATTATTATATACTATTATATAAAAGTAAATTGTAATTTATTGGAGATGATATCAGATAGAAAGTAACGCACAAGAATTAATTCCTACTTTGATTTATGTCTCCTCTTTTCTTCTTCTTCTTTACATTTTTGTGTGCTTTGTTATATTTTCTTTCTCACACATTAAAAGTAAAACGATATGCCTTTGTCTTTTAGAAGCTTCAAATTTCGACCATCTAAATTTGTTTTACAAAGGCTAGTTTTGAAAAAGTAAATTTTGTAAAGTAAAAGAGTGGGCACACCTTAACTACGTGTTGCTTCTTTCTAATATCGATATTGATCTTTATTCGAATTTGTTATATATAACGACAGTGTGAGGCATTAGCTAATGCAATATATAAAATATGAGGTATTTTTAATAACAAAAACAAAAAAAATCATGAAAACTTGAATTGTGGTTTCCTCTTTGATTGGAGAGCAAGTGACATTGCACCTTGACTTTGTTGTATGGTATCCTTTCTTTTCTCTTTAAACAAATTTGATTCTCACTTTTCTTTCTTTTCCATCTGCTTATTTGATTCAACTTAAAGTTGGTGCTGGTGATATGCATATGATATCAACAATTTTAAAAAATATATAATAATTCATAAGCATTGTAAGAATCTTAAAGGGTGCCTTACCTAGAAACTTCATCTTTCCTTAAAGTCACCACTATAATTCAATTTGTGTTAAAGAAAGAATTCATGCTTTTGTGAAATATATAGTATACTATATCTTTCGGTTCATATGCATAATTGTTCGTGTATCAAAGTTTTGATAATTGTGAGGTGACTTTAATTATACTTTTGTTCCAACATCATATCACACACCTAGATCTTACAACAATTCAAAAGAGGCTCCAACGGATGTGAAAAGCTTCTCATTAAAGACATGTGTTTCGATTAATTGTTGGGGCTTACTAGTGCATACATATCACATGTACTATGGTCCATACACGAGAAGCTCGTGACCTAACATATTACATCATATTAATCTTTGGATATTTCATCAAATGCACCAAGATATCTTTGGATCTACCACCTTCATCGGAAGGTAAAAGGGTGAATTGAATACCATATGGATTGGTGGAACTCACTTTCACAATTACCGGGAACAAGAATTCTGATCGAAAGTCTTCACAGAATTTCTTGTTTTTGTTAACTATTGATGAAGTCTTCTTGACCATAAAAATTACTCAAATCCATAGATCCGTCGTTATAAACACATTGTATTGATGTAATAATATTTTCCGCAAAATTCGAAGAAGTACCACATTCCATAATTTCAATTACTCATAAATTAAATAGGATCTTAATTATCGGATATTAAAGAAACATAACTACATTGGGAAGGTGGATGCATCAGATAAAAAGAGTTAGGTTTGAGAGGTCCCGATGTAATAAAAGATGTGTTGGGTCATCACTCTTTCTTGCTCCTCAAAAAATACCTTACTTAGCCGTATCATCGAAACTTAACTTTCATTGTAGCTAAATTTCAAGATCTTTGTTATTTTATTAATTCTAAAAATCGTTGCCCCATTAGGAGACAAGAGAAGAGGTTCTGCAAAAGACTTTAACTTGGTGTCATGTGTGGTTGTGCTTGTGGACAGTTTGTGGTCCCTTCATATTTTTATTTTAAAATAAATAAATGAAAATAACAAAAGAAGGAACCAATGTGTAGATTGCATGATTCCCACTACTGCTTTCAATCTCATCTTCTGCTAAAATGCATTATATATGATCCCACCACCACTTTTAATTCATTCAGACAAAACACGTAATAAATATTAAATATTATTATATTATTTTTTTTTTTATTAAAAATGTATATGAATACGAGGAGAGCTATTCATCGAGATGAAATTATAAATGTACTGACGACTTGTTACCATCACAGATCATGAACCACATTAACTCCAAGCAAAAAGACAAAGATGGTTGTTGTTGTCAGTCAGATCACTGATTCACTTCCACCAGATCAAGAAATTGGTTAATAAGTTTGAATAAAAAAAGGTAGTAGAGATTAGACAACAGGTTATGTGTTGTTATTAAAAGAAAGCTTACACAAATCCATCACTACATGAAGCCTACTACTACTACTACTTCTTCAAGTCCCTACCTCGACGAGAGTATCAGTCACATTCGTACGATCTAAACCAGTAAATGAGAGAACATGATTGACACCTGCAACTTCTCCTTTTATCACCCCCAAAACTTTCTTTATGGAGATTGAAGAAATTACAGTTTTTAAGTTTTGCGATTGCGAGGTGACGATGAGCTACTACTGCTACTGTTGCTGCTCCTCCTTCTTCCCCTCAAAGGCCTACGTTTTATAATGTTAGCCAGTGATAAAATAAAGTTTGTGATATCTATTTTAGATAAGGAGCAGGCAAACATCTCATGACAACAGTTGCATAAAGATATTTAGTCAAAAGACAAGGCCTAACAAAAAAGCATAGCAAAGGAATGGGATAAACACCCCCTTAGAGGCCCATGTGTTCTCACAGTAAAGTAGCTCGGCCATCAAATAAAAAAATAAAAATTGAGAATAAAGTCTTACCTCTGCATTACCCAAAAGCCATAGTTAGTCATGTTTAGCTAACGTTTATTGAAACTGGTATGACATACATTTCTAATTCAGAAGTAGACAAAGCAGGATCTCGGATCATACTCATGAGCTAGGAGTCTAATATGCATTCTACATACACTAGAACAGATATCAAAGCCAACACCGACAAAATTCACAAGGATTTAAGCATACCTGCAGGGTGATATCGACCTTGAACAAGAACGTGAAGGCCCACGGATTGGTGATCGGCTTCGTCTGCCTATTGGAGATCAGAGATCTTCTCGGCGGACTGCGTAGCCGCCTTGGAGATGACCTGGATGTGCGCATTCAAGAAATAATCCATCAAATAAAAAACTCATACAACATCAACGAAATGGAAGCACTGCTTGTACATAAGTTAATCTCATCCTCTAATTACACCGCAGTTTCAAAGACATAAGATTACAGTCGCCTAAGAGGAGGAAGCTGAAGCCTGAAGCTATAAGAAGAACAAGAGAACCTAGAAAAGCTGAAGCTTTCCTTTCCTGCAGCCAAACAGAGAAACAGGAATGAAGTTAAAGAAGCTGATTAAGAAACCATCTTACGTTAAGTAGAAAAGAAACAGACCTTGGAGGTGGAGAGATCGACCCCGCTTGGCAGGTCCATTTCAGATGGATCGAAAGCGTTTTGACATTCGATCTTTGATTTGACAAAAAGATAAACGTTTACAAAATAAATCCACTAAGTAATACGAGTCAAATCGACCAAACTGAATTATCAATTACTTGTTATTAGCCGAAACAAAAAAGGCCTAACCTTTTCCGATGAGAAGAAGATGACGCCGATCTTGAGCGGGATTGAGAGCGCGAAAGAGACCTCGAACCTGGAAATGGGTCGAAATGATGATCCCGAAGCAGAGGATGAAGAAGGCGAGCGACGGCCACGAGTTGATTGTAGCGCGCAACACAAAGCCCTAACGGTTAACTGGATTTACACACGCACAACACCAAAGTCCGCACGTGCCAGTCATAACCATGAAAAATAAAATAAAATAATTCAAAATAACTTAAAAAAAAATAAATAATTTATAAGAGTATTTAACAATGAATTTTAACATTATAAGAGTTAATTATGAGATTATTGATTGGATCATCTATAGTTTATTTCAATTTTTTCTCTAAGCTGTACAAATAATTTAGATCGAGGGAATGATTTTTTTAGTTTTTTTTTTTTTATTTTAATTGGAAAGGCAATAATTTTGCATCAATCATAAACAAAAATTATTAGGCATCGCTATATCTTCTCATCTAGGTTTTTGGTGCTGCTTTTTCTTCTTCTTCTTCTCCGTATCTGTTTCTTTGCTTCCGTCACGGAGCCGATATGTATTGTTTCTAAGGAGTAAGCTTGTTTCGATCGTGAATCAATATCCATTTCTAAAGCGTTTAGGGATTTCGATTCTTAGATTTTGATATTTAGGTTCGCGTATCGCTCAGGGATCGATTATCTCCGAGGGAAAACTTGTTTTACAATCTGATTTTCCTCGATTGTTCAGTTTGAGAGCAGTTAATTAGGGTTCCTAGGCTGATTGGGCTCTTTAGTGGTTGGGATTTGGAAACGGTAGCGATTATGGATCCCTTTGGGATGGGGACTAGTATAAATCAAACTCCCGTAACTGAGGATCTCAAGAAAGTTGGAGATACTCCTACAGGTTTGTTTTTTTTTTTCTCTTTCTCGATTTTTCTTCTCTTTTGAAATTCGGTTTGTTGTTCTCCAGATGTTTTTGTATCTTGAATCTGGATCTAGTTTGATTTAGTTCTTCAACTGTGGATGAGTGAATCAGACTTTAATTTTGCTCCTAAGTTGATATTTTAGACTAATTTTCCTTTATACTCCCACGAAGACGAAGAAGATTAGGGGAGATTTTTAGTTGCTATTTCAAGCGTGAACAATCTTCAGTGTCTCTATGAAACAATCTCATACTTGCATCAAATTTTGTAGTTCGGGCTTGTCTAATAAGAGGTTTCTTTGGTGCAGGTAACTCAGTGTTTGACGCATCTCAGTATGCCTTTTTTGGGAACGATGTTGTCGAGGAGGTTGAGCTTGGTGGATTGGAAGAGGAAGATGAAATATTGTCTTTCACTGGAATTGGGGAAGACTTTTCATTTGATAAGGAAGAGGTTAGTCTCACCCTATTTCTCTTAGCTAGCATCTCCTCTTTGTAGGGAACCAGATGAGCACTATATTATGGGAAACAAGAAGCTTTTCTTTGGTTATATATTCTCGGTTCATGTAGTAGAGTGACTTATCATTCCTCCCCAATATTTGCAGGCTGGAGATTCTAGACCTCTGTCTGACGTTGATGATCTTGCTACTACTTTTTCAAAGGTTAGCTAGCTTTAATACGCATACACATGCATCTTACACTTCTTTTATTTCTCAAAATGTTAAGATTGCTTCTAAGAAGCTTGTGAGTTGTAACCTGATGATTTTGTCTATATGCTGTTACAGTTGAATAGCGATCCTGATGTATATAGAAACACGGGACCAATCACTGATAGACGATCAAGACAGAGTGAGTTTCATATCTGCACTAATGGTGTCTCAAAACCATTCTGAAATAATACATGATCAATCCACTTTTAGGCATTCACATTGATTTGATATATTATGTAGTTTCTGTAAAACATTGTATTCGTAGCTTTACTTAGTTATATACGTGCAGATATATCACTGAATTTTGGTGATTACAGTTATCATATATCAATTCTGTGTCTTTCTGTTATTTGACTTTTAACTTAATGATTTAGAGTGAGCCGTTTTATTAATTCCATTCTCCTTATTAATTTGTATGAACGACTTGTGCCTTTACTTTCTACAGAGTAAATGCATTTCCATGGTTCTCCATCTATCTTAAGGGCAAGGCTTTAGTTTGTTGTTTTAACAGTTCAATGTGTTTTTCTTCTCAGATTCTTTAGCTCCCGAATGGACTCATGGGGAGGAGTTGCCAGATTGGTTTGGCCAGCAGCAGATATTGGACTCTAATTCCATCAAAGATGACAAGGCGTGGCCGGCACAGCCTTTTTCGGCTCTGGACCCTAACAGAACATCACCGTATCCCGAACCACAACATCAGCTGCATCAAAACCACAATCAACAGTTTCCCAGTGAACCGATTCTTGTCCCGAAGTCATCTTTTGTTTCATACCCTCCTCCAGGCAGCATATCACCAGATCAGCGTCTAGGACACCCAAATATACCATATCATTCTGCTGGGCCTCAAATGGGATCGCCGAACTTTTCTCAGTTTCCAGCTTTGCAGCCTCAGTTGCCTGGCATGCGTCATGGATCTCCCCAGCGCACTGTAAACATGCCTCAGTTTCGTCCTGCTCTTCCTCTGAATAACCGCCCTCCGGCTCAGTGGATGAATCGTCAAAATATGCATCCTGGTGATAATTCTGGGATCATGAATAACGCGATGCTACAACAGCCGCCTCATCAGAACAGTTTGATGCCCCCACAGATGCAGGGATCTCAGAATAATAGGTTACAACATCCAATGCAGCCTCCTCTTGGGCATATGTCAGGAATGCAGCCTCAGTTATATAATCCCCATCTCTCTCGATCCTCATCCTCTGGAACTTATGATGGAATGCTTGGGTTTGTTGAATCAAGACCAGGATCGGCTCAAGGCAACAGACCGAACATGCGTTTCCATCAGCAAGGCTTTGATGGTGGCATTCAGAGGAGACATAGTGGGTGGCCTCCATTCCGGTCTAAATATATGTCAGCTGACGAGATAGAGAATATACTGAGAATGCAGCTTGCTGCTACACACAGCAATGATCCTTACGTCGATGATTACTACCACCAGGCCTGTCTTGCTAAGAAATCTGCAGGTGCAAAACTGAAACATCATTTCTGCCCAAATCATTTGAGGGACCTCCATCCACGTGCACGGACAAACAATGAGCCCCATGCTTTTCTTCAGGTTGAGGCTCTTGGTAGAGTTCCTTTCTCTTCGATCCGCAGGCCTCGTCCCCTGCTTGAAATGGACCCTCCAAATTCAACTAAATCTGGTAACCTGGAGCAGAGAGCGACCGATAAGCCCCTTGATCAAGAACCCATGCTTGCAGCTAGAGTGTACATTGAGGATGGTCTTAATCTCCTCCTTGATATTGATGATATAGATCGTTTCTTAGAGTTTAACCAACTCCAGGACGGAGGAAACCAGTTGAAGCAAAGACGGCAAGCTTTGTTGGAGAGCCTTGCGGTGTCACTTCAGCTCGTTGATCCCCTTGCCAAGAACGGGCAAAGCCGGTCTCAGGATGATTTTCTCTTTCTAAGGATTATCTCTCTTCCAAAGGGCCGGAAGTTACTTATAAGGTATCTTCAGCTGATTTTCCCCGGAAGTGACCTAATGCGGATAGTTTGCATGGCCATTTTCCGTCACTTAAGGTCATTGTTCGGAGTGCTCTCACCCGATTCTGATATCGCCAAAACGACGAACAAGCTTGCAAGAGTTGTCAACTTGTGCATTCACAACATGGATTTAGGACCGATCAGCGCATGTCTAGCAGCCGTTTCTTGCTCTTCCGAGCAGCCACCGCTCCGCCCCTTGGGCAGTACTGTTGGAGACGGAGCTTCCACGGTACTGAAATCAACACTGGACAGAGCTTCCGAGCTTCTCAGGGCTAATAATTTCAACAACGCAGGCATGGCTCTGTGGCGTGCTTCCTTTAACGAGTTCTTTAACCTTCTGATGAAGTATTGCGTGAGCAAGTACGACAGCATCATGCAGAACTTGAATTCACAAATGGCACCACAGTATGCTACGGAGATATCTGATGCAGCCGCACAAGCCATTGTTCGCGAAATGCCCATCGAGCTTCTTCGTTCGAGTTTCCCACACATTGATGATCAGCAAAAGAGAATACTAATGGAGTTTTTGAAACGATCTATGCTCGGAAGCCAGAAAACCGAGCCGGTCTTAAGCTGATAGTATCAAGATTGAAGCAGTATAGAATCAAGAAACTGTATCGCCATGTCAGCAGTATATGAAGTATAAAATCAATCATGCAGAAGCCGCGGGACAAGAGAGGTAGAGCGGTTCAAACCTTTTTTTTTTGTTTTTTTTGCATCACAGAGAGAGAAGATTCTTCATTCAAATGGACAAGACTGTTTTTGTGTCTTCTAAAGGAAAAGTAGCGGAGAAGAAGTTTGGTCTCTGTACAGAGAAAAGTCTTAAGCTTTGCAGAACTTTGTAGCCAGTGGAGAGTTTTCAGTCATTTGTGTGTTTCCTCTGTCTTGTGTTTAGTTGATCTCATTTTGTTTTGAAACCTTTTTTTCTTTGTTTTTATAATATTCCCTCTCCTTTTTCTTACCAACAAACATTTGGGGGTTATGCTTATGCTTTGGTAATGAATTATATTTGTTCTTCATTTCATCTGCCTAAGTTTTTTCATATGTTTTTCCATATGTTTAAGCCGAGAGTGTGGTGTGTCCACGCGCCGGATTTGACTTGTGGATAACAGAGGCGGAGTAAAAGAGGAAACCTATGGGATCTAAGAAGACAAGGAAGAAGAATAATTAATTACTCGGCCACATTTTTTATTACAATACATTATGATCCTTTTCTTTTCTGGGTTGAGCGTAAAAACCCAAAACTTTCATTTCATTTCTCTTTTCCGTTTTCTGATTGCTGTCCTGTCCGATTGTAGACCATGTCGTCTCTATTGAACTCAGTCTTATCCATGGCGGCGAATCCATCTCCGGAACCGCCGAGAAAACCCCTAGGTTCTGTTTCCCACATCCCTACTAGTTTCCTCCATTTCTCCTCTGTCAATAAAGGTGTCGCTAGGGTTTTAGCTTCGACCCAGATTACGTTATCCCCAAAAGACTCCGCCTTTACCATTACCGGATCCAGTTGGAAACCCGATTACGGTGGTTCGTTTTCTGATGACCCGAGAAGCGACGAGCCAAATTTAAACGACAATTTCTCTCATCTAGAAGGTTTAGTCACAAAAGGGCAGAAACCCAATGTGGCTCATTCCACTCAGCTCCTTTACGATCTCTGCAAAGCCAATAGATTGAAGAAAGCGATTCGTGTGATTGAGCTAATGGTTAGCTCCGGGATTATACCCGACGCATCAGCTTACACTTATCTAGTCAATCAGCTTTGCAAGAGAGGTAACGTTGGTTACGCGATGCAGCTCGTTGAGAAAATGGAGGATCATGGTTATCCTTCAAACACCGTTACTTACAATGCGTTGGTTCGTGGTCTTTGTATGCTCGGAACCTTAAACCAGAGCTTGCAGTTCGTTGAGAGGTTGATGCAGAAAGGTTTAGCTCCAAATGCTTACACTTACTCGTTCTTGCTTGAGGCTGCTTATAAAGAGCGAGGAGCTGACGAAGCTGTGAAGCTCTTAGATGTGATCATTGCGAAAGGCGGTGAGCCTAATTTGGTCAGCTACAATGTCTTGTTGACTGGTTTCTGTAAAGAAGGAAGAACAGATGATGCGATGAAGCTGTTTAGGGAGTTACCTTCGAAAGGGTTTAAGCCTAATGTTGTTAGCTATAACATTTTGTTGAGGTGTTTGTGCTGTGATGGGAGGTGGGAAGAGGCGAATTCGCTGTTGGCGGAGATGGACGGTGGAGATCGATCTCCTTCCGTGGTTACATATAACATATTGATCAATTCCTTGGCTTTCCATGGAAGAACAGAGCAGGCGATTGAGGTTTTGAATGAGATGAGTAGAGGGAACCATCAGTTTAGAGTCACTGCCACGAGCTTTAACCCCGTGATCGCTCGTCTTTGCAGGGAAGGGAAAGTTGATCTCGTGGTGAAATGTCTAGACGAGATGATTTACAGGCGATGTAAACCGAACGAAGGAACCTACAGCGCGATAGGCTCGTTGTGCGAGCACGACGACAAGGTGCAGGAAGCGTTTTACATCATACAGAGCTTAAGCAACAAGCAGAAATGCTGCACGCACGACTTCTACAAGAGCGTGATCACGAGTTTGTGCAGGAAAGGCAACACCTTTGCAGCGTTTAAGCTCTTGTACGAGATGACTAGGTTCGGTTTCGATCCCGATTCGCACACTTACTCTGCTTTGATCAGAGGGCTGTGTCTCGAAGGGATGTTTAGTGGAGCGATGGAGGTGTTATCGATATTGGAGGAGAGCGAGTGTTATAGCCCGACGGTGGATAACTTTAACGCGATGATTCTAGGGTTTTGCAAGACGAGGAGGACGGATTTGGCGTTGGAGGTGTTTGAGATGATGGTTGAGAAGAAGAGAATGCCGAATGAGACAACGTATGCGATCATCGTTGAAGGGATAGCTCATGAGGATGAGTTGGAGCTGGCTAGAGATGTTCTTGAGGAGCTGCGAAGGCGTAATGTTGTGGGACAGAATGCAGTAGATAGGATTGTTATGCAGTTCAATTTAGATTGATGCGTAGGAGAGGAAGAAGAAGAAAGATATCATGAGGCATTTTTTTTACTGTTTGTATCAATTTGACCAAGTGGTTGATAGTTTTATGAGGATTAAGATTCATGTAAGGCTCAGTTCTTGAACAGATCAGTGATCAATAAGAACCAAGAAACACGTCCTTGGTATTTTTCTTGACAGGTTAGAGATTCAATTGAAACAATCAGATACTATTTATAAGTGAGAGCAAGATGTAGATAAAGAGGGAAAGTCTGGAACTTTGTTTTGGATTAAAATCTTAAAACAAAAGTCTGAATCTTTTAGGGAACTAACTGAAATTCTCTCCAATGAACAAAACTACGAACATTGTTTCAAGAGAGAGACTGAGAGAGAGAGAGAATCAGGCAGGAGGAGCAAGAAGGCAGTGTTGGTAAGAACATGTCTTCAAGCTTGTTACTTGGATCGCTGTCTCATCTTTCTTCTCTTCCTCTTAAGCCTCCTCATGCGCTTCTTCTTCCACTGCACATTATTTAAATAAAAAGGACCAGATACAGTCAGTTACTTTACCAAAAATCATGCTCATGTAGGAAGCAGAATTGTGATGAAAAAAAGGATTAGAAATAGTCACAAATTGTAATCAATCATTAGATATACAAATGACGAGAGATCAAAATGGTAGAGTTACGAGCCAGAGAGAATCTAATGTCATACTATTTTTTTTTTTTTACCAGAAACTGGAAGCTCAATCAAATCGCAGAATCAACAATAAGCAAACTGAGCGAAACCTTAACCATTTCTACAAATCACAATCCGATCTTCAGTTCGTGCTAGCCTAACCAAGGTTTCCAGATCTCACTAGAGTGATTCGATACACAACAAATTTCTATAAAATTCCTCGAATACTCAAAGATCAAACACAAAATCATACAAACAGACCAGATCTACCAGAACCATAACGAATGATTAGGGAAAAATCTTACCTTAGCTCTCATTTCTTCTTTTCGCTCTGAATCGTATCAGAGAGAAATGATGGTTTCGTCAAACAATATATACACACACACACTTGTGGAAAACCCTAAACCTTAAATCGAAAATAATTTACCTTCTCAGGGGTATTTCCGTCATCCTCCTCATCACAAAACTCTTTTTTCCACCTTTCGAGCTTTAACAGTGAAAAATTCTAATTTTAATAACGTCGCCGGGAAATGGAGCAGCTATCGGAATCGAACCGTCGCGATTCAGCTGATGCGACTAGCTCGTCGTCACCCACCGTCGCAGATGGTGGCGGAGACGGCGGAGAAGCTCTGGCTCGAGGCTTGTCAGCGATGCTGGAGTCCGTGATTAGAGATTTCGATTCTAAAACCCTTGGTACTCTCAATAGCCAAGACCAACTCTCCGGTTCGCTCGATCGCTTAGTCCAAGGTACTAATTCATCTTCATCTGGATTCAATTTCTCCTTTAATCGGTGTTGTATCGATCGAATCGCAATCGCCTTTCTGACTCACATTTCTCCGTTTTTGATAATTTTCCTGAAATTAGAAATGTTTAAAATCAATCCACTTGATCCGATTGAGTTTCGTAATCCATGGTTTTGCCTATTGGTCTGACTAATTATTCAGACTCAGTTACGACGAATTTGATCTCGAATTTTTCACCAAGTTTGAAAGTTGGTAACATAATTTCCAGATTGATTTCTTGAGAATTCTCAGATATTTTTGTTGTTGTTGTAATGTAATGGAAAAACAGAGCTTGATCAATTGCTGGAAAACGCTCCATTGCCCTTCATAGTACAACACGCATCAAGAATCAGTAGCGTGAGACAAAGAGTTTCGTCGCTGAATCTGGTGCTTAAATCCATACAAAGGCGTATTGATAACATTGATCAGATGCTCTCTGCCAACACCACCACGCAAGGTTAATAATTAAATTAACTTCATCACATTTTCGTCAAATAGCAATTAGATAACACTTCCACTTATACCACTAATCAACAGAGAAAACAGGCTTGGAAACTACATGATGAACACCAACCACGAGTCACTCTGTTACTCTATTTTTGTGTCTCTTTTCCTGCTTATTGCTTCCGAGTTTGGGAGCAAAAGCAAAGAGGTGGTGACTAGTAGTATAAGTGGAAGTTTTTGCTCATACACCAAAAAGACATATACTTTTGTTGTTAATAGGCTTTTATTGGGCTTTTTTATAATCTAATCGGGTCGTTTTTCTAGCTTTGAATACCCCATTATGAATTTGTTTTACAATGACTCAAAAGTACAAATTATTTGTTATCCTTCACAAGGTCCATCAATAATCATGTAAAACAGAATTTTAGTCGGCTCGTTTATTTTATGGTTTATATACATTCTGTTTTTTTCGATTTTGTTGGGTAAAGGCGATACAAAAGTTTAATATCTTAATACTGTCTATAAAATCTTGTCACGTGGGTGTACGACAAAATCGATAATAGATGGATGCCCGAATGCATGTTTGAAAACAGAGTCACGTCTCTTGTGTGGTGGTCACGTGGTTGAAGCCTATATTATTGGATCTCGTATGCTTTTTACAGTAACCACACTACTGTCTCTACTCTCTCTATATACTACAACAAGGCTACAAGCTTTTCAAGAGGAGACCAATCTAGAAAGATAGATACTATGGGCCACGATTTTCTTTCGTTAATAACGACTATCACTAGTATTTTTCTTTTTTTTTAAATGGTATATACAGTTACATTTGTATATATGGATGATGATGATGGGTCTGTATGACTTATTTATAAATAGTTAATCTAGATGATGATGCAAAAAAAAAGAAAAAGGAAATTAAGACTATAGAGGACCGAGCCGGAGATAAGAAATCTGATTGGTCCGTGTGTGGTAAACCCATACAAACACACAAACCTAAACCATTTCGGGAACTCTGCTAAAGGTTTGTCTTCAACCCACAAAACTAGCTAACTTTTTCTCTTTTGTGCGCTCGCTGCTACACAAATCATGAGTTGCAACTTAGCATACTCTAGTATCATCATAGATGTAACTTTCAAGACAGTAGTCACTTTTCCAATCTAAAACCCTAGCTGGCTGGAAATCGATTAGAATTATACCCCAAATGCTGTAAGGAGTTCTAAGTGAGTGGAGAAAGGGGACAAAAGAGAGAAGCCAAAGTACAAAGAGGATAGAGACAGGTGAAAGAGTGTTGTACTTATAAATACAAACTCTTTGCTGGTCCAATCTTCTCTTTTTTTTTTTTTTTTCTAGACTTAATAGTCTATGTAATCTTTCCAGACTTTTCGTACCTTTCACGTACTAATATCATAATAAGTTTGGGGAAATCCTGACACTTAAACATGTGATTCAAACACCAAACCAATGACCAAACAGATCCAACAGCATTAATGCCTAAACGAACCTTCTTTGATTAACAAAGCAACAAACAATAAATAAACCGCAACAATGCAAAAACAAAGAAGGAGAGAGAGATGTGTGGCCAAGTCTCTGAAAACTGCATCATTTCCGAAACTCAGAAAACGACAAAATAAAACTAATATGAAAACGAAAACAAAAATTACAATTTAGAATTTAGAATTTTTTTTTAAAAAATATCACATGAAAGAGACAGCTTAGATAAGCTTCAACGTGGGGAGAGCGCAAATACACACAGAGCATATGAGAGAGAGAGAGAGAGAAGAATCTGTTTCTTACGTATGACCCACGCGCATCCTTCTAGCGCGTCAACCTCACACTCTCAAGTCTTAAACCCGAAAAAGCTAGCAAATACACAGTGAAGGAGATTCCAATCCCATTGTGTAAAAATGTCTTTCACAGGATATGTCGATGAACCCTAGAAAAACCCTAGAATTGCACTAACAATAACAGATTCTTTATTTACACACCCTGGATTCTAAAATCTTAAAAAAGCTCTGTTAAAAAAAAAATAAGATTTGTAGCCATACAGTTAACAAACCAAAAAAAAAAAAACAGGATTAATTCTGATTAACGATTCTCGACTCTTCGGTTAGATTCGATCCGTGGAGTTACGACCTCTACTGATACCACCGTGCTGGTGATGAGACGACGCTCTGTTGGTGGAACTTCTATTGTGTTGCGACGAAGCTGAAGACGACGAAGTTGAAGCAGAGAAAAACTGGCCGAATACTACTGAACGACCTCTGATGGAACAAACAGGGACGTTTAAAACTGGAGTCACCCTCACGTTTGAGTTGTACGATCTCTCCATTCCTCTGTGTCTATACCCACTTGTTCCGCCATTGAAGCTGCTCGGGCTGCTTGAGCTTCGTTCAAGGCTCTGGAACACGATTTTCCCCGACGAGTTTAGTCTTGGACTGTCTACAGAGACTCCTCTGTTCATCGCTGACTGTGATGTTTCCTCCGACGAACGACGATTCGTGCTGCGTCCCACTCTCCCTCCTCCTGTTCCTGCCGCCGTATGGTTGCTGTCGCGAGGCTTCACTAACCTCATTCGCGGCGGATTTGGGTTTAGGCTTCGAGCTGGAGCAAACGGATTCGCTGTGACGTTGTGGTTGTGGTTGAGGACGTGGTTGGGTCTCTCTGCGTCGAGAGAGAGCCTCGGGATGTCCTCGTGGTCGTGGCCGGAGGAGGAAGAGGAGAGGGACATACGGGAAGAGGATAAGGAGAGAGATTCGCAGTCGGAATCCTTCAGGAGAGGAAGGTTGATTAACGAAGCATCAGAGGAGGAGGATCCAGACGAAGACGATCTGGAGCTCCTGTGCAAAAATTGCTTCAACGACGAAGTAGACGATCTCGGATTCGAATGAAACGTCGTCGTCGTCGTCGTCGATGCGGTCTTGCTATTCTGAGAGAATCGCTTGAGTCCTAACAACTCTCTCCACCTACTCGAGCACCTTGGCGCCTTGGGAGAAAACAAGCAACTATCGGCACCGGAGATCTCCATCTCCACTTCCATCCTCCTGCATTTCCCGCCGGTCTCCGTCGTCTGTTGCTTCGTCACGAGTTTTCCGTCGGAGAAAAGGTCGTCGGCTGCGGCAAGCATCCCGACTGGATCCTCCAGCCTGAACTCGAAATCACCAGCGCCGGCTGGTTCATCCGCCGCGGGCTTCGGTGGTGAAGTCTGTTTCTGCATCTCCGATGCAGCGGATCCAGGACTCCGAGCGTCTTCACGGCTGAAGGAAGCTCGTGGATTGAAACATCCGTAAGTAGGAAATTCCTGTGAGACAGCAACATTGTTGACGCAAGCTGAAGCCATCGCCGGCGTTCATGCAACAGGCTATCGCCGTCCCGGAGAATCAACGGCCAGATCTAAAGAAAGAGAGAGAAGATAGAAAAAGAGAGAGAGAGTTTTTTTTTAGTCACAATTGGGTTCGCTTGGAGCGTTGTGAGTTTGTTTCGAAGTGTAGGGGCCACGTTGCGAACAGTAAATAAACGAGCCAGGTGGCGCGTGCATCTCACTCACAGCACTCGCGGGGTATTGTCGGTATTTCTCCATTGCTCTGTTGAAGAAGTAGTAACCAATGGCGGATCATATCGGATAACGGCTAATTATGCAGATTATAAGCTTTTTGATTATCTTAATTAGTCTTTTTGTTATGGAAACTATATTATCTACTCTCCTTACATGCATTGGAAATTTCCAAAAAGTTTTTTTGTAAAGTTGGAAATAAAAGTTGGAGGTTGGAAAAAGTATGAAATCATTAATAAGACGATCACGTGATATAAGGGGTGCTTTTGATTATCCAATAAATATTTCTATTTTGGCCAAATAGGAATATTTTACGAAATATACGAATCTGTTAGAAATCATTGACAGCTAGCGGAATTAACTGCAATTCTTGCAAGAAATCCGACGGATAAGATGCCACGAGAATGAGAAGCGAGAGAATCGGGAAAAATTGACTATTCGCTGCGAAATCTCTGTTTGATATGAGAAAATAGACAAAAGCTGTAGGTTTTGCTGATTTCTGGTCTCGTGTTTATCTTAAAAGATTTTCCTAATCTGGATTTTAGGATTTTGTACTAGTATTGAACTTATTGATCTGCCTCCATTTTCATTTGTGTTCATTGGATGGTAATTGCTTCGATTAAAGGAAAATAATATCTCACTCTTTGAGATTTCGAAGAGAGCAATTGGTATTTATTTGTACACGTCTTTAATGTTTTCGTCCAATTATGGTATCGACTATTGACTATTGAGTGGTGCAATGTGTGTGTGTCTCTCTTTATCTGGTGTTGCGTCCATTTTAGGATGGAAGATCGAGAGTAAATCAGGGTTTAAACCACTGTTCTTTTGTTCGCAAATATAATCCATTGCACATGACACCGATCAACAATGTTCTATGGCAACCACATGAATTTAAAGGGAATAACATGAAGGTACATAGCTTGTCTCATCACTTTCTGTGTTCCAGTTAATGACTTTCAATGGTTTTCCACATCTGGTGTAACCAATTTCAATGCCCTTATTGATTTGCATTATCACCAAGCTTACGAATTTTTTATTTAAGAAAAAAAAAACGGATTGAGTGAAGTAATCGCAGCTGTAGATTTACAATATTGTCGAAAGTAATTCGTAACGAAATTATGAGTGGTTCGTGATTATAAATCGAGAAAAGTTCACAATAACCAAAATCATTTGCAGCTTCATATATTCTAATTACATGATTACGAACTTTTAAGAAACGGAACATATGACTTATCAGCAAAATCTCATAGGCTTTTGTAATGGTTTATGTTTGGTTGCTTAACACTTAAGAACAGTTTAAAACCAAAAAAAAAAAAAAGAGAAAAAAAGAGCAGTTTTGACTTTATACTTTTGCTTATATGGTTTGAATAAGTATGATAGCTTCCTAATCCGGTGGTTTAGTAACCTCTAGCTACTTTCAATCTGACGAAGTGAACAAAGTGTGCTATGCACCTAGTCCTCTAAAATTTTATATCTTGTTATCAGAAAATCAGAAACTTTGCAAGTCTATTGTAGAAAGGACATTTTTTTGTTGTTGAATGTAAGAAAAAAAAAAGTGGTTTAAAGAGCATCATTGGCATGTGTTGTTAAGGTTAAGTAAAGATGGAGTGGCATAGGAAAAGTTGCTGAACACGAAACAAGGCTAATTTCATTACAAGTCTGAGCATTGGTGTCGTCCTTGCTTAACAAAGAACAAGGCTAATTTCATTACAAGAACTTTTGCTTTTCCTCAGAAGCTTTATCCTACCTAACTGATATGTCTCTTTTTTTATCTCTTGTCCGAAAGAAACTTAGCTCTTTTGTGATTGGCTGGTTTGCTATGCTAAACTCTACTGCATATTTTTCTGATTCTTTTTCTTCTAAGTTTATCACCAAAATGAATTAAAATATATATTAACGAAAATAATTATTTTTATTTTCAAAAATATTTGGGGTTTCTTCTTCTTCGTCCTCGTCTTTTCGACTTTCTCTGCTTAAACCCAGAAAAATGGATTCAAGCCTAGTGTTGTCTCCGAAGCTAAATCCCTGCGTCAGTCCTCTTGCTCCTCTCTATCCATTCACGCCATGTTCGTATTCGCCGCCGCTCCGGCTCTCTTCTTGCTACTCCAGCCGCTTCTATTCTATGGTCACCGTCAAAGCCGCGAAGAAAAACTCACAGAGCGTCCGTTCTGAATTCGATGACAGAATCAACGGCGATTTCTCTCCCGACTCTGATTCCCGCTTCCTCGACCGTGTAAATTTCTTATTTATCCCTCTTTTGATTCCCTGTGAACTTGTCTTTTCCATTAAGACCATTAGGTTTGGGTTCATGGATTGGTTAGTGCCTTAGCGGATTCATTTTGAGCTGGAATTCTTCTCATTTTCGAGGCTGTTCACATTTTTACTACAGCGCTTGGAAATTCTGTCTGAAATTGCTGACCTTTAGTTACTGGTATCTCACAGATTGCTATCCTCTTCTTTGTCTGTTTGTACTTGTGTCTTCATTTCCAGAATGGCTTTTCTTGTTTGATCAGTATCATCTGGAGAACTATATGAGTCTATGGGTCAAAGAAATGATTTTGATAAGTTTTAATTTCCCTCATTGCGCTTTCTTTGAGCACCAGATACATACTTTTTTTGTTTCTCTCTTGTATTGTTCTGTGTCCTGTCTTGTTTGAGTTATTTGTCTTACTAACTTTTGTTTGCTTGGTTTGTTTACAGCAAAAGGCTTTAGAAGCAGCTATGAATGACATAAACAGTTCCTTTGGCAAAGGAAGTGTAACAAGATTGGGGAGTGCTGGTGGAGCATTAGTGTGAGAATCTCTATACTCATAGTCTTTCTTTATACTTACTGTATAGCTTTTTTATCTCCTCAAGAGAGTTGCAATGGAAGAGCTGAGTCTAATAGCATGGCACTACACATCCTGATTACACCATGTGATGTGTAACTTGGGTCTGTATTTGCAGGGAGACTTTTCCGAGTGGTGTTTTGACTCTTGATCTTGCCTTGGGCGGAGGCTTACCAAAGGGTCGTGTAGTCGAGGTATGAACTTACTGAAAAAAATGCAAAATTCAACGACTCCTATCTCAGTTTTTTTCGTTGATTTGAAATCGGATACTGTAGATATATGGACCAGAAAGTAGTGGCAAGACCACACTAGCGCTCCATGCAATTGCTGAAGTGCAGGTTAACTTTTATTGTGAACTACTTCCATCAGAAATTTCGTCTCTTTATTATCATCTCGGTTATGTTGCTGAAACATAGTTTGCTGCTAACTATGCAGAAGGCTGGAGGAAATGCAATGCTTGTTGATGCAGAGCATGCCTTTGATCCAGCATACTCTAAAGCATTAGGTGTTGATGTTGAAAACTTGATAGTGTGCCAGCCAGATAATGGCGAGATGGCTTTAGAAAGTAATCCAAACATTCTCAAACCTTTGTATTATGATATGATTATTTTGTCATGTGTGTGAACTAACGTGATCTTTTTACTGTTACTACTCACACAGTCGCAGACCGTATGTGTCGTTCGGGTGCGGTTGATCTTATATGTGTTGATTCTGTCTCAGCACTTACTCCACGAGCCGAGATTGAAGTATGGTATCTTCTCTTTCCCTCATGGTATGAAGCTTTTCTGAATTGAGTTTGATTTCCTCTCCCGTTTGTGTGCACAGGGTGAGATTGGGATGCAGCAAATGGGGTTGCAAGCTCGTCTTATGAGTCAAGCTCTTCGTAAAATGTCAGGAAACGCCTCTAAAGCTGGCTGTACACTTATTTTCCTAAACCAAATAAGATACAAGGTGATTATTATGACTAATAGTCACTCACATTTTATGTTGTATTCTTGAACTAACAAGTGGTGTTCTCTTATGCTATCAAGATTGGTGTCTACTACGGGAATCCAGAGGTGACTAGCGGAGGAATTGCGTTGAAGTTCTTCGCGTCTGTCCGGTTAGAGATTCGTTCTGCTGGGAAGATCAAATCTGTAAGTAGAACAGTTCTGTTATTAGTTTTGTAGTTTATATCTTCTGTGGTTTGATTCTGTTTTGAAACTAATGCCTAACTACTGATTTAAAGAGCAAAGGGGATGAAGATATTGGTCTAAGGGCTCGTGTAAGAGTGCAGAAGAGCAAGGTAAGTAACTTAGTATCAAGGCAAAACATGTCACACTATTTTAAGAAGAAAAATGGATTTGCCTTGACCATATTCTGTTTTGCAGGTTTCAAGACCGTATAAGCAAGCAGAGTTCGAGATTATGTTCGGGGAAGGAGTCAGTAAACTGGTATGTATGTATACATCCTTAGCTGATAAGTTTTTGACAACACGTAAAACGTTTTTCCATTTCTTTAAACTTGAACCTAAATTTGTAGGGATGCATTCTTGATTGTGCTGAAATTATGGAGGTTGTGGTTAAAAAAGGTTCTTGGTATAGCTACGAAGAACAAAGGTCAGGACTTTACATTGAAAATCATAAAAATCCTCAAGACTTTGCTTTATGTGATAGAAAGTGGTTACAGAGTATGTTCTTGGGGTCTCTGTTTCCAGGCTCGGGCAAGGAAGAGAGAAAGCACTGCAGCACTTAAGAGAAAACCCTTCTCTTCAAGACGAAATTGAGAAGGTTGGTTACCTCTATTTGATTGAAAAAATCCATCCTTTTCATGGCGTTTGAGGTTATTTGTAATGGTGTTGCAGAGAGTGAGATTGTTGATGTTAGATGGAGAAGTGCATCGATCAACACCTTTGTTTAGCAGCAGCTCCTCCTCGGTTTCACATCGTGAAGAAGAAGAAGAGGAAGACTCGCTTGATGGTTTCCAATGACTAAACTTAAGCCAAGACTTGGGATCTAATCCATCAAAATGTTATCACCAACAACTCATGTTCATCCCTTATTTCGACTATCATCATTTAAAACTCCAAAATGATTTAATATATGTTGTATTCAAGTTCAATTTTGTGCGGCGGAAATGGAGAAAGATGAAATATTTACAAACGCTGGAAATCTTATAAATTTTCTGAGTTTTTAACAAGATTACAGAAGAAGAGAACAGTAACTGAAACTTTTATAGAAAAAAACACAGAGTACATATATATATCTTAACAACTTGAGATTTACTGAGCCAAAGCACTGGTGTTGTACACAAGAAGAGCTCCTCCGGCGAGAATCCCGGCGAGTGTAACCGCCCAAATTGCCAATCCGGTAACTCCTCCCTTGTACACGTCACCACCCGGTGCCCACTCATCCTCGTTGTAAATAGGACTGTAAGTAAATACAAAAAGAAGAGATCATGATCATTTTGTCAACAACATATGATATGATTCGGCATATAATTAAAAAAGTGTTATGAAGATTATAATTCACCTGTATCCATCGACGTTAGCTCCGTACTTGTCGACGAATTTGTATACACCGTATCCCTGAGATTTAACCGACATCGGTTTAGAGAATCTACTAAATTAAGAAAAGACAAGTGCATGCCTAACTCTGAAACGACGCCGTTTACTAACCTTGCCCTTTCTGCCGGAGGCGTCGACACCGTCCCTCAAGTCCATGCTGCCGTTAACTCCTACAAACAAAATCGATTAACGGAATGAGCTATACGTTAACGGTAGCGTTGTTGTGAATATGTAAGTGAGTCTGTATGTGCATGTATATACGGACCGAAGGGCTTGTCGGTCTTGATCTTCTTGCCGCCACTGGCGACGATTTTGAAGGAGGAAGGAGAAGCTCTTGTGAGCGACGGCAATCCTCTCGCCGACATCTTCTCCACCGTGAAACCCGCCGGTTTCAACGTCACCGATGAAAGCATCACTGAAGCAGCCATTTTCTCACCAGATCAAAGTTTTCTTCTGTCTCTCGCCCACTGCGTGTGTGTGGTCTTCAAATATGGAGAGAGGAGATGCGATAAGAGTGATTCTGGTTCTAACACGTGGCGACTTCTGTGTGGCTGTTGTAGGGATATCTTCCTCACTAACATTATCTTCAACTGGTTAAGGAGATTCGTAGTGCCACGTTGGATTTTTAATAATATTTTTTATTGTTTTCATTCGTGACCCCCTATAAATGATAGTTTACTTAAAACAACCCCACAGCTTGTCTTAGATTCGCAAGGTCTTCCACGTTGGAGATCTTGTCCGCTCATCACACGTTGTGAATTGCCAAGCCGTGAGATGAAACGCAGATTGGTACAATGACTGCTTCCAGCGACCAGCGACCAGCGACCAGCGTTTAGCAACCGCGTTTCTAGTCGCTCGTTGCTGTTGACAATCAACACAAGTAGAAGATGTTTGTTGTTTCTTTGATGGTTAAATAAGTGTCCAAGACCATCTCCATTGGTTAATTTTGGTTCTTAGCAATTTTTTAATAATAAGTTTTACATAAATCTATGTTAAAAACTTTGTATGGGATGTTAAATTTTTCATCTCATCTTCCCAAATTGAAAACACATACACCCAAAACAATCTCAACCAAACATATAGAAATCAAAACACAAATCATTTGCATCAAACATTAATCTCAACCAAACCCAAATAGAAGCTATATTTTCCAGGTCTAAAGGGGACAAAAATATTATCAATTGCATAGATTTTCAAGTCAAAGTTTCAAGAGATAAGATCACAAACATTATCAATTGCATAGATTTTTTTTTTTTTTTTTCCTTTTTCTCAACTCGTAAATGACCTGGACACGACACATGTCCGGTTTTTAATTCAACAAAAGATTCTTGTGTAGACTCGGTTTTAGAATAATGCTTCATTAATTTTTTTTTTAAATCTCATTTTAAGTTTAAAACCTTGTTAAAATCTCCCGATGGAGATGTCCTAATCCTCCTTTAATGCTGGCTTCTCCATAACTGGAAACATCAACAAACTTGACCATTGTCTAGATTATAAAAAGGTCTTAGCAACAAACAAGTCCTAATCATGTTTACTAATATATAAATTAGTATACTATAAATACAGGGAATATATGATCGTACACAATGATTTGGTCAATGTTTTTTGGTATATTGTATTTTTTTGTTTTGTTTCTCTCCATAGTTTTCTACTGGAGACATTAGAAAACTATCAAGTAGGGTATTAATTTGTAAGATATAATACAAATCAAATTCATTTAAAGTAATACCATTGGTTGATCAGTCGATGTGTTAGCTACACGTCTAAGTCGTAAGAACAAAAAAATACAGAACTATATAATTTAAATGAAAGTGAGTAAGGTCACAAGCTACCAATTTCATATGTTCAATCTAAATATCACCCACCACGATTTAAATAACTCTGTTTATCCCGAGACTGCTTCTAATGGATGTGGACCCAACATGTAAATGATTTGTTTTCTAAAGACTATAAGTAACAATTAACTTAGAAGTCAAATGGCCTTTTTAATTTATTGAACAATGAACTCTTCTTACGAATATATGTATCACTTTGCCGATCACAGATTCCGGTTGAGATGGAACTAATTTAGGATACTGTACATACACACACATACACAATATAGTCAAACTGTAAGTGCATCTAGATACAGTTTAATTGCATATGGACAGAAAAACAACTTTATAAGTATTTCCATTTGGTATATTTGTTGTATTCACATAATCCCAAAAATGACACTATGGATACAGATAATAGAACACGCATGCTTAACTAATAATGTCAAATGAAAACAAACAATCTCTTCAAAACAACTACAGGGAAAAGTTCACATGTTCTAAAATCAAAACTAAATTTATATTCTAAAACCAAATTCCACAAGAATATTTTACCGATACATCATATAATGCCAAATGAAGAATTGAACATCAATTATTATATAAGTTGCTTTTTGATAGTCGATAAATCCAAACCGAAGTGGAGATTAGTTTTCAAACTTGAGAGCATTATGTAAAGCAATGCTCTAAGAAATACGTTCATTAAAAATTAAAATAAATCCCTTATCAAGTAATGAACAGATTTAACCGGACTCAACCGGCTTTAGCTTTAACGTCACACTCTTGGAAGTAAAGTGGGACCCAAATGATTATACTACTACTCCAGTAAGTATGTTCATTTAACACAACTAACACAAATTGATACGCCAAGCTAAATAATAATAAACGACTTAACAACATCGCCTTCTTCTCTATGGATTATATCTTCTCTCTATATACGCGAAACTTTGTCGTCTCTCTCTCTCCTCGAAGAACTTTATGAAACTTTTCAAGTTTTGTTTTTTCGCTTTTTCACGAGCTCTTTCAGGGTTTCTGGAGCTTTAATCTTACACTGACCCTCTCCAATCTACTTTAACTAAAGCCCATTTTCTTACTTTTATTTTATTCATCAGTACTCTCTTTCTCTTTCTCTCTCTCCCGGGAAAGTCTTGTCGGTGGTGGTGTTTCTCCGACGAAGCTATTCATTCGCCGGAAAATTACCATAGTTTTTTCCTGGATCCGATCAGAGGATTGGTTTTGAAAAGTGGGACCTTGATGGGTAATTTAAGGGAATGTCTTTGAATGAAGCAAAGACTAGTTTTTGCTAAAAAAAGGGGAAAGAAAAGATTCCATTTTTTTTGTTGTTTCAGATATTGCGGAGCTTTTCTTTTTTAATCTGTTGTTTTTGGGGAAACTTGCATGTGAAGGGATTTGCGTTGAACGAATAAGCGTGACTACTGTGTGTTTGCTTGTATATCTTCTCTCTGAAGTTTATGCGGCAATTCTGTTGAAATCAAAATCTATGATTGAGAAGCTAGTTTCGTTGAGAGATGATGAGTCTCTCTTTGCTCTGTTCTCATACATATCAATCTCTGTTTCAAGCGGTCAAACCTTAAATTAAATGTCTTTTATGAGCTAATTCCGAGCCTGAAGTTGTTAGATTTGAGCGATGGAGGATATTGGGTTGGTGAAACAAGGTTGGACATGGATGCAGTCTCAGAAACATATGTGCTCGAGTGCTTGTTCTGCGATGAGATGTTTTGCGGAGAAGATTGGAGAGCTCGTGGAGCGTCACTGGCCGTTGGTGTGTTGTGGATGTGGGAAGCTATTAGGGCTGCTTCGTCTGTCAATTGTTTATTGGAAAGATTGTATTTTGAGGGGTTTTCGTTGCAGCTCAAAATTGGGCTCAGCTGCTTTGCTTCTGATTATGTGGAGTTGCTTCCTTAGCTTGACTTCTTTATCTTCCCTGGTTTATGTTCTTCTCAGTATGGTAACGTCTTTAGATCTTTTCCCCCCTTTTTCTTGATTTCAGACTGTGTAACTGATAGTGAAACTGAAACTTATCTAAGATGCAAAGTATAATCTTAGATGCTATTTCTATTCAAAGTCTACATTAGCTTGGAGATTTGGTTGGCTTGAGTTTGAGTTTCACCTATTGTTGATCTTTACAATTTGCAGGGAGCTGCTGCTGCTGTTGTTCTGAATTTGGGTTGCACTCCTGGTCTCTTCATTGTAGGACTATTTGGCATTTTGGTTTTATGGATGTATGCAAACTTTTGGATCACTGGAACATTGTTTATAGTTGGAGGCAAGTTTCAATTTTGTTTCCGTGATCGTTTGTGCTCTTACTTTCTTATGCAATTGAAGTTATGCTCTTTCAATGAGTCCATTTTATGCTTGATCTTTACTATCTATACATGGTGTTGATTTCTCTGATTTTGTTTGATTCAGGCTATTTATTCTCCTTAAACCATGCCAGGCTAGTGGTTTTGATTGCTACGGTATACGCAATGTATTGTGTCAAAGCCAGACTTGGATGGCTTGGTGTATTCCTCTCAGTGAATCTTGCTTTCTTGTCCAACGATGTATTAAACTGTCTTCTTCAGTGGTGTGACAATCTGAGTGAAAAACGACAACCCGAGGAAACAAAGAAACACGAGGAGACGATCATAGAAGAAGACTACTCAGGTGAATTTGAGTATCCTTCGGTTCCCGTCGAGGAAGAAGAAACCGAGAGAAAGGTTCACGAGAATAAGTCGTCTGCTGAGCCAACCGCTCCTACTACAACTGTTGTTAATAGCGTGAGGGAGATTTCTAGTGTTAAGATTGTCAAGCTAGAAACAAGTTCAGATGATGAAATGAAGAGAATACTGAAGAGTTTGAATCATTATGAAGCGTTGGGGTTCCCTCGCCATAAAAAAATCGATGCTGCAGTGCTTAAGAAAGAGTATAGAAAGAAGGTTTGTCCTTGTAACCAATGCTTGAGTAGGTTTTAATGCAGTTTCTCTATAAGGTTAATCAAGTATGTTGCTTTGTTCTAGGCAATGTTGGTCCATCCTGATAAAAATATGGGAAGTCCTTTGGCAAGTGAGTCATTCAAGAAGCTTCAATGTGCTTACGAGGTAGTTGGATGATGTAAAAAATCTTGAATTTCTAATTGTTGATGTTTATGTATTTGTAAGTTGTTGAATTTCTTGTTTGTTTCTCAGGTTCTTTCTGATTTTGTAAAGAAGAGAGATTATGATGAGCAATTACGAAAAGAAGAGTCTAGGACTAGGAGTGTTTGTCAGACATCTCATGCTTCTTCACATCAGGTTTAGTTACTTTTCATTTTTCTTCTCTTCCATGTGATATCGTTTGGCGTTTGGTCTTGTACTCGTGTGTTCCAATTTTGTCTGTTCTTGTTTATTTCCAGAGTGGTCCTGATTATCGATCAGAGGAGTCAAGGAGGATACACTGTACAAAATGTGGTAATTCACACATATGGATATGCACCAATAGGACTAAAGCAAAGGCTAGATGGTGCCAGGTGATAAATCATCCAACCAACTCCAAAACTTTTAAAGCATCATCGTTTTGCATATTTGTTATTTCAAACTCTCTTTGGAATCAAATGTAGGATTGTGGTCAATACCATCAAGCGAAAGATGGAGATGGATGGGTCGAACTCAAAGGGACATTACCCTTTGAGAGAGCACATAAGGTTAGTAAAAGCTTCTTTCTTTTCTTTGTTGCTTGTAATGATGAATCTTGGTTTTGATTCAATATCATCAACTTAACCACTCTGTTTTTCCATGTCCTTTAAGATTGAAATACCGCGTGCGTTTGTTTGCGCCGAAAGCAAAATCTTTGATGTCTCAGAATGGGCCATTTGTCAGGTTGGTTCTCTTACCGGTTCCTTTGTGGAAATGTGAAGATGATTGAGATACTTACAACGTGTTTTTGATTTGATTTAAATAGGGAATGGCTTGTAGACCAAACACGCACAGGCCAAGCTTTCATGTGAACATGGTTGGGTTAGAGAAGACAACACAAAGATCAAACTCAAGTAGGTTCCCTTGGGATCTAGATGTGGAGATGATGGATGAGGATGAAGAAGAGTTTGAGCTATGGCTTCAACAAGCTCTTGCTTCTGGACTCTTCTGCGAAACCTCAAAACGCAGAAAAAGCTGGAGCCCTTTCAAGTTAAGCCAGATGAAAAGTAAGAAACAATGGCGAAGAACATCCACTTGATTCAAACTTCCATAAGAGAAAGTGAATGCAAAGCTCTTAAAGATCATTTTTTTTTCTTTCTCTGTAAATAGAATCTGTAGATTTTGTCTTCTTCCTTTCAATGTGGTAAACAAACAACTTAGAAAAATTAAAGATGCTGTTTTTTTTTTTTAATTTTTCCAAGTAATGTGTACATTTGAAGGTAGATTATTTGATGAGAAGAAGAAGCTCAAAAAAGAAATGTTAATGATTACTAAATTTATAAAGTTTCATTTTTTTTTAAAAAAATTGAGAAATCGAACCCGAATTTACTAAAGTTTTTCCCTCCTTGTATTGTTACTGACGACGAATCAAGAACGTCGACGACCTCCATTAAATTTTTAATTTTTTTTTTTTCTCCCGAGCTTTTCTCTCTTCTTCGATTTTGACTTTCTGGGTTAATCACGGAAGAGTTTCCTTTTTTGGTTCCGCCACAAATTTTGCCAGGAGAGGGAAAACAAAACCCTAGAAACTGGAATTTTCCGACGACGAGGGAGAGAGATTTGGAAATTTCGGGTGTCAAAATCTGATTTTTTTGTCCTCGTCCCATCCAGATTCAAAACATAAAAACCCTAACCCTAAATTCCTCATTCGATTGCTTCACTGTGTTATCAATTTCGTTGTCTTTGTTGTGTGTTTCTCTTCGTGTAAACGAACGTTTATTCGAGTTTTAGGACTGTGTGAGCTTTTTTTGAATATTTACAGATTTTTGCTTCTTCCTGTCTTATTGGAGCAACACGAATTATAGATATAGAGACCTCTCCGTGTCTGTATATATACATACACTTGTAAGTAGAATTGTGAGGTAGACAAGTTGAAATGAGTAGGCTCTCTTTCCGGCCACGGCCATTGGACATTCACAAGAAGCTTCCGATTTTAAAATCGTTTAAGGACTTTGAAGACGACGAGACACCAACTTCTACTACTAGAAACTCTCAGCTGCTCCGTATAGCTTCCATTGAGGTTGATCATGAGGTGAAATCCCAATTTCTCTTGTAACTCGAAGCTCGTTTCCATCATTTCACCATCATCGTTAGTGTAAACTCTTTTCTATGCATTTGGCACCTTTCAGGTGCATCCAGTGCCAACCAAGAAACTGGCTCCAGAAATACCAACACCTCAATTTGTTATTGTGGACACATATGAAAGAGATTATTCCCCAACTTTTGGCCAACCTGCTTCGTATCTACGTGCAAGAGGAGGTACCAACTACCTCTGGTTTTGATTTCGCAATTCTCTTCTTCGTCTATAAGTATGTTTTTTTTTTATGCAGCTCGGTCTGAGCTTGGAGAATTTGTGGAGTATGATCTTGACAATGAGGATGATGACTGGCTTTATGAGTTTGATAAGGATAACAAAGAGCTTTCACCTGAAAAGTAAAGAAACCAATCCATCTATCACATTCTGTTCATTGTTCTCTGTTTTAGATGGATCAGTTTGCTCTATATACTCAAAGTGATTGGATTCTGCTAAATGTGCTAACACCAAAACCTTTTTGATGATTCCCGTAACCCCGATGAATTGTTTGAAACAGGCTTGAGGGCATTATTTTTAAACTAGAGGTGTTGGATCACAAGACGCGGGAAAGAGCTGGAGTTATTGCACCCACCCTTGGTTCTCCGGTTCCTGTGCTTTTGCAACTTGATGCTGCTATTGATGTATAACTTTGTTTTTTTTTTACTTTTCTTGTGTTCCATAGTCTTTTGGATTATCCCATCTCTTGTTCTTGTAGTCTATACTGATACAGAAGCAGTAGAGGATATTTAAATGATTCTTGCTGTCTTCTTATTGCAGGCCCTGCAATCACTGTCAATTAATTATGGAGTCTTTCAGGCTATCTTCAATTACTGGAAAGACAAGGTTTGAGATCTCAAACCTTATGTAGCACCATTTGATTATTATGAGTTTTCTGGATACAGATTGTTTGAAATATTATTGAGTTCGTGAAGCCTATGCATAGTCCTTGTGAATCAGTTCAACATATGAAGCACGTTTGGCTAAGACTAATGCATGTGTTTCATTTTCTATTTTTATGCGAATGTAGCGCAAAAGATGGCAGAAACCTATCTTGCGGCGTTTACAGGTTTGTATCGTTATCTCGGCTTGAAACAATCAAGGCCAATGTTGGACGGACATATTACCTCGATTACTTAGTAAAATGTTTTGCTTCTTTGTTTGGAACAGCCTCCTCCACCTGTCAATGACACCAATCCCTACAACGTGTTTAGGCCGAGGGAGAAAGCTCACAGACTCCACACAAGAAGGGTAAGCTGTTATCACTATTACTTCTTCATATATACTCAAATTCAAATTCAAAAAAAAAATGACAAGGCTTTACTTCTACTATAGATGCAAAGGAGAGAAAACAATGTGCAGTCATTCGAAAAGCTTCGACAGGTAAGCAAGTCACCTGAATATCTTTACTTTTTTCTTGCTTTTCTTGTTCACCTTAACAATGCCTTCCTTTTATGAATTTTGAATACAAGTTATATATCTTGTGGGATTATGTTATTATTCAGGTTAGACGCAATCTTGACCAAGCGAAGACTATTCTGGAGGCACTCATTAAGGTGTTCTTTATGACAGTTTTAAGAGTTATATGACTTGTATGTAACTTCATTTCATATCTTAACAAAAGGGTCGCTTTCTCCAAAGTCGCTAATTCGATATTTACCCGTCTCATAGAGAGAAGAAAAGAAGAGAGATGTCATGGACGGCGAGGTCAGCCTTCAGAGAATCCAACTCCAATACAGGGTAACTACTAGTACAAAAATGCTGTCTTTTGATTCCCTTATGATCTTATCAAATCTAAAAAAAAAAACTTCATCTTTGGTTTCGGCAGCATGAAACAGAACTCTTGGAAGATAGCTTGGCTCTACCTGGATTTCAACCCACTACTACAACATCTTACAAATTTGGTTCAAGCGACGATGAGTACATGGACTCAGATGACCACACTAGCGCCCGTGTACGCACAAGACCTTCCTTTATCCCTAATTCTCGTTTCACCAACTCAAACCTGAACGCATCTCAACCCGGAGGCATCAAACAAGAAGTTAGAAGACGACACTCGCATAACAACGGATGGCTTCACAAACTGGTCAAAACCTTCTCTTACAACACCTTCTACTTACTACTATAACTGATCACTTTTAAGCAAACATGTAATGGTTTGAATTTGTTTTGATCTCATTAGGATCCTAATGAACCGGTGATGCTGTTCACAAAACCGCTGGTTCCGGAGAAACTGGCAGCTGCAGGGATCGTTCCTCCAGCACCGGATTCGTCGTCCGGTCAGCCTCCAAATCGGTTTCAGGGGAGGATTGGGCGCGGTGGCCGGATAATCTTCGATAGATGGAATCCTTTGATGCAGTCTCACATTAATTGCGGAAACTCTTTCTACATTGCACCACAAAACCGGTCTACCAACTTCAATTGAAAAATATTTCTCACAATCTTTCTTTGTAAAGAATTTTCGATCACCAACGGTGATGAACAAGTTAGAAGTGTATGCAATAAGTATTAAGTAATAACTAACTATTCTCTGCTTAAAAAAGTTCTTCAGCACTTTGTAACCCTTGCTATTTATCGGTTAAGAAGAATAATTCGGTTCATTCATAATCCGGTTTAGATAGTCAGTAGCTGTTGTGCCAGGGACTAAGTTGTAATAATATCTTAGTTCCGGGACAAAATTGGAATTTAGGGCTCTTTATTGATCTTGATTAATCGGAGCTATTTCATTTTTGATTTGTTCTCGCCAATCGCAGTGAAGAAGGAAAGGACCCCTAAATCGAATTTGGGAGCTCCAATCAATGGCTTCGATGCTTGCTCGCAGGTCACTGAATACTCTCCGTGCTCGACATCTCGTATGGATCTCGTTCGCTCCTTCATTTCTCCGTTTTGGGTCGTTTATTTCGATTTGTTTGGATGCCTAGAATTGCGGAATGTTTCCTGGAGTCTTAGGAATTACACTCTCTGTCTTTCGTTTCGTGTCGATGGGATTCGAAATCGTATCTCAATCGAAGCTGGAACGAAGCTGATTGATTTAGAGGGAAGCTTTTGCTCGGTCTTCCTTTTAATCCTAGATTGTAGCGCGAGAACGGAATGTGATGGAGTGAATTTGATTTAGCTGATCGATAAATTTACCATGATTTAGTCTTGTGGTCATGGGTTTAGTGATGGTTACCATTGTTCTGCGAGTCTCTATTATATCTATTCCTTTGATTGAGAGCATTTTTGCAAGTTAATTTTTGTTCTTGTGAACTGGTCAATCTCTGGTTTAGCTTCTTTTGGTTTGTATGTTATGGATACCTCTTTTATACCTTCTCTTCATCGATAGGTTTTGTCAGGGCAAACTTTGGGGGGATCTCATCTTCCTGGGATGCAATCCCGTGGGATTTCGTATGGTAGCAACAAAGGTATATTTCTTGCTGTTATTTTGGGGTTTCTTGGTGAATCAGGTTGAAGTGTGAGTCTATGGATCATTGTGTATGTTGATGAGCAGCATTGGCATTGTTGGTCTTCACCCTTTTAAGAATTACTTTACCAACTTGTATTACGACGTTTCTGATGCGTATATGGCTTATGGTTTACCTCTGTATTATGCAGATGATGAAGAAGCGGAGCAACTTGCTAAGGAAATCTCCAAGGACTGGAATACTGGTAAACTATATGATCTCAACACTTCTGTTCCTCGCCGTTTTCTTCCGTAAATCTTGGGATCCCTGACATTTTGTTGAGTTTTACAGTCTTTGAACGGAGCATGAACACCCTAGCTCTCACTGAAATGGTCCGGGGTTTGTCGCTGACCCTCAAGTACTTCTTTGATCCCAAAGTTACTGTGAGTGACATCTTTCCCAAGTCTTCAAACCCTCAGTTTCAAAGAAACCTCTATGTTTCTGAAGCTCTTTCTTGTATGCAGATCAATTATCCATTTGAGAAGGGTCCACTGAGCCCTCGCTTCCGTGGTGAACATGCTCTTCGAAGATATCCTACTGGGGAAGAACGCTGCATTGCCTGCAAACTCTGTGAAGCTGTGAGTTTTGAGATATTTTCTAAGTCTTAATTTAATGTTCTCTCTTTGTTTTCAAAGCACTTCTAAGAAAATCTTAGAACGTTTGTTAGCTTTGCATCTATTAAACAAGATTGTTAACCCATTATGCTGTGGAAACTGGTTCTGCTGATACGGGTTAGACCATATTTATTAAAAAAACATTTGAGCATTAGTAATGTTTAGTTTTGAGTAGCAAACATTAGATGAAATGCTCATATCCACCGACATTAGATGTTTAACGTGTGAAATCATATAGCAACTTAGATTTCGGATTGTGATATTGTGAGGGACACTTGTCTATATTTCATCAGGTATGTCCAGCTCAAGCAATCACAATCGAGGCAGAGGAGCGAGAAGATGGAAGTCGCAGAACCACAAGGTCATCATTCATTTAGTTCCCTATTTAGTAACCATAAGCTTTCTTCTTTTTCTTACCCTTTCATGCGTAATAACGATTCAAAGCTCTACAGGTACGACATCGACATGACAAAATGCATCTACTGTGGTTTCTGCCAAGAAGCTTGCCCCGTTGATGCAATCGTCGAAGGACCTAACTTTGAATTCGCAACCGAGACCCACGAGGTCTGTTTATCACATTTTCTATAAGCTTATAAATTTTGTGGCATGTATGTTTATTGAACTTTGTTATGTTCCCTTTTCATAGGAACTTCTCTATGACAAAGAAAAGCTTCTTGAGAATGGAGATCGATGGGAGACTGAGATTGCTGAGAATCTGAAATCAGAGGCTCTCTACCGTTGAAAACATTCTACAACAGTTATGGAAAATGTTTTATTTGCTTCTGTTAGAAATAAAGATGAGATCATATGCGTTTGAAAACTCCTCCTTTGTAATCCAGCTTTGTGCTGTGTGTAATTGAATTGTTTGTACCGACATGAGTTTGATTCTCGGTTTCATGTTACGTGTTCGGTTTTTTCGTTTTTGGAAGTCAAAACAGATAAACTTTATAAGGATAAAGTTGTAAATTAAGGAAAGTTTTGATCGGACGGACAGGAACATATGCGTAGTTTATCTTAATATGTCCGATCAAAACACTTTACTGCTCAATTTGTCATATTTTCTGCCTTTTGGTTGCGCCAATTATCGTCTTCAGACAGCAAAATTAATATTTTAATGTGTATTTTCTTTTGGGGTTACTATTTTAGAAAAACAACGAATCCTTAGAAAGGAAAGAAAAAAAAAAAAAAAAATCAAAATCCCCAAATCGAGCGAGTCCTACGAAAAATCCCCAATTCCACGAACTCTGAACCCAGAAAAATCCCCTGATTTGGGAAAAATTGTCTTCATTCGTTTCCATATTCCATCTCCTTTCTGGGATTTGTGTAAACTGCTTGATCCCAATTTCTCTTTGATTGAGTTCACACGTGCCGCATCGGCTGTTCACCGGCTTTGATTCGTTTCGCACAGTAGATCATCGTAATTCAGTAGCAACCGGTTGTTGTAACCGCGAATTTCTATCTGGGCTCTGCTCTTTGTTGCTCAAGATTGCTCCTTTGTGTATCAATTCAAAGGTTTGGGGATGATTTTTTAGGGTTTTTCTTCATGTTCAGTTTTGTGATTTCCTCGATTAATTTGGTTACTTGGGGGGGGTTAATTGCTTACCATTTCCTCATGTTACCTTCTTCCGTAGCTTATCTCAGGTTTTTTTATACTATGATTAGTACTATCCGACTGGATTAAGATCAATTGTAATTTGTGTCTATTTTTGTTCTTGTGATAACACCGAAATTGTTTTAGCAGGACATTGGCAAGTGGTGGTAATCAGGAGATGAAATTTGAGTGTTGTGACTTCTGGAGGAGAGGAAAGTTATGCAGTGCTTGTTACTGTTAGTTACGAGAAGAATCAGAACAAGGCGACGAAGAGTGAAGAGGTAACAATGAATGTTCAGGCTCACATGTCCGGACAGATATCTGGGCAGGTCCCGAACCAAGGGACCATGTCCCAGCAGAATGGCAACTCCCAAATGCAGAATTTAGTAGCTGGTGGTGGTGCTGTTGGTGGACCTCCACGTGTTTCTCCTGCTGACAATGACCTCTTGAAACTTCGGCAGAGCATGCGAAACAAGATGTAAGCCTTTGACTTTTTCTTCAAGCTATAGAGCTTTGGAGCTAGTTATGTGTTGCTGATTAGATTCACTTTCTTCTTCTTCTGATTTATCGCTTGTCAAACTTTTTGTTTGTTTCAGTTTCAGCATCTTACAGCAGAAACAACCATCTCCGGCTGATGATGCATCAAAGGCCAAGTATATGGATGTTGCTAGACGCTTAGAGGAGGGTCTGTTTAAAATTGCAAACACAAAGGTATTTTTTAGAATTAATAATATGCCTAATGGCTACAATTTTTAAAGAGTTTAAATAGCAAAAACAATACCCTAAGAAAATATCCAAAACCCAAAAGGAAAAAGAAAATATAACATAATTAAAGAAAAACGAAAATTATTAAACCTCTGCTGCATCAACAAGATATGCGTAAATTGGTATTTAAGTGTTCCCGACGACGCCGAAACTCTTCTCAAATTTCCTAACTTTTACCTTTTTGAATGTGTGAACTCACTTCGAATTTGAACAACAGGAAGATTACATGAATCAGTCAACCCTAGAACCTCGGCTGGCAAGTCTAATCAAAGGGAGACAGTTGAATAACTACAACCAGCGACATGCTAATTCTTCTTCCGTTGGAACAATGATACCCACTCCAGGGTTACAACACAGTGGGGGGAATCCAAATATGATGATTACGTCCTCTGTTGATGCCACAATGGCTGGAAGTAACAACATGGCAACTACTGCTACGATGAACAATGGAAACCTGCTAAATTCTGGGGGCATGCTCGGAGGTTCTTTCATTGCTACTTATTTTTAAGACATGGCCAAGAAACTTTCTGCTCATATTCTCTCTTAACACCTTTACTACTTATCATGTTTGCAGGTAATCTGTCTAATGGATACCAGCACTCATCGAATAACTTTGGTCTTGGGTCGGGAGGGAACATGGCATCTATGAGCTCGCAAAGAAATACTGCCCAAATGATGCCTACCCCTGGATTTGTCAACAACAGTACTAGTAACAATACCAACAATGGCCAGTCTTATTTGAATGTTGAAGCTTCCAGCAATAGTGGTGGATTTTCTGCTGCGCCCATGATGGTACCTCAGGTTCAACAGCAGCAGCAGCAACAGCAACTGAGGCAGGATATTGGTGGCCAAAATAGTCGTATGTTGCACAACCATGGAAGTCAAATGGGTGTTGGCCTTAGACCTGGGATGCAACAAAAAATGTCTAACGTGCTTAACAGCTCCATAAATGGTGGTGTTGGGATGAATGCAAAAAGCGTAGATTCAGGTACAGCGTACACCAATTCTACCAGAAATACACAGCAAGCTTATGATAACCTTCAGCGTCCAGGAATGCAAGGTAAAGTCTTCGTTTCCCCTCCTGTTTCTGCATGTCTAGTTTTATATGCATTGTAACTTTTTGTGGTTGTCCATCAGAAGAGTTAATTTTATGTTATTTACCGCTACAGGTGAAGGATATGGCACAAACAATTCTGACACTTTCGGATCCGGAAATTTGTATGGTGCTGTAACATCTGTTGGGATGATGACAAATTCTCAAAATGCTAATACAACAAGTTTTCAGTCTGTGCCTAGAGCTAACTCTTCTCTGGTAAGTAATCAGTGAAATTCACGTTGCATGCAACAAGGTGCACTGGTTAAACATCAATCAATTTACCAATCTTAGAGTACGGATTTGTAATTTGTTTCTGTACATTTTTTTGCAGTCACATCAACAGCAGCAGTTTCAGCAACAGCCTAATCGATTTCAGCAACAGCCTAATCAATTTCACCAACAGCAGCAGTTTCTTCATCAACGGCAGTTGAAGCAGCAACAGAGATTTATAAGTCATGATGCTTTTGGGCAAAACCATGTGGCTCCTGACACGGTTACACACGTTAAACATGAACCTGGAATGGAGAACCCTAGCGAGTCTATCCACTCCCAGACTCCTGAGCAGTTCCAGCTTTCTCAATTTCAGAATCAATACCAGAACAATGCAGAAGACCGTCATGCAGGTTCTCAGATTCTCCCTGCCACGAATCAGAGTGATATGTGCACATCAGTTCCTCAAAATAGCCAACAGATACAGCAGATGTTGCACCCGCAGAGTATGGCTTCAGACTCAATTAACAGTTTTAGCAACCTCTCTGTTGGAGTGAAATCTGAACCCGGTCTACGTGGTCAATGGCAATCTCAGCCACAAGAACATACTCAAATGTCTAACAGTTTGTCGAATGAACGGAACATTCAGGAGGATTTCCGTCAAAGAATGTCAGGAATGGATGAAGCTCAGCCCAATAATATGTCTGGAGGGTCTGCTATAGGTCAAAATCATATCTCCACTCAGTCAGAATCCCCTAATCCTCAAAATCCTATAGGTACCACTTGTAAATATGGAAACGGAAACCAAGACCCGAGATTCAGAAATCAACAGAAATGGCTCCTGTTTCTACGCCATGCTCGCCACTGCAAAGCGCCTGAAGGGACATGTCCTGACCGGAATTGCGTTACGGTTCAGAAGCTCTGGAAACATATGGACAGTTGTTCTGCACCTCAATGTTCACATCCTCGTTGCCTCCCCACAAAGACATTGATTAATCACCATCGAAGTTGTAAGGAATCTAACTGCCCTGTCTGTATTCCTGTGAAGAACTACGTACAGCAACAGGCAAATGCACGGTCCCAAGCTCGTTTGAAAACTGAAAGCGGTGCAGCAAAGCCAGTGAATGGAGCTGGAACATTAAATGATGCAGTACAGACCTCTTCTGGAGCAATATCTTGTGCTTCGCCTGGTGCTGATATTTCAGTTCATTTGCAACCTTCATTAAAACGGTTGAAGGTGGAGCAGTCTTCTCAACCTGTGGACGTTGCCACAGAAAGTTGTAAAAGCTCAGTTGTTTCCGTAACAGAAGCACAATCATCTCAGTACGCTGAAAGAAAAGATCATAGGCACAGTGATGGACGTGCACCTTCAAAGTATTATGAAGTGAAAGCTGAGGTTTCTGAAGTTTCTGTTCAGACACGACCTGATTTCAAAGAGACAAAAACTGGAATTGCTGAAGATATTCCCAAGCAAAGGGCTGTCAGTGAACTTGTTAAACAAGATTCGTCTGATGCCTCACCTCGGCAAGAGAATATCAAAATGGAGAAGAAACCTGATACATTTAAGAAAGAAAATCTGGCAGAGTCTGTTGAACCTATACCAAAATCTGGAAAACCAGAGATAAAGGGTGTGTCATTAACTGAATTGTTCACTCCTGAACAAGTGAGAGAACATATCCGTGGTCTCCGTCAGTGGGTTGGCCAGGTTTGTGATCTTTTGTGACTTATGATGTTTTCACAATAACGTGATTAATTAGTAGTAGTCTCTTTATATGCGGCTTGTTTGATTATATTTTTCCTTCTTATATGTACTAGAGGATTATTTGCGATTAATGGAGGCTTGATTGAGCTATTCCGTTAAGCCCTTTTTTCAATATTTGTCTTAAACGATATTTGATCAATGACTAATCTGTCGTCCTTCGTGTGCTTGCAGAGTAAAGCCAAAGCAGAAAAGAATCAGGCAATGGAGCATTCAATGAGTGAGAATTCCTGCCAATTATGTGCAGTGGAGAAGCTTACCTTTGAGCCACCACCTATTTATTGTACCCCTTGTGGTGCCCGTATCAAAAGAAATGCTATGTATTACACCGTAGGAGCTGGTGACACTCGTCATTACTTTTGTATTCCATGTTATAATGAATCTCGTGGGGACACTATCGTCGCTGAAGGGACGCCTATTCCTAAGGCAAGACTCGAAAAAAAGAAAAATGATGAAGAGACTGAAGAATGGGTAAACGACTGTCCACTCTGTATATTTTTTCTGTTTTTATCTCCTGTTTTTGTATGGCTTTTCTGAATAAATTCTATATTCTGTTCTACGTATGATTTTTTTGCAGTGGGTCCAGTGTGATAAATGTGAGGCCTGGCAGCATCAGATATGTGCTTTGTTTAATGGGCGAAGGAATGACGGAGGGCAAGCTGAATATACCTGCCCGTATTGCTTTATAGCAGAAGTGGAGCAAAGTAAGAGGATGCCTTTACCTCAGAGTGCTGTTCTTGGAGCTAAAGATCTACCGAGAACGATTCTTAGTGACCATATAGAGCAGCGGTTGTTTAAGAGGCTGAAGCAGGAAAGAACAGAGAGAGCCAGAGTTCAAGGAAAAAGTTTTGATGAGGTAATCTAGTGGTGGAGTTTGTTAAGGTTTTATGTCTTTCATGTGTTTTCGCATCTGCACCTTCATTTTTTTTTCTCTATTTGTTTGCTCTAGTGATTCTTCGTTGGAAACAGTAGATTAGAGCTGACATTGTTTATTCTTTGACATTGTACTGGCAGATTCCTACTGCCGAATCCCTTGTGATAAGAGTTGTTTCATCTGTTGACAAGAAGCTGGAAGTCAAATCCCGATTTCTTGAAATTTTCCGGGAAGACAATTACCCAACAGAATTTGCATACAAGTCCAAGGTAAGAATGATCAAGGCTCATTGTTGTATTTTTCTGCTCGTGGTTTCCTCTCTTGAAATATCCTTCCCACTCTCCACGCCATTTTCTTTTGCCAGGTAGTTCTGTTATTCCAAAAGATTGAAGGTGTTGAAGTATGCTTATTTGGAATGTACGTCCAAGAATTTGGTTCTGAATGCGCATTTCCTAATCAACGCCGAGTTTATCTGTCGTATTTGGATTCTGTAAAGTACTTCAGACCTGACGTTAGATCTTATAACGGAGAGGCACTGCGAACTTTTGTTTACCACGAAATTCTGGTAAGTCCCGATCTCTCTCAAAATTTGGTTATAAACCAATATCTGTGTTATTTGTTTTGTTTATTAAGTGTATGTTTTGATCCTGTGTTTAGATCGGTTACCTAGAATACTGCAAGTTGCGTGGTTTCACGAGCTGCTACATATGGGCTTGTCCGCCGCTGAAGGGCGAGGACTATATCTTATATTGTCATCCAGAAATTCAGAAGACGCCAAAATCTGATAAACTACGAGAGTGGTGAGTTCAATCACCTTTTTGGATAAACTTCGTAAGTTTTTGTATGAGAAAAGTTATTTACATAATCCAAATGCTCATGTTGTTCTTCCGCAGGTACTTAGCAATGTTGAAAAAAGCTTCAAAGGAGGGCATTGTTGCAGAAACTATAAATCTATATGACCATTTTTTTATGCAAACTGGTGAATGTAGAGCTAAGGTTACTGCAGCTAGACTCCCATATTTCGATGGTGACTACTGGCCAGGTGCAGCAGAGGATCTTATATACCAAATGAGTCAAGAAGAAGATGGAAGAAAGGGTAATAAGAAAGGAATGCTCAAGAAAACAATTACAAAAAGGGCTCTAAAAGCTTCTGGGCAGACTGATCTATCTGGGAATGCATCCAAGGATCTGCTGCTAATGCATAAAGTGATTATTACTTTCTACGCATTTTATTACCTTTTTGTTTTTGTTGCTGTTGTTCTTCTTGTTAATTATATTCACCTGTGTTTCCAGCTTGGTGAGACCATTCACCCAATGAAGGAGGACTTTATCATGGTCCACCTGCAACCTTCTTGCACGCATTGCTGTATGCTGATGGTATCTGGAAATCGTTGGGTCTGCAGCCAGTGCAAACACTTCCAGATTTGTGATAAGTGAGAACTCTTCCTTTCTCTTTTGCTCTTTAATTGAAGAAACCTTTTTTTTTTTTTTTTGTATTGCAGATTAATAAAATGTTATTCTCCCTTTCAGGTGTTATGAGGCTGAACAGAGGCGTGAAGACAGGGAAAGGCATCCTGTTAATTTTAAGGATAAACATGCCTTGTATCCTGTGAGTTGCATTAGCTTGTTTGACTATAGTGTCCTTTAGCTTTCTCTGTGATCGGTTTTTTAAATGTTGGAGGTATTGATTATGCAGGTTGAGATTACGGATATTCCTGCAGATACGAGGGACAAAGATGAGATACTCGAAAGCGAGTTTTTCGACACTAGGCAAGCGTTTCTGAGTCTTTGTCAAGGGAACCATTATCAGTATGACACGTTGAGGCGTGCTAAACATTCGTCAATGATGGTCCTTTATCATCTGCATAACCCAACTGCACCTGCCTTTGTCACGACTTGCAATGCGTGTCACCTTGACATTGAAACTGGTCAAGGCTGGCGCTGTGAAGTATGTCCAGACTATGATGTGTGCAACAACTGTTACAATAGAGATGGCGGAGTTAATCATCCTCACAAGTTGACTAATCATCCATCTCTAGCTGATCAAAATGCTCAGAACAAAGAAGCGAGGCAATTGCGGGTCTTGCAGGTATCACTCCTTTTCAAAGCTGGTGGTGCTTCTCTCTTGATCCTGAAGTTTCAATTTGCAAATGGTAACATTCTTTTTGTGTGTTTCTCCTTCTCTTTTGGATTTGCAGCTTAGGAAAATGCTCGATCTTTTGGTGCATGCATCACAATGTCGTTCCGCAAATTGTCAATACCCAAATTGCCGGAAAGTGAAGGGACTGTTCCGACATGGTATACAGTGCAAAGTACGTGCTTCGGGAGGTTGTGTTCTATGCAAGAAAATGTGGTATCTTCTGCAACTCCACGCTCGGGCCTGCAAGGAAACCGAGTGCCATGTACCTCGTTGCAGGTAAACAAACCTCATTGATGAATCATGAGATACATTGACTTTTCATTTAAACATCATCAAACATTAGTTTGGTCCATCTGATTTTGTGTTGATGATGAGTCTTTCTGTTTATTCAGAGACCTGAAGGAGCATCTGAGAAGATTACAGCAGCAATCAGATTCACGGCGCAGAGCAGCTGTGATGGAAATGATGAGACAAAGAGCTGCAGAAGTGGCTGGGAGCTCAGGTTAATCAAAAACTTGTACATTTGGAAAGTTTCAAATCAGAGTTCCTTTTTCGCAAAGGTAACAAGAAGATATAGAGGCAATTTCACTCCAACTTGATCATTCTCCTTTGGAAGAAGAAGAAGGCCAGCCAGTTAGAGACTAATGGTGAATTTAGCTTTAGATTCGTAAATGACATGCGACCAAGAGTGTGAATTGACTCTCAGAAGATCTATCAGTTTGTTGGATGTCAAAGAAGAAGAAGGAAGAGCAAAGTATGTCTTCTTCAGAGATGAGAGTCTCTTGAGTTTCAAGGTCAGTAGATTTTATGTGGGTTTGGTTGGGGTTATCTTTTGATTCTATACATATTACACACGCACACACACTTGCTCACTTGCTGTTTTTCTTCCTCTTTTTGTTAATTTATTGTATTTTTGTAAATTGCCATTTCTGATTTGGGAATGGCAAAGAGTGTAACATATACAGTACTACGTTAACTTGTTCCTTGGAAGCAAAGTAAGATAGATAGAGAGAGATTCGTCTAGGTTCTCTTCCACTGTTTTGTTTTTAATATGAAATTGTATTCACCACACTTTTATAATTACTACAATAATTTAGTTCCTGGATTAGATTTTGCTTTTGAAGAGTGACAACTAACTATATAGAGACATCATTGTTATGACAAGTATCTAGTTTCCAAGCCACCAGATACTGACACGTGTCTAAAGATAAGAGTCTGCAACAAGAACCACTAGCTTAATGATAATTTTCTCAAGAAAACAAGACACAATCTGATGAGAAAGCAAAGCAAAATCAGTAAAGTAATGATAATACATTGTCCATCTCCTTCTCTCCATTGCGCAAAGTTCTTAAACAATAGAGGCAGATCTCAGTGTCAGAGCCGCTTGGTGACTAGATCGGCGGTGGTTCGTTTATCAACGGCGGCGATTGGGGCCATAGCGGCGGTTATGATGGCTTCCGTTTCCGTAGCTTATGCAGAGCTTCCTCCTCCGCCGCAAGACGGCGAAACGCTATCTAACGTACCGCAAACGCTATCAGGTGAAGACTGCAAGAAACAGAGAATACAACGACCCAAATCCAAGAACGCAGAGAAATGCACAGTTAAATGCGTCAACACCTGTATTCGCAGCGGAGACGGAGAAGGACCGATCAATATCAGAAGGTTTCTCTCTCTATCTCTACTATCTTATTGAGCTGATGAGAGAAGAACACACACTCTCTCTCTTTCACTCTTCGTTGCTGATCGTTTTCTCTTATGGTTGTTTTTAATTGAAAGGCCGTTAGTGGTATTCAAGCAAGGATTTCGAAGCCGTAATTACTGGTAAAGATTCTTAATGATGGAAGCAGATTGTTGCTTTAGCCATGAATCTTAATAAGGAGAGCTGATTCTTGTATTGTTTTTTTTTTCTTTTCTATTCTGTAGCTTAGTGGAATGCTCAGATATATGCAATTTGATCGGAGACGGTGACTATGGACCTTGAAACGTTATTTTGACGAAAGGGAACCACAAAAAAAAAAAAAAGGAAGAACAAGATTTCAGAAAGGATGCAGAAGAAACAGAGGAGAAAGCAAATGAGATTTTGTATTTTCTGTTAAAAAAGATTAGTTGAATTAAACAGAGATATAATCTGAATTTTAAACGTTAGTACTACAAATGTCTCTCACACGGTTTGAGAGGTTTGGCTGGCAAAACACATCGAGTAATCTCATCAGTTTTTGTGTTCTCGTTAGTATTTGCAGGCCCAATGGGTGGTAATATGGCCCAACAGATAACTGATGGGCTTACATATAATGTAATCTAAAAAACTAGAGAAATAACATTTTACGGTGCATATCAATCATATGCTACATTGATATCCGTTGACATATATGGTCTATCAGTAGGAAAAACTGTTTTTAGAGACCCTTCATATTGTTAGAAAAGTTAGTGTCTACTTTGAACCCATTTTATTAATTGTTTGGAGAAAACTTCAAAAAAAAAAAAAAAAAAATATATATATATATATATATATATATATTTTATCTTTTTTTCTATAAAATTGGTGGGTTAACCCTAAATTTTCAAAATCTCTTACAATAAAAATATTTTGATTGATTTTCTAAATTTACATACCCTTTTCAAATCTAACAAAAACTCTTTATAAATTTAACAATTCTTTTCATTTTTAAAATCTTTCAAATCCACACAAATTCTACTTCCAATAACCCCCTAAGTGTCGTCGATATATCACTACCATAATTTAAATCCGTATGTTACAAATTGTTCAAAAAAAAGTGTAAAATTATTAATATGTTTGTTCACTAATCGTCAAACCAAATATACATTCACCACAATTAGTTAAGTTATATTAAAGTACATATATATATATATATATATATATATATATATATATTGGATTTTTATTATTGGGAAAACTTAAATAAATCATAGAAGCAGTCAATATAACAATAACATAAAATGAGAAAAGGGTTAGATGTCCAATATCAAAGTGCATATAAAAATTGAATTCATACTACTAAAACGAATTTATGTTCAACAAAGTCTCCCACATCATATTTTATTCCTTTTTATAAAATTTTAATTCAGATTTATGAAGCAAGATTAAATTTCTGTTAAAATGTAGATGGGTAAAATACTAAAATGTAACTGAAAAAGGATAATAAAAATATTTAATATTTAAATTCATTAATACAGAACATAGATTATAGGCAATAGTGTAATATGATGGATTTATAAAAATGATTTTTGTCATATTAAATAGATCAGTTGAATAAATAAATAACTAAATGATTTTATTTTGTTACAGAAATGAATAACTAAATGATATCATTATAATGTAATATATTACAGAAAATATGATAATACGTGACTTGTAAAGTGACGTTTTAACCAAACTTTTTTTTAATAAAGATGGACATATATAAGTTATTTTATATAAAGACTAATTATATTAAATCAAACTTTTTCAATAGACCTTAATTCTTATATATCGGGGAATCTTTAAAGCATTTACATTTTGTTAAAAAGTTATCTCACTCGGACTTACCTGATAACTTTAATTGTTAGAATAAAAAATAAAACAATTTTGATCTATATTATTATTCAATTACTAATTATTGTTACATCGACAATTCTACAATGAACGATGATGACTTCACCTCCACCACGCTGAAAATTTGATGTGAGTTTGTCTCCGTTCAGTATACATAAATGATAATATATCACATTTTGTAAGATTGATACTCTATATATCTCCTGATGTAAAATCATTAATAAACCCTTAATCAACTACCCCTATTTGGATTATCACATAGTAAATTAGTTTAATAATCAATTTACATTAAAAATTAGAATAAATCAACATTTATGTTATAAAATTTATCATCGAAACTTTTTACTTTCAAATAAATGCTAAACACATTTTGAAAATCAATCTAACCTAAGTTATCAACAATATATATACGTTACATGAAAGAAAAGGGTGACAATTAAATTTTTGTGTGTGTGTTCTTCTTATTTTAGCCAACTAGCATTTCAGAAAATTTACAAACGTCGACTTTCCTAAATCTTTGTTGCCACTTGCAAGTTGCAACGAATCATTTCTAACATGCAATGCACTTAGTTGATAAATATATCGTTGTCTAATAATGTATCAATATTTATACATTCCCTGTATTCGTAAAATTATCCACAAAAAAATCGTCCTCGTCGTTGACAATATTGAACTACTATTCAAGAATACATCATCTTATCCCTAACATAAAAAATTAAAAGACAGCGACTTAGTGCAAAATCAAAACTACAATATATAAAATTACGATGGACACTGTAACCACCACGAGCATATCTCCAGCACCCCGTAGTATGTAAGAAATTACGTGTTATGAAAACTGAATTTTAAATTTAGGTTTATAACATATTAGTTTGTAACATAAGGTATTTGCCGTATTGAGGTTTATAACATATTAGTTTTTACGATTGACGTCGCTGTTTTGTAATAACTCATGCTCATAATAAATCATATTGGGTAGTGCGTACATATGTGAAAGTTGTAGTTACTCAATTAATACTTGGCATTTGGCAAAATATTTTGAGAAGTAAAACTGTTGTTGGTTGAAGAAAAAAAAGCACTTGATCGAAAGTAAAAACTTATGAATATTTGAAACTTCAAACCAAACAGTCCATGGCTGTCCGTAATATCGTTGTTTTTTATCCTATCTAAATACAATTATAAATGAATTAAACCGATCAATGCAATTATGCAAACAACAGATTCGTTAACACAATATTATGATGTCAATTCTAAAATTAAACCATACTTTAATTTAATCTAAACAGCTAACCTTTTTATAGGGATTATTTATTTTTAAACCAAATATAAAAATATAATATTAATTTATCTTTCGGAATATTCAGTGAAATGTTGGACATTAAATATCACCTAATTCACTCCTAAATTCTGGTTATATATTCTCCTCTTCACAGCATCTTCCAACAGTATTCACACCACACAACTTTCTTCATTCTCTCCAAGTCTCCATAAACAACAAACCAATTATGGGAGAAGCGGCGGAGCAAGCACGTGGCTTCCACGTGACCACCACTAGGAAGCAAGTCATCACGGCGGCTCTCCCCCTCCAGGACCACTGGCTCCCTCTCTCGAACCTCGACCTCCTTCTTCCTCCTCTCGACGTCAGCGTTTGCTTTTGTTACAAGAAACCACATAACATCACTACTTCAGTGGCTCATGAAACCCTCAAGACGGCTTTGGCGGAGACTCTCGTTTCCTACTACGCCTTTGCCGGCGAGATAGTCACCAATCCCACCGGAGAACCTGAGATCCTCTGCAACAATCGCGGCGTAGATTTCGTGGAGGCCGGTGCTGACGTGGACCTCCGAGAGCTTAACCTCTATGATCCTGATGAAAGTATTGCCAAGCTTGTTCCCATCAAGAAACATGGAGTCATAGCGATTCAGGTGACCCAGCTGAAATGTGGGAGCATAGTTGTGGGATGCACATTTGATCATCGTGTGGCGGATGCGTATTCTATGAACATGTTCCTTATATCTTGGTCTGAGATCTCTCGATCCGATGTACCCATCTCTTGTGTACCATCGTTTCGAAGATCACTGCTAAACCCTCGACGACCGTTGATCATGGATTCATCTATAGACCAGATGTATCTGCCTGTTACGCCCTTGCCGCCTGCTCCGCAAGAAACCACCGATCCAGACAATATCCTCGCAAGCCGTATCTATTACATCAAAGCGGATGCGTTAGAAGAGCTCCAGTCACATGCCAGCTTCTCCAAGGTTGCGGTGAAAAGGACAAAACTCGAGTCGTTCAGCGCGTTTCTATGGAAACTTGTGGCAGAACACGCAGCAAAAGGTCCAGTACCGAGCAAGAACTCGAAACTCGGGATCATCGTGGACGGAAGGAAGAAACTTATGGAGCAAGAAAACAATACTTACTTCGGGAACGTTCTCTCGATCCCATTTGGTGGGCAGAGGATCGATGACTTGATCAACAAGCCACTCTCTTGGGTGGCCGAAGAGGTTCACAAATTCTTGAAGAGTTCAGCGACCAAAGAACATTTCTTGAATTTGATCGATTGGGTTGAGACTCGCCGTCCAACACCTGCGGTTTCAAGAATCTACACCACCGGATCCGACGACGGACCCGCGTTTGTGGTTTCTTCCGGGAGGAGTTTCCCGGTGACCAAAGTGGATTTTGGGTGGGGCTCGCCGGTGTTTGGATCTTACCATTTCCCATGGGGTGGTAGCGCCGGTTATGTGATGCCGATGCCGAGCCCTGTGGACGACGGAGACTGGATGGTTTACTTGCACCTTACGAAAGGACAGTTGAAGTTCGTTGAGGAAGAGGCTTCTCATGTGCTTACACCCATTGACAGTAATTATCTCAAGATTTAAAAACCAATATGATGGTTAATGCGTTATCAATTAATGTTGATTAATTTGTGTGTTTGGTTTCATATGTCTTGTGTGATATTGTGTTTGCCTTGCGTCTTTGTATTTGAATTGCTGTATATAGTACTATATATTTGATGTTGCAACAATACAATCGTATATTGTACTATCTGTCAAGATATGAATCAAATTATATTCCCTGTTGCGTGTGCAGTTCAAGTCCTTTAATGTTTCTCAATCTCATATTTGTTCATTACTTAATCACTCGATTATGTCAACAACATATGTTATCGGAAACCAATTGCAATTATACAGATACAAATAAATATTGTTTTGTTGGATATTAATGCTAGTATATAATATGTCGAAACCAACATATTTATTATCGGAAACCAACTGCAATTACATATAAAAAAAAAGTATTGTTATGTTGGATATTAATGTTAGTATATAATATGTTGAAATCCAGTAATATATATATTTAAAAGAAATCATATATATATATATATATATATATATATATATATATATATATATATATATATATATATATATATATATTATCAAGTTATATGAATTGATAATATAGCTAACTGGAAGCTTGGTTCTTGTGTGGTTGTACCATTTAAGTTTTAGTCAAGACTACTCTGACTATAACTGGTAACACTAATAGCTATTTCTAGTTTTAATTTATCAGTAATTGGTTGTTCATCTTCCTAGTGGTTGTATTTTACCCAACAAAAAAATCATTAAACAGATTAACTACAAAACCTAGACCGAAATATTGCATCTTTCTCTATATATAATAATGCTTAAAAGATGGTGACGTGTTCACGGCTTTTGTCACTAATCACTTTATTAGTAGTACTATAATACACTACATATATACAATAAAAAAATGATAGGATACTAACTTTTCTTTGTCAAGGAAAGTAACTAGTAATAGATACGATATAATAGTCCACTATTAAAACTTAAGGGTACTTGTCAACGTGGAAGAAATTTGTGTTGTTAAGTAAAAAAGTTTGACTCAATTGTTTAATGTCGTTGGGGAAGACTTGAATTATCTGATTTTCGAAGATCGACTCAATTGTTTAATGGTTTAATGTCACAAGCAGCTAAAATGTCATATTTTTGTCAACCAACTAAATGTCCTTTCAAACATTTATTATTGCACGACTGATAGCTATCTTAAATTTCAAATGTTTTTAAAAAAAAAATTATATGTTCCTTTGTTCAAAAAACTAATAAAGAGATAAGAAATAATTAACAAATTTTTGACAATGTTACAGATTTTTTATTTCAAAATTTTGGTTCAAATTAACATTTTACAAATGACCTTATATATAACTCTTAGATTTTAGTTCTTGAGTCAATAAGGTGAGGTAAGAGTCTGAAACTGAGACAAACAATAATGGTAACTTGTTTAATATATTTACATACATTTTTGTGTCAACGATACATTTACGTCTATAGGTCATCATAAATCGAAAATGATCAAAACATATAAACGTAATGGTTTGTATTAGACTGTTAACGTTGTCATTTTCACAATTCAAATTAAAACCCGTATGCTAATATTCATTGCAACCAAAAATAGTCACCGTAACTGTTGGGTTCTCGACTTATTTCAGGAATCAAAATGATCATGAGTTTAATCTTCAGTTTCGTATATATAAATATCTTGTAAATTTACTAAGGATCAAAAGGATATTAGATTTTACCGTCCAAGAACGGGTCTATATATGGGCCATAAAAGAGTGCAAATGGGCCCAACACTGGGATAACCGATAACCCCAAGTGTTAATTTACTTTCACAAATGAAAAAAAAAAAAAAAAAAAAAAAACCAGATTCTTAATGATTGGTTAATTAACCAAGCGGACACACACACATATTCACCGTCATTCCGCAGCTTTCGTTCTCCCTCAAAGATCTAAAATATTCAAAATTAGTAAACAATTGTACAACAAAAGTTAATGGCTATGAATTTTGATTTCTTGTCCATGAACCAAACCTCAAAAATGTAAGTAATTCCCTAAAACCAATCACATTCTTTCAAACCCTCGTCGTCTTGTCTGTGAAGAAAACCTGGGAACGTAACCCTAACCCTACATTCCCTTTCTCTATCTTTCTTGCAAATAAAAGATGATGCAGAAGCTCGTACAGCTCTTGATCGCTTCTCTCGCTATCATCCTCACTTTAGTTCAAGCAAAAACCGATAACCAAGAAGGTAAAATACATAAATTTAATCTCACGTTCTTGTGTGACTAAACAAATTAAACCGATCTAGAAATGAATCAGAAATGTTTTTTGTAGTCTCTGCGTTGAATGTGATGTTCACGAGCTTAAATTCACCATCGAAACTCAAAGGCTGGAAATCTAGCGGAGGTGATCCCTGCGACGGTTCTTGGGAAGGCGTCAAATGCAAAGGCTCTTCGGTTACCGAATTGTATTCATTCCCTCCCACAATTTGATTAAGAGCCCTAATTTCAAAACTTACTTACATCATAAGTTATCTTCGGGTTTCTTTTTTTTTTCTTTTTTTTCTACTTTGGCCACAGGCAGTTATCAGGATATGAACTAAGTGGAACGCTGGGTTATCTATTAGCCAACCTAAAGTCTCTCACAACTTTGTGAGAATCCTCAATTAATAATCTCTTTTAGATTAGTTAAACTAAATTTCAGAAAATAACAGTTTTGGTTTGATATCTGGTGATAGTACAGTGATCTCAGCAAAAACAATCTCAAAGGAAATATACCTTACCAACTCCCACCCAACATTGCCAATCTGTAAGTTTGTACATTCCAAAATCTTCAATTACTTGTCACCCAAGAAACGAATCGTAATCTTGACATTAACAGAGACTTTTCTGAGAACCAACTCGATGGAAATGTACCCTACTCGCTATCTCAAATGAATCGTCTCGAAAGCCTGTGAGTGAAACCAAAGAAAATTACATATCTCTGTTGTAAACTAGGGTTTAAGAGAATTATTAATTTATATATATATTAAAATGCAGTAATCTTGGACGAAACAAGCTTAATGGAGAATTATCAGACATGTTCCAGAAACTGTCCAAACTCGAAACTCTGTAGGTACAATTCCTTTAGTTATATTTTCTAACACAAAAATGTTTAGAAAAAACCATTAAATTTGAGGACTAACACACCCAATATTTTGTGTATATACAGGGACTTATCCATTAATAAACTCTCTGGGAAATTACCTCAGAGTTTCGCCAATCTCACAAGCCTGAAAAAACTGTAAGGAACAAGAAACAATATCTTTGTTTAAAGATTTTCTTTACGAATGCTAAACTGGATTATTTTTTTTCTTGTTACTATGCAAGACACGTGCAGGAAAACCGATTCACAGGCGACATAAACGTTCTCAGAAACCTTGCCATTGATGACTTGTAAGCATAAAAACTATAATCAGGTTTCGTCCCAATTCCGAAAACTCAAAAGCATTCCGTTTTCTTCTTACCTGATTACAGGAATGTAGAAGACAACCAGTTCCAAGGATGGATACCTAATGAGCTTAAGGATATAGACAGTTTACTGTAAGTGAAACAAAATCGTTACTTTTCACACAAGAAACAGTTTCAACATGGAAAATAAACACAGCATATTTTAGAATTTCCCCTGTTTTACTCTGTTTTGTGATTGATTCTGCTGAAAAAGGACTGGAGGGAACGACTGGTCAACTGAAACTGCTCCACCACCACCACCGGGTGTTAAATACGGTCGAAAATCCGGTTCTAACGGCGGAGGAGGTATAACCTCCGTGAACGGAGTGATGATCGCCGTAGCAAGCGTAGGGGTTCTTCTGCTAATAGCGGTTTTAATCGCTCTTGTATCTAAGAAAAAATCATCTCTCAATCCTCATTTCATCGATGAAGACAACAGTCAACATACCCCAAAGTTCAAATCTCTCGCCTCTCATGGATCTGCGCAAGAGCTTCGCGTCGATTTCGGAAACGATTACAAAGGTACATGAGACATTTCGACCTAACTTGTTTCGCAAGTATGTGACTCAAGAGGAGCTTATATTGCAGGAGATTCAGATGACGAAAATATTAATGGGATTGGATCAAAGGGGCTAACGCATTCGGTTTCGTCGCGTGTGATGTCATTCAACGATACCGAATTCGCGAACCGGCTCAACGCGAAACGATCCACTTCGACACGTTCTGGTACGGAATTCGAACTCTCTGATCTTCAAAACGCAACAGCCAATTTCGCACCTGGAAATCTACTCGGCGAAGGATCAATCGGACGTGTTTACAGAGCCAAGTATCCCGACGGACGCGTAAGCCTCTTATCTAACGTGCTTCACAAGTAACAAAACAATCATACACTAATCAACAGTTTTTGTTTTTTTTTATTCAGAATTTGGCGGTTAAGAAGATCGATTCAACGTTGTTTGATTCGGGTAAATCAGAAGGAATAACGCCGATTGTAATGAGCGTTTCGAAGATTCGGCATCAGAACATAGCAGAGCTCGTAGGTTATTGCTCAGAGCAAGGTCACAACATGTTAATCTACGATTACTTCAGGAACGGTTCACTCCATGAGTTCCTTCATTTATCAGATTGTTTCAGTAAACCTTTGACTTGGAACACAAGAGTCAGAATCGCCTTAGGATCCGCTCGAGCCATCGAGTACGTTCTTGAATTAAAAAAATGGCAAATTAGCAAAAATAAAACGCAAACGCTATTTAGTTTCACTTGTTTATGACCATACAATTGTTTGTTTTGTTGTAGATATCTACACGAAGCATGTTCACCGCCTCTGATGCATAAGAACATCAAGTCCTCTAACATTTTGCTAGACGCAGATCTCAACCCTCGTCTCTCAGATTACGGCCTCTCAAAATTCTATCTCGTGAGCATGCATTCATTAATCTCTCTTTAGTTTATGAAAATTGATATATAACTTTAATATATGGTGTGATATATAGAGAACGAGTCAAAACCTAGGAGAAGGATACAATGCACCAGAAGCCAACAACCCTTCTGCTTACACACCAAAGAGTGACGTCTACAGCTTCGGTGTCGTCATGTTAGAGCTTCTCACCGGTCGAGTTCCATTTGACGGGTCAGTTCCATATTAAATTCATTTAACTCAAGTCGAATCTCAAATTTTAGACTATAAGAGTATCTTTCGGTTCATATATAGCTTTTGCATTTTATCTTTTTTTGTTTTTTCATTTAAAAAAATTGGGTTTGTGTGGAATTGTGATATAAACAGAGAGAAGCCAAGGTCGGAGAGATCGCTGGTGCGGTGGGCAACACCGCAGCTTCACGACATAGAGGCATTGTCGAATATAGCAGATCCAGCTTTGCATGGCCTCTACCCACCAAAGTCATTGTCAAGATTCGCAGACATCATCGCATTATGTGTTCAGGTGGAGCCGGAGTTCCGACCACCGATGTCGGAAGTTGTGGAAGGACTTGTACAGATGGTTCAACGGTCAAGTATGAAACTTAAAGATGATCTTTCGTCGTCTTATCGAGCCCACGACGATTATGATTTCTAGAGTTAAATAAGAAAATTAGCCAAAGTCGAGAGATAATTATCAAGTTTTCTCGAAATGAAAACACGAGGAGATAACGAAACAATTGATTATTTGTTAAAATCATTTTGTGTGTGTTTATTTTGTCAGTGTAATAATACTATACTGAATAAGTTAGTTTTGCAGTGTTACACTCCAACAGTCTAATTATTTAGTTTTATGTAAAAGAGAAATTATTTAAATAGACACCATAATTTGGTAATAAGTAGTTTGTTTATAATTGTTAGACATAGCCAACTGGCAGTTTTATCCATAGATTTTCATGACATATAATATCTATTAGGGTAGGGGAAATATGATAATTGGTACGGCTGATGAGAAATGGCTTGTGTAAGCCGGAGAGATGTGAGGAGTGAGACAGAGGTATCATCATCTTATGTGGAACGTGGTATCTTCAAAGCTCTAGTTGTTGATGAGTTACGAAGGCAGCTTTCCGATACTCAGCAAGAGCCCACAATGGGAAAGTGTTTCTGTAGGTAGCATAGTGTATCATGCAGTTCCTCATGAACACTCCTACTACTTCCTGCATTTGCGATAAACCTTTAACATCATATTCCAAATCAATCTATTCTATAGGATAATGCAAGAAAATATCATTTGAATCCCAAGACTCTCATGTTTCTAATCAAAGAGGATGTCTTTACCTGTTGAGGGAAATCTCCATTTTCCATTTGCGAATTGATGATAAGTTTCGCAGCACGGTGAAGAGGTATTGGATCTCTCTCAGCCTAACATATTTACAGCAGAGAATGAACAAAGGATCTTTCGTTGCACTTACGGAAAGCAAATATGAAGTAACTGAACCTGTCTAGAGTGAATCAGACCCATCATTGCCCAAGCCGTTTGCACCAGGTTGGTTTTTTGCCCTTCTGACGGTATGTATCTCTAACATGCACAACAACATGTTTAAATAGATCAACACTTGTTCGATAATAAGTACTTCATTTGCACACATACCTGTTCAGGGCATGACAGATAGCTTTCACCCCAACCTCCATCATCTTTCTGTGTCGTGAGCAAAAACTCAACACCTTTACGCATAGCCAGACTGTTTTTATATGTTTTACCAGCGGCTGCTAAGCCGCTAAGAGCAAACCATGTGGCGTAGATGAAACAAACACCCCAATTCCCATACCTATCTTGACTCGAGATTTTGTTAGGTTTCTTCTGAACCATATGCATTTAACATATACGACAACTGTGTTAAAAAGTAACATACCATGACCCTTGTGGCGTTTGTTCATTTTCTAAGAATTGCACCCCTTTCTCGATGGATTTGCTGATCTCTTCTGTCCTGTGATCCGGATAGAGTTGCTTGAACAGAACCAAAGCTTGTATAACGGATGAGGTACATTCCACGTATTCACGCTCAGCCACAAGATTAGCTAGAAATTCAGTGGGATTGAGAACCTGAAACACCATTTACAAAAGTTAAAACATTAGAGACTATTTTCCTAAGAACTTGTGGACATCTTTATGTGTTTCAGCACTTACTTCAATCCATTGATATGCACGGACAGGCTCCCATGCAGTCACACCTCCATTCTCACTCTACATTAAATGAAGTCACAGTTGTAAATGTTATTAAGAGCCAATGATCTTTGAGGACATTAATCTTATGGATTCAGTCTTACCTGAAAAGATAGCAAGAGATTAACAGAATCGTATAGTTGTTCGGGATCCATTTTCTGGCCAACAACCTCAGCTGGCATCATGGAGAGCAGCAAGCAACACTACAAATCCAAAGAAGTGCTTTCAGGCATAACTCTTGTGAAAATTCCAGCTAACTTGTTTTGCAACAGTGACTGGTTTAATTACCTTGAAAGCTTCAGCCGTACAATCTGAAACTTGCCAACCATGATCTCGATCAGATAAAGTCCATGCTCCTTTGGAAATATGGCGGTACATGCTCTTAAAGTCACCAGAAGGATTTTCTCTAACCTGCAAAAGTTATTTGATTTAGGAAATCACACTCAACACTTGTTTAGAGCAATTTATACTGAAAAGAATATCAAACCTGAGACTTCTTGATATAATCATGTCCTTTCTTCAGTACATCGCCAGTTTCATCAAAGAGATTACTAGCATGTATAGCTTGAACCGCAAACCCTGTATCCCATAGTTGACTTCCAAAGCTCTGTATAATTCTAGAATTGCTAAGTTTCCATTGCTAGAGAGTATAACTAAAAACCTGATCTTCAATTCCCTAATTACCTGCATTTTCATTCCATCTTCGGCGACCCACATGTAATCAGGAATTCTAGCAAGATGCTTCTTGAAGTAGTCCCCATTCGGGTTTTCAATCCAACAGGCAAGCATGCACAATACCTACAGAAAAAGGTTCAGCCTGGAGTTCAAACATAAGTTCTTAAGAGAGTATATGCCTTACTTTATAAAGGGTCACTCAATGTTTTACCTTCTCAACACATCCGATGGTGATATAATGGCTATTCTCGTCTTCGTAATGTATGTGTTTCATTGCCAGCCGAAGAGCTTTTTCCCTCACAAGCTTGTTTAACGGCCAGCGGGTAAGGAACGGCTCCACAAAGAGGTAAAGAGCGTCCCATATCAAATCTTGAACCAAAGGATGGGGAAAATACATGTCTTCCTGCAGGAACAACAATGGAATGTTTATGCTCTCATGACATATAAATTTAAAGATAAAAAATGGCCAAATCATCATACCTTTGCGTATAGACGCCGTGTTTTATTCCAGTTGATTGATTCGTAAGGTTGCAAATGGAGTTCATCACGCAGTTGCAGAATAAGAGGTGTTATTGGACCAACAAACCTCTTCCCATATAGATACGACATAGGCATGTAAACCATTCGGCAATAGCACAAAGCGTTGGCTGTAACATCAAAAACAACAATTTCAGGCTGAGCCAGTAAGTAAAATCTAAATCTAAAAGAGAAGAACTGAAGCAGAAAACGAACCTAAGTGTATTGGAAGAAAAGAAGGTAGCAACCAGATCTCTGGAGGCATCGGATTTGTTCCAGCCCAATCATATACTCCAAGTATCTACATACAAAAAAAAAAAATTAACTCTGATTGTAATCACGTAACCTCTTTCAGTTAGAATTAGCATATGGTCCCAAAAGTTTTACCGAAAGCCAAATTTTTCCCCAAGACGGAATATAAGTGACGCCACCACGGTCAAGAATCCATTGCCTGGCCCGTTTACACGCGTTTTCTCGTCCTCCTCCTCCGTTGGGACCTTCTCCTAGTATACGCAAGCATACGTAATTCAACACGGTGCAGAACATAATGCTCTTGCTCTCAATGTGTAATCCCCATCCACCATCTTCGTTCTGCAAATTAAGGGACAAAGCTCTATTTATTCGAAGCTCTTCTTTAAAATCTGAGCTAAGAAATTCTCCAATGAGAGTACCTGATGGCAATAGACATGTCGAATCATCTCTTTGCGGTGTTCCGCATCGAACATCTCCTCGACATGTCCGGTGATATACAAACAAAATACCTGCAGGGAAATTTCTCAGTTTCGATTGACTCATCTTCATTATCTCTTCAATGGAAACACTAAACCCCTAATTCCAACTCTTAACATTATTATCCGATACACAGAATATAAGAAATGGATAGTAAATTAGTAAGTAAAGGAGAACAGAGAAGACACATACCAACGGAGGAAGGAAGAAGAGAGGTCCGGTGATTTCTCCCGGCCAGTGGCCATCGGAGCCCTGCAAAGCCGAGAAGAAAGAAACTCCTCTCCGTAACGCATTCGTCGCGTTTTCGTGAGTTATGCCTTCGGTGTCGTCAATCTTCACCGGCGGGATCACTTGCTCGAATTTTGCCTCTTTCAGAAACTGTGCATACAATCAAATTAAATCGCGGACGAAAAAAAAGGAAAATTATTTTCTTCCTAAGGTATGGAGTAATGGTATATGGCCCATTAACTTTAAGGGCCCATAAGCATAAAGTTATCCAAAAGCCATAATTGATGTATTTCGTTCTCTCTTCTTCAAATGCTTGCCTAGAATCGAAGATTCCTTCTTTTTTTTTTTTGATGTAACAAAAACAACCAAACATGTTAAACAACAACGCGACTTAAATGAGCAAAAGTTATAAGAAAATTAAGATTCCATTTTATAAACCATTTTAATTATACCTTATTCATAAGGCATCATACTTAAATTATCAACACGTACTTTAATTAATGTTTCCAAAACGGGACTGTTATTCAGTTTTCTTTGACGATAGATCTGATGAATTTGATGACAATTATACTTGAGCAAAAATCCACATTATTTAGGGCAAATTTTTATGATAAATGGAAAAAGACCCCGTGAATGAGGAAAAAAACTTACTTGCATTCGCCACAAAAGATCACTGCAACCTTTAACACGAGAACGGTTCACCAAGAAACTTCGACGAGCTTCTTCGACGACGGCTCGTTCCTCCAATGTTCCGGCTTTGGGATCGAACTCCCATGTTTGACGTCCGACGAAGTTGTTGCTGCTGAACAAGTACGGATCTTCTCCATTTCCCTCTCCTATCTTCAACTTCCACATAATGAAGACCCTATGTGAACGTATATACTCACCGAGTTTTAGTATTTTCTACAAATAATTCATCGCATGATGATATAACCATAGTGTACTGTGTTTACATGCGTACGGTAGATATAGATCAACACTGTTATTCTTGTTAATTATAACCCTTTATCTACATTACTACATAGTGCATACATATACAAATCATGATTTTATATCTTTAATTATTTATATATTGAAAGAAGCAAAGAGCCCCATGTAATGAACATGAGATAGAGAGGATAACAGAGAGAAGAGAGAGTACTTGTGCTGGATAGATGTTTGCCTTTACGATTGATAATTAGATACTTTAGAAGAGTTTCATGTGCGTATGCTTATATAGGTCAAGAACGAATTGAGTAAGAATAATTTGAGATTCATGATTATTAATTTAAAATGGCATTTTATTGATTTTTTTGTGTGCAAATGGCATTTTAGTATATATTTGTGTCTTATTCTCACGATTATCTATTTTTAGAGTCAGAAAAATATATTTTTTAATCGTAAGATCTTTACAAACAGAATTAAAGACAACGTAATGCTTAATAAATTTGAAATTTAAAGTACGATCTTCAACTTCAAGTCGATTATTACAAGTTTTAATATTTTTCTTGTTTTACGTTTCTTTTTTGTTGCCAACGTGAATCATTGCGCATTTGCGCGTTAACATCGTATCATTTACATATGGAGTAAACATAAAATGAACTCTCACAAGACTTCGTAAACTAAATAAACTAGTTCGTAGATTTCATACATTGAAAATGCAAGTGATTTTTCCACAGCAAAATATCAAATATCAGATACTCAAAAAAAATCAAAATTAAAAAATGACATGGCCCACCTGTTTAGTTCATCCAACTCAACAACAGAAAAATATGTGAAAACAAAAATAAATCTGTTGTTGATCTAACGAGAGAATGTTAAGACCACTCAAATAAATGAACATCGTTGTTGTTTGTTTCTGTTTAAACATGTTAGTGGATAAAAACAACTTTTTATAAAACAAAACATATTTTTACTTTGTTGGTCTCATCTCATCATATCTTTCATTTGCTATGTAAGTAACTTGATTTGAAATTTTGTACATGTATCAATCAGCATTTAATCACGACCGTTGGCAGGCCTAACCATAAATACCACGTGTACCGTCTTAGATGCGGAGGAGTAGACAGATGTCATCATCTTAGGTTCTTGAATTCTGGGAACATAGTTCGTGTAGATAATGTGAGGCGCACATGACGGTTTTGATCCTAATATAGTAAAATCGACAAAAACAGAAGTAGCGAGAGTGAAAGAATTGTAACCCAATTTGTCAATGGCCACGTTGAGCATTTGAATGATTTGACCTACAGTACCTAGTTGGCGGTGTGGGTAAGTGCGATCGTACCGACTCTAACTCTTTAAACGGCGTATCTTTTTGTCATTAAAGTAACTATTTAACTCTTGAATCTTCGTAAAAAGAAGGCTCTGGTGTAACTGTGTAAGTGTATCCAGCGCTCATATTCACAACCGAAATTTTGAAAATCCACCGTTTACAGCCATAATGTTGTATCCTAGGGCTTTAAATGCATTTCTTGTTTCTAATTTTAACCGAACCCCATAATTCTACATATAGTACTCTAGTCTCTAGAGTCTAGATGATTTTTTTGAAAGTGATGAATCTTCATTGATAGTAAGACTCACGTGTGACATATCAAACAATCAATCAACAAAGTCTATCTATTTTTCTTTTCCTTTTCTTTTTCATTCGTGAATATATGGTCTTAACTAAGGCCCCGTGCTTGCGTAGGCTGGACTCAGACTATAATGCATTTGCTTCTCTTCTGAACTATGAATATATATAAATACGAGTAACATGAAAGATTGCTTGCTTCGCAAGAATATATTCAACCACATGCAACCATTCCTCCTTATAAGGTTGGCTTACAAACCCCATGCATGAAAGTTACCTTTGAAACGTGAAATTTTCTTTTTGTTAGCGAATCATGACACTCAAGAAGACCACTGAATCAATTTACATTATTTTTAAGTTTGGAAGATGAAGTCAATCCATATCTGTTGAATTCACAGTGGATAATTTAAGTGTTTCTATTAGCTTCATCAAAAACATTTTTACATATCGGAAAACGAAAATGTGAAACCTACATGTAAATTGAACCAGTAAATTTCTCTAGTACATATGGTTAAAGTTTTATTAGAAAGTAAACCGTAAGCACATGCAAACGTAAAAGAAGAAAAGAATCGAGATGTTGCAAGATTAACCTCGTCGTCTTAAAATCTTACAATTGGAAATTTCAGATACTAACTCAAATTTTCACGCAGATATAAATTAAATAGAGAAATAATCATATTCCATTTTCTATTTTTTTAGGTTTTAAGTTTTTAAAGTTATAAAAATTTCACAACGAATTATGTATGTGTGCGCGTGTAAGTCAATTCAATTTCAACTACTTCTCTTCTGTTTTCCACATAAATTACGTGCATCTCTATATAATATACCTGCATAGAATATGCCATATTTTTAGATGAATAATTAATTAAGATCTAAATTAAACAATGTGGAAGTTGAAGATAGCAAATGGAAACAAAGAGGAGCCTTACTTGTTCAGCACCAACAACTTCCTCGGACGGCAGACATGGGAGTTTGATCCGGACGCCGGCACATTGGAGGAAAGAGCTGCCGTCGAAGAAGCTCGCCATAAATTTTTTGATGATCGTTTTCGGGTTAAAGCTAGCAGCGATCTCTTATGGCGTATGCAGGTATTTATTTATTGTTATTCTTTTGTCAACCATATGTTAAAATCAAGAGTAAGGATGATTGGCAAACCAAACACGTGGAAAAGAATTTGCAAATGCGAGATAAACGAGTTATGAAGTCGGTGCTGATTTCTTTGTTCCCTGTCTTTATCAAAACTTGAGCAAGAAAATGAAGCTGGAAAACATTATATTATGAGTAACTGAACAATTTCTTGATAACCAATTTAAGATTTAGATTCTGAAATGGTGCATATAATATTATGCAATATATTTACACGGTTAAAGTAATAAGTAGCTTATGTTCGCCCATGTATTCATATCATCAAAATTCAACATACGAGAGTCTCTAAACGTATCACATATTGTAGACGATTATATGTTTTCAGTTTATATTACACACTGATATTATAAGGAAAAGTTGTAACATCCCATAGTTCATGTAAACCATGCGACTGGGTAAAAAACGTGATTATGGGTTAGGTCCATATTTTTAGTTTTTGGCTAACCCTACAACTACAAGGCAAAAACCGTTAACCTTTTTATTTCAAAAAATTTAAAATAATTTAATTGGAAATATTTTATCCAATCTTGTAGTCACTTTCTTTGAAATGATTATTGATGCAGTTTTTGAAGGAGAAGAAATTCGAGCAACCTATACCTCCGGTGAAGGTTGAAGACGCCAAGAAAATCACGAGTGAAACAGCTACAAATGCGTTAAGGAGAGGCGTGAACTTCTTATCGGCATTGCAAGCCAGTGATGGACACTGGCCTGCTGAAAATGCTGGTCCCTTGTTCTTCCTTCCTCCCCTGGTATGTGTCATTCTAATCCAACATGCTCTGCTTCTTGGATATAATTTTGATTACGTCTATAAAATGTCTCTGATCTTTTTGTGTTTTTCGAAGCTACAGGTGTTCTGTTTATTCGTTACTGGACATCTTGACGAGATATTCACTAAAGAGCATCGTCGAGAGATCCTTCGATATATCTACTGTCACCAGGTATATTATCATAAGCAGATATTCAAAACGTACCACTTACACTACTTCATAAACTCTCTTGAGATGTGCTTTTTAAATATGCAGAATGAAGATGGCGGGTGGGGATTACACATAGAAGGCCACAGCACCATGTTCTGCACCACACTAAACTACATATGCATGCGAATACTTGGAGAAGGTCCAAACGGAGGACCGAGAAACGTTTGCAAACGTGCCAGGAAATGGATTCTTAGCCATGGTGGTGCAACATACATACCATCTTGGGGCAAAACGTGGCTCTCGGTGAATATATATCCTGATGTTTTTTTTTTTAGTTCAATATGCAAAAGAAGTTTAAAAAAAAAAAAAAAAAAAAAATTGGTTGAAACGTTTGTAGATACTCGGTGTCTATGATTGGTCAGGAAGCAACCCCATGCCTCCAGAGTTTTGGATCTTACCATCATGTCTTCCTATACATCCAGGTTTAGAGATATATTACTCTTGAAAATTTTCTGATAACATATAGAAAGTCTATATCATTCATCATTTGATTATGCTATATCACTTCTAAAATATGGTATACATAAACTCTAGACTACTGTAGTTACCTTGTGACATTCTTACTCTCTCTATGATCTATGTCAATCAATACAAATCACATTTTCTACCAATTCAATAGATCTTCCACTTGTGGAATTTGGTTTCTGACATATATAGTTTAATGAAAAATGTGCAGCGAAAATGTGGTGTTACACGAGGTTGGTTTACATGCCAATGTCTTATCTATACGGGAAGAGATTCGTTGGTCCAATAAGTCCTCTTATTCTGAAGCTACGTGAGGAAATATACTTGCAACCTTATGCTGAAATAAACTGGAACAGAGCACGACATCTATGTGCAAAGGTAAGGTCAAATTGTTGTTCTTCTTTAAACAGTTTTTCTAGGAAGATAAATTCACACTTTTATTGTCAGGAAGATGCGTATTATCCGCGTCCTCTGGTTCAAGATGTTATATGGGACTGCCTTTACATCCTCACAGAGCCGGTTGTTACATGTTGGCCATTCAACAAGCTTCTAAGAGAAAAAGCTCTTGGTGTGGCAATGAAACATATACATTATGAAGACGAGAATAGCCGTTATATCACCATTGGATGTGTTGAAAAGGTAAAAAACGAATAACAATCCGGTGTACTCAGAGTTTTATCTTAAGAGTTATAATAACTGAAAACCTCAGATTTTCTGATGAAGCTAGGCATTATGCATGCTTGCGTGTTGGGTTGAAAACCCTAACGGAATTCATTTCAAGAAGCATCTTTTGAGAATTGCTGATTACTTGTGGGTTGCAGAAGATGGGATGAAAATGCAGGTATCAATGGAATCTAATTTGTTGATCATACGGCTTCTAAAAAAATTCTGAGTTCCTGAGAGACATGTTCTTGCAGAGCTTTGGAAGTCAATTATGGGATTCTGGGTTTGCCCTCCAAGCTTTAGTTGCAAGTAATCTCTCTAATGAAATCCCTGATGTCCTCAGGAGAGGACATGACTTCTTTAAGAATTCTCAGGTTCGATAATCATCCCTGACGTATGATTTTGTGTGACTTGAGAAACAAGTGGACTTGTCTTACGTTAATGAGTTTCTTTGAAGGTTAGAGAGAACCCTTCGTCTGATTTCACGAGCATGCACCGTCACATGTCTAAAGGCTCGTGGACTTTCTCTGATCGAGATCATGGATGGCAAGCTTCTGATTGCACAGCCGAAGGATTGAAGGTGGAATTAGTCAGAATATTCCAGTTACTAGTATGAATGTTCTAATCATAAGCACACTTATCTTGGTTTACAGTGTTGCCTGTTGCTCTCTATGATGCCACCTGACATTGTTGGCCCGAAAATGGATCCGGAACAGTTATACGAGTCTGTTACTATCCTACTGTCTCTACAGGTGAGCTTTAATATCATATAGAATGCACTTATACTAAAAAATGCTGCTTCATGATAGGAATTTTTCTGTTCATTTGTCTCTTGATGCAGAGTAAAAATGGAGGTGTAACTGCTTGGGAGCCTGCACGTGGACAAGAATGGTTGGAAGTAAGAACATAATCCCATCAAGATTCTTGTGTGGCCCTGGAAAGAAGATCTCAGAAACATCTCTCACTTTCTTTCTTTTCACCTTGTTTCAGTTGCTAAATCCTACAGAGTTTTTTGCTGACATTGTGGTTGAGCATGAGTACAATGAGTGTACTTCATCAACAATCCAAGCTTTGGTTCTGTTCAAGCAACTATATCCGAATCACAGGACAGAAGAGATCAACAGTTCCATCAAGAAAGCCGTGCAATACATAGAGAACATACAGATGCTTGATGGTTCATGGTACGGAAGCTGGGGAGTTTGCTTCACATACAGTGCATGGTTTGGTCTGGGAGGCCTAGCAGCTGCTGGGAAGACATACAATAACTGTTTGGCTGTGCGTAAAGGTGTTCATTTCCTTCTCACAACTCAGAAAGATAATGGAGGTTGGGGTGAAAGCTACTTGTCATGTTCCAAAAAGGTATAATTACCAAATATCTTGCAATGCACGCTTCTTGCAGCTGTTCACAAAAAAAAAAAAATTATTTGGTTTGGTGTGCAGAGATACATTCCAAGTGAAGGAGAGAGATCAAACCTGGTGCAAACCTCTTGGGCAATGATGGGTCTACTTCATGCTGGACAGGTTACATGCTAAGAACTTCTTCTTCTTCTTCACCATAGGAGAAAGATCTTTGTCAATCATTATAGGAAAGATCTTTTTTCATCCCCTTGAATTGTTTCTTGTATTCTCATTTTAAAGGCTGAGAGAGATCCTACTCCTCTTCACCGGGCTGCAAAACTCTTAATCAACTCCCAACTAGAGAATGGTGATTTTCCTCAGCAGGTACTTCTGAAAACATTGAAACAAAGTTAACATGAAACCCTCTTAAAATATTTATGTAGAAGCTTAACCATAACTATATAACTTGAACGAATGCAAACTAAATCTTCCAAGTCACATTGTTTTGTTAGCGCAAATGTGTAAGTTTTGAAGTTAATAGTCCAAATTTTATATTTTCACAGGAGATAACAGGAGCTTTCATGAAGAACTGTTTGTTACACTACGCAGCATACAGAAACATCTTCCCGGTGTGGGCGCTTGCAGAGTATAGAAGACGAGTTCCATTGCCATAAGAAAAACCTTGAAAAGAGAGAAGATAAGAAGATCCAATCATAACTTCTCAAAACTCAAAGGGTCACTTTTGTTATATGCTATTATTTATCTGTCAGTGGTTGGAGTTTTCTACTGAATAAGCAAACTCATCATCTTATACACATACACATTTTTACTATTTGTTCATATGTATTATATTTAAATGTACGTAAACATTATTAATTAAGATGTTTTTCCATCAACAAGTAATCACTTTATTGTCTCTTAATTCTCAATCATCCAACTCCAGAAGTAACCTGGACTTGTCATCCGTTGTGGGCGCTCACAGAGTATCGGCCTCGTGTTCCGATGCCATGAGCACACTTCTCAACAATTTAAAAATAAACTTTCTTCTTTTTAGGGAAAATGTGATTTTTTTTGTAACCTATTATATAGTTGTTAATGTGGACATTAGCCCATGGACAAGTCCATGTCCAAATTAATTTAGACGGATATGGACACGTCCATTTTTGACATAGGCATAATCGGACATGTCCAACTTAGCCCATAGACAAATGTGGACGGACACGTATGGACATGGGCTGTCCAATCGACATAAAAATCTAGGTCAAATCGATTTGGAGCAAAATTATTTTTCATAATCTGCCCAAAGAAAAAAAAAATAATTTTCAAAAAAAAAAATTATATAAATAAAAATATGTTTTCTTTTTGTCCATAGACAGCCCATTTTTTATGGACCATAATGGGCATAGGCCAATATGGACATGGTTCCAAATGGACACGGTCCCAAATGGACACGGACAATATTTTGTCCACAAAATAAAGAACAGTATTGGACAGACTAATATGGACATGGAGACCCATATTGACAGCTCTAACCTATTACAATGCAATGTGCAAAAGGTTAAATACACGACAATCCTGTTTTGGTTGTAAGGTGTAAAAACCTCATCCCAAAAAAAAAAAATTAAGTTCTAGAAAGTATTTTTCTGTCTATCGTCCATTGGAAGGCAAGTTTCAAGATCGGTGATTAAAGAAGTGATAAAGAGATAGGTGATCGTTTAAATTTAGACCATTTAGACCATTTGTTACATTTTTCCACTATCCAACATGTTGAAAAAAAAGTCGAACCACACAAATGAGTTTCTCTTGTAAAATGATCTGAAATTAGATTATCAGCCAAAAATAAAACCCTTAAATAACAACCATTACAAAACCCGATTTGCTAACTTTATCGTGCATCTGTTTCCCCCATAAAGAATCTTTCACCAATCAAATTCAACTTCTAAAAAAATTTCTTAATCTGAAATCAAATCAAAGTGAAGTTTTATCTTTTTTAATCATAAAACTCAAGAGGGAGATTTGTTTTTCTTCCTTATGTTTTTTTTTTCTGTTAATTTTCTCAAAGGGGTAAGAAACAAAATAGAATAAAAGAATGTGGCTACCAAAGGCAAATGCGACAAAGAAAGAAACAGGAACTGGTTCAGTGGCAGTAGCAATAGACAAAGACAAAGGAAGCCAACATGCTCTTAAATGGACAATCAACAATCTTGCTTCTCGTGGCCAAACCATTTCTCTTATTCATGTCGCCTCCAAAAATTCTTCAGGTCCAAAATCTTCCCACATTTTTTGTTTTTCGTCATCCATGATCCAGTTTATTATCTTTTCAATGATTGTAACTGAAAGTTTAATCTTTTGCAGATTTTGATGAAGGAACGCCACAGCAGAAGCAGCAATCGGAGAAGTTTGCGAAAGATCTCTTTGTCTCTTTCCACTGTTATTGTTGCCGTAAAGAGGTACTTTTTATCAGAATGTAATTAGGGTTTTTCTTTAAATTGTTCAAAGTATATGGAACTTTAATTTAGGTTATTTTATTTCATGGAAAAGATAAATTGTCGAGACGTATTACTCGATGACGTAGACAAAGTCAGAGCAATTATCGAATACGTTACAAGTTCCGCAATCGAGAATTTAGTCGTTGGAACCGCATCACGTAACGGCTTCATGAGGTATATATAAATTAGATAAAGCTTCTTCTTCTTCTCAGATTTTGTAACCAAGTTTTTGATTTATTTTTTCAATTCTCTGAGCAGAAGATTCAAGACGGATTTGCCAACAACTGTGTCAAAATCAGCTCCAGATTTCTGCAATGTTTATGTCATTTCCGAAGGCAAGATCGCTTCAGTACGAAATGCATCTCGTCCTGCTCCTTACCATAATAGTTCGATGAAAATCTCTGAATCTGACAATCCTGTAACTGCTTGGGAGCCTGCACGTGGACAAGAATGGTTGGAAGTAAGAACATAATCCCATCAAGATTCTTGTGTGGCCCTGGAAAGAAGATCTCAGAAACATCTCTCACTTTCTTTCTTTTCACCTTGTTTCAGTTGCTAAATCCTACAGAGTTTTTTGCTGACATTGTGGTTGAGCATGAGTACAATGAGTGTACTTCATCAACAATCCAAGCTTTGGTTCTGTTCAAGCAACTATATCCGAATCACAGGACAGAAGAGATCAACAGTTCCATCAAGAAAGCCGTGCAATACATAGAGAACATACAGATGCTTGATGGTTCATGGTACGGAAGCTGGGGAGTTTGCTTCACATACAGTGCATGGTTTGGTCTGGGAGGCCTAGCAGCTGCTGGGAAGACATACAATAACTGTTTGGCTGTGCGTAAAGGTGTTCATTTCCTTCTCACAACTCAGAAAGATAATGGAGGTTGGGGTGAAAGCTACTTGTCATATTCCAAAAAGGTATAATTACCAAATATCTTGCAATGCACGCTTCCTGCAGCTGTTCACAAAAAAAAAAATTATTTGGTTTGGTGTGCAGAGATACATTCCAAGTGAAGGAGAGAGATCAAACCTGGTGCAAACCTCTTGGGCAATGATGGGTCTACTTCATGCTGGACAGGTTACATGCTAAGAACTTCTTCTTCTTCTTCACCATAGGAGAAAGATCTTTGTCAATCATTATAAGAAAGATCTTTTTTCATCCCCTTGAATTGTTTCTTGTATTCTCATTTTAAAGGCTGAGAGAGATCCTACTCCTCTTCACCGGGCTGCAAAACTCTTAATCAACTCCCAACTAGAGAATGGTGATTTTCCTCAGCAGGTACTTCTGAAAACATTGAAACAAAGTTAACATGAAACCCTCTTAAAATATTTATGTAGAAGCTTAACCATAACTATATAACTTGAACGAATGCAAACTAAATCTTCCAAGTCACATTGTTTTGTTAGCGCAAATGTGTAAGTTTTGAAGTTAATAGTCCAAATTTTATATTTTCACAGGAGATAACAGGAGCTTTCATGAAGAACTGTTTGTTACACTACCCAGCATACAGAAACATCTTCCCGGTGTGGGCGCTTGCAGAGTATAGGAGACGAGTTCCATTGCCATAAGAAAAACCTTGAAAAGAGAGAAGATAAGAAGATCCAATCATAACTTCTCAAAACTCAAAGGGTCACTTTTGTCATATGCTATTATTTATCTGTCAGTGGTTGGAGTTTTCTACTGAGGCCTTGATTGGTAAAGCATTTAGAGGAGCATTAGGCTTATGGGGCATAAGCAGGGTGGTGCTGAAGCTGTATGCTCTTGCCTAATATATATTTTAAGTGATTGGTAGAGCTGTGAGCTATTTTATTATAACTTTTTGTTAAAATATTTAATGTGTATGTTGATATTTATTTTAATGCATTATATATATATATATTCTATAAATAACATAAGATTTTCTATTTTTTATAATTATTTAATAATTATTTCATATTTAAATTATATTTATTAAATTTCAATGTTATTAAATTATTATTTTATGAATAATACATTAATGATAAAAATAAGTTTCAAAATTATAATATATTAAATTTAATATAAATATAATTTTCGATTTTTAATCATTACAAATAAATAAAATATAATTATTTTTTAATATTTTAAAGCCTCAATGCTTTGGAAAAGCTCCATTTCAAAGCAGGGAGGGAGGAGTAATTTAGAGAGCATTAGCAGTTTCTAAATGCTCTCCTAAATGCTCTATTAATAAAAGTTGATTGGATTATAAAGAGCATAATGCTCTTCTAAATGCTCTACCAATCAAGGCCTGAATAAGCAAACTCATCATCTTATACACATACACATTTTTACTATTTGTTCATATGTATTATATTTAAATGTACGTATACATGATTAACCAAGATGTTTTTCCATCAACAAGTAATCACTTTATTGTCTCTTAATTCTCAATCATCCAACTCCAGAAGTATCCTGGACTTGTCATCCGTTGTGGGCGCTCACAGAGTATCGCCTCGTGTTCCGATGCCATGAGCACACTTCTCAACAATTTAAAAATAAACTTTCTTCTTTTTAGGGAATATGTTATTTTTTTTTTAACCTATTATATAGTTGTTAATGTGGACATCGGCCCATGGACAAACCCATATCCAAATTAATATGGACGGATATGGACACGCCCATTTTTGATATAGGCATAATCGGACATGTCCAACTTAGCCCATAGACAAATGTGGACGGACACGTATGGACATGGGCTGTCCAATGGACATAAAAATCTAGGTCAAATCGATTTGGAGCAAAATTATTTTTCATAATCTGCCGAGAGAAAAAAAAATTATATAAATATATGTTTTCTTTTTGTCCATAGACGCCTAGGGACAGCCCATTTTTTATGGACCATAATGGGCATAGGCTAATATCAGTGTTCAAGAAAGCGCTAGGCGCTAAGCGGGCGGTGGGTCAGTGCCTAACGCCTAGAACGCCTAATCGGAGCCTAGGCGATTTTTAGACGTTTTTAAAGTTTACGAAATAAACTTATATATTATACATATTTTAAATATATTAAGTTCAAAATACACTCAAAAATTAAAAAAGTATTAAAACTAAACTATAAAAGTATAATATTTTCATATTAGATAATAGATCCATAAAAAAATGAATTTTGTTAAACTATAAATAAAAATTTAGATCAAATCATGGTTTATAAATGCCTAGGCGCCGAGAAAATAATCGCTACAGTTTATGACCGCCTAGCGCCTAGGCACTGCCTAGGCGGCCGCCTAGACCGCCTTTTAGAACACTGGCTAATATGGACATGGTCCCAAATGGACACGGTCCCAAATGTACACGGACAATATTTTGTCCACAAAATAAATGAACATTATTGGACAGACTAATATGGACATGAACACCCATATTGACAGCTCTAACCTATTACAATGCAATGTGCAAAAGGTTAAATACACGACAATCCTGTTTTGGTTGTAAGGTGTAAAAACCTCATCCCAAAAAAAAAAATTAAGTTCTAGAAAGTATTTTTCTGTCTATCGTCCATTGGAAGGCAAGTTTCAAGATCGGTGATTAAAGAAGTGATAAAGAGATAGGTGATCGTTTAAATTTAGACCATTTAGACCATTTGTTACATTTTTCCACTATCCAACATGTTGAAAAAAAAGTCGAACCACACAAATGAGTTTCTCTTGTAAAATGATCTGAAATTAGATTATCAGCCAAAAATAAAACCCTTAAATAACAACCATTACAAAACCCGATTTGCTAACTTTATCGTGCATCTGTTTCCCCCATAAAGAATCTTTCACCAATCAAATTCAACTTCTAAAAAGATTTCTTTTTCTGAAATCAAATCAAAGTGAAGTTTTATCTTTTTTAATCATAAAACTCAAGAGGGAGATTTGTTTTTCTTCCTTATGTTTTTTTTTCTGTTAATTTTCTCAAAGGGGTAAGAAACAAAATAGAATAAAAGAATGTGGCTACCAAAGGCAAATGCGACAAAGAAAGAAACAGGAACTGGTTCAGTGGCAGTAGCAATAGACAAAGACAAAGGAAGCCAACATGCTCTTAAATGGACAATCGACAATCTTGCTTCTCGTGGCCAAACCATTTCTCTTATTCATGTCGCCTCCAAAAATTCTTCAGGTGCAAAATCTTCCCACATTTTTTGTTTTTCGTCATCCATGATCCAGTTTATTATCTTTTCAATGATTGTAACTGAAAGTTTAATCTTTTGCAGATTTTGATGAAGGAACGCCACAGCAGAAGCAGCAATCGGAGAAGTTTGCGAAAGATCTCTTTGTCTCTTTCCACTGTTATTGTTCCCGTAAAGAGGTACTTTTTATCAGAATGTAATTAGGGTTTTTCTTTAAATTGTTCAAAGTATATGGAACTTTAATTTAGGTTATTTTATTTCATGGAAAAGATAAATTGTCGAGACGTATTACTCGATGACGTAGACAAAGTCAGAGCAATTATCGAATACGTTACAAGTTCCGCAATCGAGAATTTAGTCGTTGGAACCGCATCACGTAACGGCTTCATGAGGTATATATAGATATATATTAGATAAAGCTTCTTCTTCTTCTCAGATTTTGTAACCAAGTTTTTGGTTTATTTTTTCAATTCTCTGAGCAGAAGATTCAAGACGGATTTGCCAACAACTGTGTCAAAATCAGCTCCAGATTTCTGCAGTGTTTATGTCATTTCCAAAGGCAAGATCGCTTCAGTACGAAATGCATCTCGTCCTGCTCCTTACCATAATAGTTCGATGAAAATCTCTGAATATGACAATCCAGTCACTCCTGAAAAAGCACAAAAGCATCACGATCATAGCAATTCTACAGGTTAAAAACTTTTTCTTTCAAAAGAAGCCAACTCTGTTTATCTCTGTTATGAAAAAGTTCTTAGCTTTTCCTAAAACTGATCCATTTTGGTGTTTCATTGATTTTTCAAACAGGCACCACACCGTCTAGGCCTCGTAGATCAGTTGAATCAGATACTACAAGGTAGAAAATCTGAATCTTGATGTCTTAAGATTTATTGTCCTAAAAGATTCAACATTTTTGTTTGTGTTCTTGTAGATCACCATTAGTGAAAAGACAAGGAATGAAGACATACTGTGAGTTATACGACTCAGATAACGACATGTCATTCATGAGTCCTCCTCATCGAGACTCTGACATTTCCTTCATCAGCTCAGGGAGACCAAGCGTTGAGCGCTCTTCTTTCACCCTTGATTTCCCTGAATCTGGAAGGACTTCAAGAATATCAACCAGCTCAGAGCAAAGCATTGGCTCACATCGCTTGGGGATCAAGTTCAGTGATCCTGGTTTCCCTAACGATTCATCTAACTTCTCTGAAGAAAGTGGTCGAACATCTTCGTATTCATCTCAAAGCTTGGTTAGTATTAGTCATCTTACCTTACTCAAGAATCAACATCCTTCACTTTCTTTCTTTTTTTTTTTTTTTTGTTCTTTAAAGATCGATTTCTCATTAGACTGATTTGTGTTGTTGTTTCAGGATGATGTTGAAGCTGAAATGAAGAGGCTGCGTCTAGAGCTCAAAGCAACCATGGATATGTATAGCACAGCCTGCAAAGAAGCTTTAAGTGCTAGACAACAGGTGGTAATCAAAATTGAAAAATTATGTTTGGTTCGGTTTAGAAGAATCGCACATTAGGTTACTTGACAATCAAGTAATGTCTAATTCAAAGTAGTGGAGTGGGACTGAATGATGTTTTTTTTGAAAAAAATTTAGGCGACCGAGCTGCAAAAGCTGAGAACAGAAGAGGAAAGAAGGTTGGAAGAAGCAAAGAGTTCAGAGGAAGCAGCAATGTCAATAGTGGAAAAGGAGAGAGCTAAAGCCAAAGCGGCATTAGAAGCTGCAGAAGCTGCAAAGAGATTAGCAGAAGTTGAAGCTAAGAGAAGATTGACCGCAGAGATGAAGACCTTGAAAGAATCTGATTCCTTCTCCCGCGGATTTGTTCGGTATAGGAAATACACTGTTGAAGAAATAGAAGAAGCCACTTCGAATTTCGCAGAGTCTAATAAGGTAGGAGAAGGAGGGTATGGTCCTGTCTTTAGAGGCTTTCTTGATCATACAAGCGTTGCTGTCAAAGTCTTACGCCCTGACGCAGCTCAAGGAAGATCACAGTTTCAGAAAGAGGTAAAAAAAAAACAAAAAAAGTCTTGAGAAATTCTTCGTTCTTGATTTTCATCTTTGAGAACGTACAAATGTTTGTTTTTTTGCCAGGTTGAAGTATTAAGCTGCATAAGGCATCCAAACATGGTGCTTCTTCTTGGTGCTTGTCCAGAATTTGGGATTCTTGTTTATGAATACATGGCCAAAGGAAGCTTAGAAGATCGTCTTTTCATGAGAGGCAACACGCCGCCGATTACGTGGCAGCTACGTTTCAGAATCGCTTCTGAGATCGCTACAGGACTTCTCTTCCTCCACCAGACCAAACCTGAACCAATTGTTCACAGAGACCTTAAACCGGGAAACGTTCTTCTCGATTACAATTACGTGAGCAAGATCAGCGATGTCGGGCTAGCAAGATTAGTCCCTGCAATAGCAGAAAACGTTACACAGTACAGAGTCACTTCAGCTGCAGGAACTTTCTGTTATATCGATCCAGAGTACCAACAAACCGGGATGTTGGGTGTGAAATCAGATGTTTACTCGTTAGGGATCATGCTTTTGCAAATCTTGACGGCGAAACAGCCGATGGGTTTGGCTTATTACGTTGAGAAAGCGATCGAAGAAGGGACTCTTAAGGATATGCTTGATCCAGCTGTACCGGATTGGCCTATGGAAGAAGCTACGTCTTTAGCAAAGCTCTCGCTTCAATGCGCAGAGTTGAGAAGAAAAGATAGACCTGATCTTGGGAAAGAGATATTGCCTGAGCTCAATAGGTTAAGAGATATCGGTGAAGAGAGTTTAGGGACTGTGTATTATGCAGGAAGTCATGGAAGGTCTCCAAACACTAGCCAAGTCTCCATTTCATCATCTGTGAGTATTTTTTGTTTTTTTTGTTCCTAGAGGTTCGATTTTTGTGTGGTTTTGTAATGGTTTTGTTTTTTCTTTGACAGAGTGATCCTTGTATATCGAATTCGGAATCTCCTTCTGCAGAATCTCATGCTTAATTTTGAGATGGTGTAAGCAAATCTGGTAACTTTTGCTGGAGTTAAAACAAAGACAGCAAGTTTCTTTGATGTTCATCAGAAGCTTGAAGAAGAAGTTAGTGTAGAGCCCTAGGGAATTTGGTTTTCTGTTCAAATTCAATTATGTAACGGCTTATTATTAGGCCCATTAAAGGCATAAACCCGGTTCATCTGGAGTTGTGATTTTCCAACAATCAGTATTTATTTTAAGAAGCGATATTGTAATCGTCCATGGAAATAAAATGGTTTATTGGTTGAACTTGAACCCATAGCTACAGAATAGATAAACCCTGCAGCTTCTTTAATTCTTCATAGAAGCAAGTACAAAAAGATTTTCTGATATCTCGGTATTAACTAATATATTCAGTTTATAATTATAATTTTAGATATTTTAATTATTTTTAGTAAAACATTTTAGGTATATAACTTTTTTTTTTGAATATCTATTTGATTTTCGATTTGGTTCTGGTTCTTTAGATATAAGAGTTTTTAGTATCTAATTGGATATTTGTGTCAGTTAAAAAGGTTTGGTTCAAGTCGTTCGGTTTTGAATTTTGCTGAGGCTTAGGTTTACTGTATAGGTTTATTTTGAAAGTCGGTATAATGGTTTTTTTGCAATTATGTATTATTATGTATTATATAAAGTTTCATTTGTAGTTTTGTATGTTTGTATATATATCATGCGATAGTTTTGCAATTCTATTTCTATATAAGTCAATGGGTTTTCCTCACCATTCTGTAAACAAATAGGTTTGTTTACAATTCTGTGTAAATATCAGGTTTGTTTTGCAATTATGTACAAGTATAGATTGTTTGGTAGTTCTGTATAAATATATCAGGTTCTTTTTGTAATTACTTATAAGTTGATGTATTTATCTTGTAATTCTGTACAAAAATAGATTTCTTTTGAAATTCTGTATAAATATTAGATTTGTCATGCAATTCTGTATAAGTCGATGGGAATCGGTTGGTTCCTCGCCATTTTTCTTTTGTCAAACAGACGAAACTGTATGCGAAGATCAAGATGTAACTTTCATTTACAATGGAAACATGCAACATCCCATGTCCCCGTGATAGAATATGGAAGAAGCCAAGAGTTCGGAGGAATTAGCAATGGAAATCGTGGAAAAGGAGAGAGCTAAAGCCAAAGCAGCCTTGGAAGCCAAAAGAAGATTGACCGTAGAGATGATGACCTTGAAAGAATCAGATTCCTTCTCTCGTTGATTTGAAGATGTTGAAGCTGAAATGAAGAGGCTTCGTCTAGAGCTCAAACAAACCATGGATATGTATAGCACAGCCTGCAAAGAAGCTTTAAGTGCTAGACAGCAGGTGGTAATAAAATACTAATGTCTTATTCAATCTAGAAAACTTAGATTAGTACATCTAATTAGATACTGTTTTTTTTTGTAACTAACTTGAAAGAAACGGAGCTGAAAAAGCTGAGAACCCAAGAGGAAAGACTAAGCCAAGAGTTCAGAGGAATCAGCAATGTCGATATTGGCAAAGGAGAGCGCTTAAGCTTAAAGCTGATTCTGATTCTGATTCCTAGTTTTGAGATGGAGAAAGAAAATCTGGTAACTTTTAAGAGTCTGATGATGTTTCAAGTGATTTTTTTTATTTAGTGTTTGGGATTTTTAATTTTGCTCGAGTTAAATAAAGACAGCAAGTTTTTTTGATGTTCATCAGAAGCTTGAAGAAGAAGTTAGTGTAGAACCTTAGAGAGAAATTGGTTTTTCTGTTTCAAATTCGATTACGTAAAGGCTTATTAATAGGCCCATATTTAGGCCCATCAACGGCATGAACCCGGTTCATCTGGAGTTGTGATTTTATTTATTTTAAGGGAATCGATAATGTAACGGCCCATCAATAGGCTCGGACCGGTTTGACTAAACCGGAATTGCGATTTTTAAATCAATCCTCCATGGAAATAAAATTGGTTAAACCCATAGCTTCAGATAAACCCTGCAACTTCTTCTTCTTCTTCTTCTTCATCTTCATGTAGGTAGAAGCAAAGTAGCGGTCTTTGTCTTCTCCACCTTGTTAATGGAGCTTTTTTTCCACACCACTTGCAATTTCGAAACCCGGAATTTGATTTCACCTCATAGACAATCATTTAAATTTAGTTCCAACTCTCTCCTCGTCTCTCCTCGTCGCGTAACCTTGTTCCCGGCTTACCACGGTGGCCGCGTCGCCGTGTCCGCCTCGTTTCAACACGGAGATTCGATCCCTAGCTCTAATTCTTCGCAGAGTAATCATGATGAAGACCATTTCTCTCTCGCGCAGAATTCTATTTCTGGGTTTCTCCGACGAGAGATTGGACTCTCAGAGGCCGATTCAGATTTCATTTCTGAGAATTGTCCTAAATACACGCGAATGATCGTAGATGGGGTTAGGGATTTGGAGGAATGGAATTCGTGGAAAGGGAGTGGAGAATCAGAGGGAATTGAGGGTTTAGGGTTTAAGGAGAAAGTCATTTATATGGTGAAGCAGAAGGGTGATGGTGGTAAAGTTGCGTTTTTGGAGAGCCTTGGTTTGAGTTTGTCTTCTGCAATGTATTTGGCTCATTACCTCTCCTCAGAATCGCTCCCAAAACTTCTCCATAAGGTATTTGACAAATTGTTAACATTTCTCTGCATTCTATAGAAATTGTAGCTTGAAATCAGATATGGTAGGAAATAGAAATGTTAGTCTTGTATTGATTTAGTTAGGTTGGGATATGGATTTGGCATGGTACTTAATCTTGGATTTGGATTATAGGTTAAGTACCTGAAGGAAATATTCTTTTCTGGCAGTGATGAGAGAGGTCCTGTTGGGAAGTATGCACGACGAATGATGCTCTACTTGTCCATTCCTATTGATGAAGATGTGCAGCAAACTCTCTCCTTTTTCGAAAAGGTTTGGTCTTTCCTCTGTTATAAAGTAAACCTTATTAGCTTTATTTAGAGGCACTATGTTCTTTATGTAAGATGAGTCTCAAATGTCCTTTTAGATTGAAGCAAGGCGTGGAGGCTTGGACATGTTGGGCTCTGTTGATGCATCTTTCAGGTTTTTAATCGAGTCATTCCCTCGGCTTCTTCTACTTTCAGAAGAGAATGATATGAAGCCTTTGATAGAGTTTCTTGAAAGCATTGGTATTCCTAAAGATTGCTCGGGAAAGGTACTTCTCTTGTACCCTCCTATCATGCTCATCAAAACTGAGAAGGCTAAAAGAAGGGTAGCTGCAGCTCTGGGAAAGGTTTGGCTAGTTGATTGATTGTACATAATTTAGCTTGGAGCTACACTCTTTCTTTGTTTTTCTCTTGGTTGCTGATTGTTGCAAATTGGGGGTTGTACCGGGTTCAGGTTAGTGTAGTGAATAAGGATTCTGGAAAAGTGTTGTTGAAGTATCCATGGATTCTTTCACCAAGCATACAAGAACACTATTCACGCATCGTCTCATTGTTAGAGAGTGAATCGGTAAGCTTGATTAACACATTCTCCTCTTTGCTATAGTAAAACTGTTCTCAGTAATCAAATTTATGTTAGGTTGTCTTTTATCATTGTTGTTCAATATATAGTCTTAGTAAGACATGGTTTCTATGATTTTGATTGTCTCAGGTGCTCAAAATGGATATTGACCACGCGATAAGGAGATGGCCTTTACTCCTTGGTTGCTCAACGAGCAATATGAAGTTGATGGTAAAGGAATTTGATAAGTTAGGTGTTAGAAATAAAAGGATGGGGAAGGTGATACCAAAGATGCCTCAGCTTTTGTTATGTAAACCACAAGAATTTCTCAAGGTAAAGAAATTTCCTGACCTCCCATTCTATTATTGTGCAAGATTGTTTCTTTGAACTTAACGTGATATCTCGTCTGGTAACAGGTTGTTTCCTTTTTAGAAGATTTGGGGTTTGAAAAGGAAGTCGTGGGACAAATACTCTGTCGATGTCCTGAGCTATTTGGCTGCAGTATTGACAAAACCCTGCAGAAAAAGCTCGTCTTTCTCACTCGTTTCGGTGTTTCCAGTACGCATTTTCCTCGAATCATCAAGAAATATCCAGAATTCCTCTTATACGACGCAGACAAAACAGTACTTCCTCGGTAGCTATCTCAGCCTCTTTCTTTAGCTAATGATAATGGCCTCTTACATTGTAATCACTTGCTTCTTGCAGGCTAATGTACTTGATGGAGAATGGGATATCTGAGAGAGCGATTGCCTTCATGATTCGTAAATTCTCACCGTTGTTAGGATACAGTATAGACAAAGTGCTTAGACCCAAGTTAGAGTTTCTGGTGAAGAGCATGAAGAAACCGGTTCAAGAGGTGATTGATTATCCGAGGTATTTCAGTTATTCGCTAGAGAAGAGGATAAAACCGAGGTTTTGGGTGCTCAAAGGGAGGAACATAGAATGTACATTACACGACATGTTAGGGAAAAACGATGAAGAGTTTGCTGCTGATTTCTTGGGTTTAGGAGAGCTTCAAACTCAGGATGAAACCTCTTAGATTATAGGCTTAGAAGTTTCTTTGAGAGAATCACTTATGTTATGAGATTGGTGATATCTCTGTAGCTTCTTCAGTTTTGTTTGTTTGCATTGTTCATATAGCTGCTAGTGTATTTACTTGTACTGGTTGTTGTATACAAAATTGAATCATCAAATTCTACACTTATATAATCAAGAAAATTCTGTTGATATTTCATGAGGGGTTTTATAAGCATATGGATTGTTTAGAGGGGTCAGTTTTGCAATTCTGTATAAGTCGATTGGCTTTCATTACAATTCTGTACAGGTATAGGTTTGTTTTGCAATTCTGTATAAATATCAGGTTTCTGTATAAGTCGATTGATTTCGTTTACAATTATCTACAAGTATTGGTCTATTTTGAAATTCTGTATAAGACCGAGTTTGTTTTGCAATTCCGTATAAGTCGATGGGTTTATTTGGAAATCATCGACAAATAGAGGTTTGTTTTGCAATTTCGCATAAGTAGAGGAAACGGTTTCTCGCACATTTTCTTTTATGAAACAGAGGAAACTGTGCGCGAAGATGTAACTTCATTCACAGTCTGAAAATTCTACGAAAATTTAAAAAGTATTCATCTCTTTACTTTACGTTTGATGAACATTATTGGTGTAAAATCAATCTCAGAGAGTCAGTGATTGATCAAATCCTCACCGATTTATTTAACTTTTAAGCAAAATGGGCGGCGCTATAGGCAAAGCATCAACCGACGTCGGAGGTTTTATCGGGAATATATTTACAGCACCGTTGAAAGCCACACTTGGAAGATCCTGTCTGTAAGATTTTTCACGCCATCATCATTTGGTTAATTTTATCTGAAATAAGACAGAATTGTCGCAAAATCGTTGATTCGGTTGATTAATCAATTACAGAAATGTATGCTCGGGGCCATGGGATCTTTCATGTTTCATAGAACATTTTTGTCTTCCTGATATTGCGAAGCTAATTCTGATCTCAGGCCTCTGTTTCATAAGTAACATTTCTCCTTCTATTTTCTATATGTTGTAACATATTCTTTCGAATCCATATGGATACATTCGTATTTGTATTTGTTCGTTTTGGCAGTTTTGATGTTCATCACTCTCTTATTCAAGCTTGGAATCTGCCAGTGTATTGTTAAAAGCATCTGCAAAATGTCATGTGCTGTTTGTGCAACGTACTGGTTCGCCATTGGAGAGATGTGTCGTTGCTTGTGGAACATTTTGACCAACACAAAACGTGTCAACCGCCGCAGAAATCGTCTCCGTGACATAGAAGCTGCGACTCCGAGCGATAACGAATCAAGTTCATCGGACAGTCTCAGTCACATAAGCGACACTAGACCGAAGCAGAGAAGAATAAGAAGAAGAAGAAGACTAGGAAGCAGACACAAACACAACCATCTTGGCAGCAGCCGCCGCCTCGTAAGGCTACGGAGTAGACAAATGTCTGTCCGAATTGGAGGCAAATCAAGAAGAGTAAGAAGTGGTCGAAAGATGAAATCTAGTAGAGTAAGAGTTAAGAAGATCCATAAAGTCACAGATGTGGTTGATTAAACTGTCTCTAGAGTTGCTTAAAAGTGTCACTAAACTCAAAAACAACAAAAAAAAACATCTCATTTATTCAGATGAAATGAAACACAAAACCATTAATCCATGTAAGTCCAATAACCAACTCTCTCTCTCTCCCTATCTCTATGTATATGTGCAAGAGACGGTCTTTAGAGCAAACAAACGGCGATGGATAGGTAACACTTCTCTTTTTCAGAGGAAAACCGGAGCCATGACAAGAGTTATAGTCGCAAGCATTTTGATGAGCACGTGAATCGATGGACCAGCCGTGTCCTTGAACGGATCTCCCACGCTGCAATTTTAATATTGAATACTAATGAGAAACCCACATTTAGGAATAGAACTTTGTTTGAGGTTATTTTGAAGTAAATCGAAATGCTTACGTATCACCAGTCACGGCTGCTTTGTGAGCTTCGCTGCCTTTGCCACCGAGTGCACCGGTCTCTATGTATTTCTTTGCATTGTCCCAAGCACCTCCCGCTGTGTTTAGGAAAAGTGCCATTAAGATACCACACACTGTTGCAAACATAAGCATAGAAGCTACAACTTTAGCTCCAAGCAGAGGTTGTCCCGTGTAGTATCCCAAGATCCGGAACACCAAACCTGAGAGAGAGAGAGAGACCAAGGTTTGCTTTGGTGAGTTGGTCACAATCTTCTCGATTTAGTACAGGAGAAAAAGCAGACTTAAGGAAGATTACAGACTTACCAACTACAATGGGTGATGCAATAGCTAAAGCTCCTGGTTTTATCATTTCCCTCAAAGCAGCAGATGCGACAATGGCAACACAACGACTATAATCTGGCTTCTCCTTGTACGTCTGTTACAGGAAGTTGATCTCGCCAGTCAACAACGACAAGACAATAAACAAAGAAAAGGAGAAAAGCACTCGAAAAAGGACAAGTATGCTTACCATTATGCCAGGCCTCTCAATAAATTGTCTTCTTACTTCGTTAACAACTTCTTGTGCAGTTCGACCAACTGCTGCGCATGCCCAAGCACTAAAGAGGAAAATAAGCATGGCACCCAATAATCCACCTACGAAGACTTCTGGGATAGCAATATCAACCTGTTTTGATCCGAGGATGAACGTGAGAAGCTGTCTGAACATGGAGAGAATAACGCAAAAAAAGCGTAATAATAACATTTACCTCTTTGAAAGGCACATTCGCAAACGCTGAAACTTCGTCCATATATGCACTGAAAAGAAGGAATGACGCAAGTGCAGCAGATCCAATTGCAAACCCTTTTGTTGTTGCTTTTGTGGTGTTCCCAACAGCATCAAGAAGATCTGTGATCTCACGGACACTTTCTGGCTACACGAGACAATTATTATTTCTACATTAGTATAAAGATAAAACAGAAGGAGCCTTTCCAACCAATATTAAAACATTTACCTGCTGGCTCATCTCGACAATCCCACCAGCATTATCAGCTATGGGGCCAAACATGTCCATAGTAAGAACATAAGCTGCAGTGCTTAGCATTCCCATTGTAGCAACAGCTGTTCCAAATAGACCACCAGTGGGGACTCCGTTTTCATCCACCAGTCCCGAGGTATTGCCCAGCCAGTAAGCAGAAATGATAGCAACACTTATAACCAAAACAGGAAGAGCTGTCGATTCCAGACCCAAGCTGACCCCAGCAATTATATTGGTCCCGTGACCAGTTGAGCTAGCAAGAGCCAACGTCCTAACAGGCTCATGCTTATAGTCTGTATAGTATTTGGATATCCAGACAAAGGCATAGGCTGTGATGATGCCAACCAACCCACATAGGGCGAAGCTGAACCATGCAGATGGAGCTTGTTCGGTGTAAAGCAGCCAGCGAGTGGACTACAAAACATAAATAATGAATGTTAGAAGATATTGTAGAATTCACTAGTGCAGAGTGCACAAGATCAATGAGAAGTCTGAAACAAAAAAAAAGCAGCACGGAATGTCAAAAGAAACATAAGAAAGAGGACAATCACCGCGCCAAATGTCAAAACCGCTAATACAATAGTCAGAGAATATCCTTTCTGAAGTACAGCCATTGGATCCTCTACCGGAGATTTAACGCTAGCATCACGTGTTCCCTTGATTGATAATATACCAACTGATGATATTATCAAGTCAAAAGAATGAACAACTAGAGGAAAGAGGATAAAGCCTGAGGGATCTGCATAATAGACAAAAACTTGAGTAAGCAGCAAGCCTGAGTAAGGGATTCCTATCTCCAAATATTTATAACCAAATATTTATTATCATTCAATGTCATTCCTATCTCCCTGGCTTCAAAATGCAAAACCCTTGATACTAGTTCCTAACTTTAAAGAGAGATCCCCGACAAACCTTCGATTTTGCATTTCTTAGCCATTGTTCCACCTAGTATCATTGCACTGATGATTTCTGCAGCTATACTTTCAAACAAATCAGCACCTCTAGCAGCACAGTCCCCCACATTGTCTCCAACCTGCAAGAAGATGAAAATAATTTAAAAGCTTGAATGGCGAAAAGATAACCTTTTTCAAACTTTTAATCTGAGGTATACTGTAGTAGAGTCTACCATCGAGCATACAAAGAAAATCCTGAAAGTAAGGACCAAAAAGGGCAAAGATGAAGATGTAATACCAAATCAGCGATAACAGCAGGATTTCGAGGATCATCCTCGGGAATACCCTGCTCGACTTTTCCGACAAGATCTGCCCCAACATCAGCTCCCTTAGTGTATATTCCACCACCCAACTGAGCAAATAAGGCAACAAACGAAGCACCAAAACCATATCCCACGAGAAGAAGGGGCACTGTACGAGAAACAGAAAGTTTCAATCAACATAGAAAAAAGTTCAACAGATCATGAAATTTTTTTGAGTCCGGCTTTCAACGATGAGATTCTAAGCACACAAGATAATAATAAGTAATCTTCTGAACTCAGTACGATGATGTAAAAACTATGCAGACAAGATGAAAATGGAATTAGTTTTCATAGAAAGCAGAACAGAGGACTCACAGTCAGTAACACTCATTCCGCCAGGTGTATCCACTCCCAACCAAACATAAAACGTAGAGTAAAGGATGGCGATACCAATCACAGCCATACCAACAACAACCAGGGCTGAAAATCCACCAGCACGAACGGCTATCTGCATTATATCTGCCACTTAGTATTTGCTGAAATGTGCACGCCATGCTAAAAATAACTAACTAAAGAAGAACCTGCAATGCTTCTCTTGCAGATCTTCTAGCAGCACTGGAGACACGCACATTAGCACGAACTGACACCCACATTCCAACATATCCAGCAATACCTGAGCATAGCGCCCCCAAAAGAAATGCAGCAACAGTAATATAGGCAGACATCGACCTGCAGCAAACAGTAATATAAGTTGAGAATCATTCACAACAACACAAAAGACAAAAAAAAATCTTGTGTATGTAATCAATAATCACCTTCCTAAACCAGCAGCCTCTTGCTGGGGAGTTAAGTTACGGAATAGATATATGCAAAGAATCACAAAAGCTAGCAAGATGGCCATCTTGGATATAGTGCTATACTGCGTTCTAAAAAAACCTTCAGCTCCATCACGTATAGCATCTGATATCTAGAAATAAGAGAATTACCTCACAAATTAGAATTAAGAAAGCTTGATGAGAACAAAGAAGAAAAGAAGCAAACATCAAGAATAACACCACATAAATTGAATGAGCTTACCTGAACCATCTCTGGAGGTCCTTCATCTTTCGCTAAAACCCACTTGGTTAGATATACTGACAAAAGGAAGCTGATGATGCATACTGTGAAGACGAACACGATGATGGGAGAAGTACTTGCTCCCATGTAAAAGATCGCTCCAAAGCAGAGAAGTAGAAGGATAGAAAGAACACGAACATTCAGTTTCCTAATAATCCGGAATATCTGCCAAAAAACGGGTGAACATTTTACAATTTCAAAGGAGAGGGTAACAAAAATTCTCAAGAAACTAAGAATGCTAAGAGAAACAGAAGAAACCCAGTTATAACATCACACAAGGTTCTTTTTACACAAATCTGTATGATCTGACGAAACCAATCAGAAAAGCATCCAACAAAAGAGAGGAACAAAAGTCTTACCAGTGGACTGTAGGTTTTACTACGCATGTTGGGAAAAGCCCTCGGCCTGTCATTGAAAGACATCAAACTGGCCTGCTCAATATCTTCATCCATCATCATGTTTTGAGCTGAATTTGCCCTCCGGACTACTGGTAGAGGCGTAAAATCAGTGCTACGGGGCAACTCAGCCCCAGAACTTGGACGCTGAATCTTGAGATACTACAAAATGTTCTTCCAGTTGTTAACACCACTTCATAAAAAGCAGCACAAGTTAATAGAACCCCTCAACGTCTAGCGATATCTCGAATTCCAGCTTCTTCAAACTTTCCCAATTGGTAACGAGCAAGAGTTGTCATAAAAGGTTTCCACCAAAATCGAATTTTCTGAAAAATTAGGAAAACGTATTAAGTCCTGATGATTCTCTTCACCTACCGAATAGCATTTTCAAATTAAAATTTAAAATCATATTCATCCGAATTAAGGTTGAGCTATGTATGCAAACGCCGAAAACAATCAAGTGCCCAGAAAACGCAATAAACAAACAACGCATGTGACCTTCAAGATCTAAACAAACAATCAAGTGCCTAACATCATTTACTTCAATCGAGAAATTGCGTTAGATCTGACTTCCGTACTAAGAGAAATTGTTATGATCTAAACAGGAAATGAATGCATTCGTTAACGAATCGAATCAACGAAATTTTCTAAAGCATGAGAACAGTTTCTCCGGAAACAAACCCTAAATCGGTAAACGCAGGGAGAGGAATTTACGGCTCCGGTGAGTGATCAGAAGGAAACCGCCATTGACGAAGCTTGTCCCGCTCTCTTCTCTCTGTCTTTTGTCTCCGTAAATCCGAAGACTTTTCAGAGAACTTTCGGAATATTTTTGTTTTTTTTGCTCTATTTTCCTAAATTAATCTCCCCTTTTTTCTGTAAAAATGAAAAGTAACCTAATTATCTTCACTCCGTTAGTGACACATCCTATCCAATGAGAAGCTGCCACTTAATCACTATTCTCACTTACCATCAAAACTAAGCTCGAGTCGAGTTATTAAAAAAACTTATCCAAAAGACCCATCATCAATTTCTAAATGTTTACTATTGGGCCGTAGAAATTACCCCATATATTTGGGCCTAGCCTACTTACATTCAAATAATCCAGCCCATAGATAAAACAATCTGCAAAATAAGAAGAACCACTAACTTTCCCGGTCCGATCACTGAGCTCTCCCCTCATCGTCAATCTCCGGCGAGAACGAATTTCTGTCCGTCAACGCTTTAAATGAATACACTTTGAAGTTTTCCGAATTCCTCAGCTGTTACGATTCATCATTTCTCTGAGAATTTCTTAGCAATATCTCTCCGTGGGATTAGGATTTGCAGAGGATGTTCATGACACTAGCGCCGGCGACAAACGCCGTTTCATTTAACTCAAAGTTTCTCGTGTTTCGATTTCGTTGCTCGGATGCTAACCCAAAGCGTGGTTTTGGCTCCAAAAAGGTGTGTTACAGAAATTCTCCGTCTTATGGCTTTGATGTTTCCTCTTGAATCTTTCCAGTTAATCTCTGTTTTTTCTTCTTCTTTTTGAAACTTATACTAAGAGAAAAATGTGAAATCGCATCACAGGAAGAGAAAGATCCGGCATTACCGCAACGGTATAGTTTTTGTGTTCGTTGTCCACTATTGTGTTAAGCATTTTTGCTGTCCATATTTTGATATGGACTTTATCATATTTGGTTTTGTTGCTGTAGGAAATCATCTAAACAGTCTGTTTCTGTACCCAGAAGTAAGTATAATTTGTTTACGGCATATTGCTCCTTCATTCTCGCATTTCGCATTTCGAAATGATTTAATACGAATGCCAATATTAATCAGACATCTTTGTGCCTGCATTTGCTTCCAGAGGCACCTGGGCTGAATTCTCAGTTTGAAGGAAAATCTGGTCGATCTTTCGATATAGACTTTGAAGAACGGCTAGAAACCATTAGAAGGTATACATTACATATTTTATAATTATTGGCTTTCCAAATTTATTGTTCTATCTTTTTTTTGTTTATCACATCTCTTGCTTACCACTTGCCTCACCCGGGCCTCCCACAATTATGGAATCTCTATCTTTGACCTCTGCCTTTTTAATGAATCTGCAGGTCAGCTCTTGAGCAGAAAAAGACACAAGTAGTTAAAGAATTTGGTCCAATAGACTATGATGCACCAGTCCAGACTGATCAGAAAACAATTGGTCTTGGTCCTCAGGTACACACAAATCTAAAACCGCTTGAGGCTTAATATAATGTCATGAAAAAATCTCGTTACCATGCCATGACAGATTGGAGTTGGCGTAGCTGTTGTTGTCTTTGGTTTAGTTTTCGCTCTAGGAGACTTTCTTCCCACAGGAAGGTGGGTTATCTTTTAGAGGCCTTTTGTTTCCGATAACCAGTAAGATACTTTGATGTGATCACAGTTTTTTAGTTCCCTTATTCAATTAAAGACATTTTCCAAGTTTAACTGATAATTTGCGTGATTCACCAAGTCATGTTTTCAGATGCTTTAGCGGTTCTCAGCTCTAACAATGTTGCATTTCACTTCTCAGTGAGAGTCCAACCGAGAACACCGCGGTGGTCAAAAACCAAATTTCAGAAGAGGAGAAAGCCACGCTTCAGGTTTTTTTTTTTTTTTATAATGAAATTGAATGGAGCAAGAAATATCATGAACGTCTTGATCTTTTTTTTTTTTTTTTTGGCAGCAAAGGCTGAAAGAGTTTGAAACAACTCTCAATGGCACTCCTAAGGATCAAGCTGCTCTGGAGGTGAGTGAAGACAATGTTTATGTTGCGCATACGGTTGAATGTCGTCTTCATGATTGTTTAGCCATTCATCTCCCTGTAGACTGCCAATGATATAGTGAAAAGAACATAAACATAAATTTAAGTTGCTTTTGCTTTAAGCTTTCATTTTCTTCTTCTTTAATGATTCCATTCTCCACCTGTCTTGGATTGCATGAAACCGTTAACTTATTCGCCGCAAGTTTATCAATAAGCTGAAAACTAGACATTGCAGGGCGCAGCTGTGACATTGACTGAACTAGGAGAGTATCCACGGGCTGCTTCGCTTCTTGAGAAATTGGCGAAGGTTTGTTTCTCCCATGCTTTCATTGTATCTTAAGTCAAAGTCATTGGTTTCATAAGAACATGCTGATATGAGACTTAGCTAATAGTTAGCACAAAATGGGATTCTTGCTCTGTAGGAGAGACCAACTGACCCTGATGTCTTCCGATTGCTTGGAGAAGTAAATTATGAACTTAAGAACTATGAAGGCAGTATCGCTGCATACAGAATTTCTGAAAAGGTATATATTCTCAAAATTTGTGTCTTATGCTTGATTACTTTTTTTAAGCCTTTCTACTTCCACCGAAATAATAGCTGATTCAGTAATGTTTATTAAGATTCTAGGAAGCATCTCTCTAGTGGGGATATAAGATTTGAACGTATGCCTAGTTTAGATGAAACTAGTACTACCATATGTGTATGTTGTGAAAGAGTTATTAACTTTTGCTTTCCTTAATAGTGATGTTCTCTGTACCTTAGGTTTCTAAAGGCATTGATCTTGAAGTCACACGAGGCCTCATGAACGCGTATTTAGCTGCTAAGAAACCAGACGAGGTAAATCTTTTTGTCTTAGAAGCTTAATCATAGAGCACTCTTAACATCTCAGCCGGTCTTCGTTTCACCTATGTCATGATTCTCAGGCCGTCAAATTTCTTCTGGCCACTCGTGAAAGTCTTAGTACAAGGGAAATAAGCACAACAGACAGTGTAACAGCTGAAAATGAAACCAATATAGACCCAATTCAGGTAAGTTGGTTTCTTGGTAACAGATTGATCTAAAGTGTTCCATAAGGGTTATCTGTTTTGTATGTTACTTCTGAAGAAACCAGTTACCACAATCATATCATAAGGATCTATAGTAGTTTTGTGACTTCTACTAAGCAATATCTGTTCAGGTTGACTTGCTTCTTGGAAAAGCTTATTCAGACTGGGGACATATCAGTGACGCTATAGCTGTTTATGACCGGCTTATCGCTGATCATCCTGAAGATTTCCGAGGTTACTTGGCTAAGGTATATATTCTCGTCTCGCCTGAATAAGTCTCACAGTTAACATTCCCATAATTTCCATGTGAATTGGTGTTTCAGGGAATTATATTGAAAGAAAACGGAAGCAGAGGAGATGCAGAGAGAATGTTCATCCAGGTGAATCGCATTTGAGCTCGTTAAAATTCTTTCGTTCCAATACAAGTCCAAATGAGTAAACAAAATTATGACACAAAGCTCTAAACTGTTAATGTGTAGGCACGCTTCTTCGCACCAGAGAAAGCTAAGGCCTTTGTGGATAGATATACCAAACTGTGATCACTAGCTGATTCTGTATATATTTACGCATATGAGCTTGTCCATTTTGCAACCAAACTTTACAGCCAAAGTTGTGCTAATGTGAGTAAAACTTGAGCCAGATTCATCTGTGAGACCTGAAAAGATTCAAATGCAATGCAAAATGCAATGAAAACTATCTAGGACTCTAGAATGCAAGACAATGCAAAAGAAGACTAAAATGCATATAGAAAATAATAATGTAGTGTATAATGATCCTAAGACTATATGAAACACATGCTATAATTGCATAAAAAACCATACATATCATACTGTGAGACACAAGGCACGTTTAGGTTTCTCACAATTACCTTAAATTATGAATGAATAGATATACTCCCATGGAGTAGATGTAACTATTTTCAGATTCCTTATCTCGAGAGACAAACTTGATTTTCGGCTGACGGATGCAGAGCCTACTCTTATAGTCGAATGGATAATAGAAAAGTCTCAGATGGATTCGAACTGCCTGAAGCAGGGAATTCAAGTTCTAGAGAACATTATTGCATAAATTGAAATGATCTCTTTAAGGATTGAAACATTCAGGGCGTACGCGCTATAACCACCTTAGCGGTTATTTGCTAAAAGAAGGCTATAAGAATGATCTTATTAGTCCATGCATATTCATAAAGAAATTTGTGAAAGGATTTGTTATCATTACGGTGTACGTCGATGATTTGAATAGTATTGGAACTCCTGAAGAGATTTCATATACAGTAGAATTCTTAAAGAAAGAATTTGAGATGAAAGATCTCAGGAAAACGAAATTCTACTTATTGAGCATCTTGTGGATGGAATACTATTACATCTGTATCAGATGACGTACACCGGGAGAATTGAAAAGGTTCTCAATGGATCACTCATTATTTGAGTGGGAACAGTGATGAGAAGGTCACTTGATGTATTGAAATATTTTTTCCGTCCCTGGAAAACGATAAAGAAGTTTTGGTCCTAAAGTACCATATTTAAGTGCAATAAAGGTATTCATATACCTTGGTGTACCATCATTGTATGGCTTAGATATTCATACAAGTTTATGATTGGAATGCATTTCCTGAAGAAGATGCTTCCAAGGGGAAGAAATATGATGATGTGTGGTTGTACTTTTTTTCCTAATTATGGTTTTTATCTCATTGTGAAAGGTTTTAATGAGGCAAAAGAGAGCACACAAGTGAGAAATGGAGATCTATCTCCTTTCCAAAGTCTTTGTCATCCACTCACGAGATCAAGTGAAGCTAGGAGAATGATCAAGAAGAATGGCAACGTCAATGTTCTAAGGATTGCGTTTAAGTGAAGATTTTGAAGACTTGCTCAACAATGAGTTTCCAAATGCTAGTTTTAAGGAATTAGTCCATCTTATTGGATTATATCTTTTCAAAGATCTAGGCAGATGTTCTTATCAGGGAAAGTAATTGAGAGCTACACTTTTTTTTCCTTTAACTATGATTTTTCTTTTACTGGTAAGGTTTTTAATGAGGTAGCAGCTCCTGTACATTAATTATAATGAATATCCAAGGGGAAATATTACCCATTATCAAGTCCAGTTCTAAAATATATTATTACTTGTCCACCAAGTCTATTTTCTATAAGGAAAACCCTAATGATGTACATTATAAAAGAAGAAAAGTCACTCCATTGTTTCTCTCTCAAAAATAGGCCGTGCGTTAATCTCATGCTGCGTTCAAAAACCTCTTAAATATTTAAACTGCCTCTCTTGCGCTCTGCAAAACCTCTCTCCCTCTCTCTTCAAATTTGTTTTCCCGTCTCTCGTCTTCCATTGCTTCAGTCTAGCGTCCGATCTCCCTTTTTTTCCGATTCTACTGGAATTTGGGCATATCCTCGGCCATGGCTGCTGAGAAGCTAAGGGACTTGAGTCAGCCGATTGACGTCGTTTTACTCGATGCTACTGTTGAGGCCTTTTACGCTACCGGATCTAAGGAAGAAGTAAGTCTATATTGCTTATGCCTCCTCGGAGAATTTGAAACGATGAACGAACGAGTAAAATCCACCATTATGTTGTTTTTTTCAAAACTGTTAATGCGTCTTGTCGACGCTTTTCTCAATTAGCCTGCGACTTAGTCTTATGTTATCGCAACATGACAGTGTTTGCCAAAAAAAATTGGATGAGTTTTGATTAAGAAATATCTGGGTTGCAGATTGTTCTAGCGCCGTGTCTTCGTTTAAAATCCAAGTATATATTTGCATCTGTGTGTTTTACGAATGGTTTCATTTTCAGAGAGCTGCTGCGGATAATATCTTGCGGGATTTGAAAGCCAATCCTGATACTTGGCTTCAAGTGGTTCACATTCTACAGAACACAAGGAGTACGCATACCAAATATTTTGCTCTTCAGGTAAGTTTGCTTATCCAACTTCCAAATAAGGTTTGCTTTGAGGCCCTTGCTAGGTAAAACTTCTTATGGTTTCCACTTTCAGGTGCTAGAAGGTGTTATTAAATATAGGTGGAACGCATTACCTGTTGACCAACGTGATGGAATGAAAAATTACATCTGTGAAGTCATTGTGCAGGTATTATATTTAAGAGGCATTCGTTTAGTTTTGGGTTGGAACTAAGATGCTAGGTTAACTGAATTGCTTTGGTTATGTATTTGCCTTGTACGTAGCTCTCAAGGGATGAAGCATCTTTCAGATCGGAAAGGCTTTATGTCAACAAGTTAAATGTCACACTTGTTCAGGTATCTTGAGGGTTTCTTGCTAGCAATACTGACTCATGCTTAGTTGAGTCTTTTTTGTGTGTTGATTGATTGAAAACTCTTTGTTTAGTCTTTGGGAATAACTTATATATATATTCTGATTCGTATACAGATCGTCAAACATGAGTGGCCGGTGAAGTGGAAAAGCTTTATTCCTGATCTGGTTCAAGCCGCTAAAACCAGTGAAACTATCTGTGAGAATTGCATGGCTATTTTGAAAGTAAGTAATGTCTAAGTGCCTTTGCGTTGATGGACACAAATAACATTCCTTCTTTTCCTTAGCTCCTAAGTGAAGAGGTCTTTGATTTCTCAAGAGGAGAGATGACTCAGCAAAAGATAAAAGAGCTGAAAGAGTCTCTAAACAGGCAAGTTAATAAACTTTTCAGGAAGTTTACTTTGTTTAAAGAATTATCAAGAGCGAACTATGTTCAAAATTCAAATTAATATCTTGCTATAATTTGCAACTGATGTTTTTTCCATACACTACTGGTTTCTTATGTGCAGCGAGTTTCAACTCATTCACGAGTTATGCCTATATGTTCTCTCAGCTTCCCAAAGACAAGAGCTCATACGTGCAACGCTCTCTGCATTGCATGCCTATCTTTCTTGGATTCTGTTGGGCTATATTTTCGAGTCACCCTTGGTAATATATATATATATATATATATATATATTTGGAACAAGTGGACTGAGATACGTTAGCAAGTCTCACAGTTACGATATTCCTCATTACTGATCTTGTTATTCGCAGCTGGAGACCCTCCTTAAGTTCTTCCCCGTGCCAGCATATAGGAATCTCGCTCTTCAATGTCTGTCAGAGGTATGCTAGTTTATAGTCCGGATTTTCCTACTGTCACTATTTTTCTGTCATTGTCTAATGATTTTTCTGGCAGGTTGCGGCTCTTAATTTTGGGAACTACTACAATGCGCAATATGTCAAGATGTACAGCATTTTCATGAACCAGTTGCAGGTAGTGCTGGTTATGGTTATCTTTGTTTTGTTGCTTTTTCTTTGTCTTCTTGGTTTTTGTTCCTTTGATTTTCGTATTATAGGATTTCACTTTTAGTTGGTTAATGTACGCGCTCCTGTCGTTTATTGGTTCTTTTCTGTTACCTTGCTTCTTGATTGATGCCCATACTTGTTTTCTTATCTCCAGGAAATGCTTCCTTTAAATCTAAACATCCCGGAGGCATATTCAGCTGGAAGTTATGAAGAACAGGCAAGTCTTTTCTGTGCATTAGGTTCCGGCCATCACATATTTTTTCTTTTCAACATTTCAAGATAATGACTGTATATCTTCTTTACCTCTAGGCTTTTATCCAGAACGTGGCACTGTTTTTCACTTCGTTTTTCAAGGTAATTTTCTTTCTTTGTTGAATAAGATAAGATGTATTATGTTGGTTTCCCTGGTATTTTAAGCTTTAATTTACATTAAATGTTTCTAGTCTTTTTTCTTTCATAAATATTATGCATTTCAGATATAATAACGGGCTTTGTGTTCTTCGTTTGCAGTCACATATAAAAGTCCTTGAATCTGCACCTGAAAATATTTCATTGCTACATGCGGGTCTGGGATATCTCATTAGCATATCATATGTTGATGACACAGAAGTATTCAAGGTATGTGTTATGTGTATTATCGTTGTTAGTTACATTTTTCTGTTTATTATTACTAGTATAAAAGGAATGGTCTCAGGTTATTTGTCTTTGCTTACGAGTGAACAGGTTTGTTTGGACTATTGGAATTCATTAGTTTCGGAGTTGTTTCGACTGCAAGTATGGCTTCTTTATATTATTTTATTAGATGGAATTTTATCGTGCTGGTTAATTGAACTTGCTTTGTGTTGGTTACTTAAATTTAGTTGCCTATTCTCAGATGTCTCTCCTTCCTCGTACGGCTGATGCTGTCAAATCCCAAGTCGGAGAGAGGCAAAAAATTTATTCTGATACAATGTCAAAACTAAGGGGCCTCATGGTTAGTCGCATGGCTAAGCCTGAAGAAGTGATAATTGCTGAAGACGAAAATGGGAACATTGTCCGTGAAACAATGAAGGATAATGATGTTCTTGTCCAGTATAAGGTACCAACTGTACATATTGCCTGCCAGATATGCTAGGTACTCACACACAGCATGAATTTATGCATAGCTATTAAACAAACCATCTTTATAATTTTTTTTGTTAAAAGATATATATATATATATATATATATATACAGTTTTTTCTACATGTTGCCTCTCATTTATTCACATACTAGATACATACTAATTTCGAAAAACTTTAAGAAAATAATATGAACGTTCGTCAAGTTTTTGTATTACTTTGTTTATTAAATAAGCAGTCTGTTTTGTTTTTCTTGACTCGTAGGATACCAATAGCGTTATAATTAATAGTAATCAGAAGGAGGTTCTATTTATATAAATCCTACTTTGGGTCTCATTTCATATCTTACACTGTTGCAGAAAATGCGGGTGACACTAGTCTACCTCTCACACCTTGATCATGATGATACCGAAAGACAGGTACCTTTTACTAGGGATGTCAGAATTCAGATTGTCCTTAATTATTCTGTGGAACTATTTACTTTTATTTTCTTTACTATAGTTATGCGTTATATGGTTGTATATATATGCTGTGAAAATAATGAGTATTAGCATTTGCATTTGGAGGGCTATGATAAAGTATAACACCTATGCAAAGGTATCCCTTTGTTTAGAGGAGAAGACCAATAGAGTATCTCTAATTTCTAGCTACAATTCAAAGTTTTAAACGTAGAAGTGTCAATAAATTATAACATGCGGATCTGGCAAGGTTGGATTCTTGGCTGACCCTGTTGTATTAATGTCAACTTTCGGTTGTTCTTTCAAAGATGTTGAGCAAGCTAAGCAAACAGTTAAGCGGGGAGGAATGGGCATGGAACAAACTGAACACGTTATGTTGGGCTATTGGGTCAATTTCTGGTTCCATGGATGTAGAACAGGTAAGATCTCTGCTCTCAGTTGAGATTTGTTTCTGTAACAAATACTTTTTTGGCTCTAGGTAATTGGTAGCATCTTTCTTATACTCTTTCAGGAAAACAGATTTCTGGTGATGGTTATTCGTGATTTGTTAAATTTATGTGAAATCGTCAAAGGAAAAGACAATAAAGCTGTTGTTGCGAGCAACATCATGTGAGTTTGTTTTCTACATCATGGATGCTAATATTCGTATACTTATGTTGCGTGAGATTTTGATCGGATCACTTATTCCCTGCTAGCATTATATTATCGTAAAACTTGAACTTGTTTCAAGCTAGCATGATTCGTTTGAGTATCTGAGTTTTGTCTTTTGTGAATTCGTTTCAGGTATGTTGTTGGACAATATACAAGATTCTTGACGGCCCATTGGAATTTTATGAAGACAGTTGTTCATAAGTTGTTTGAATTCATGCATGAGACGCATCCTGGTGTTCAGGTTGGACCTTAGATCTCCTACGGGAGTTATAGTTTCTTGGTTAAATATTTCATATGAGTGGGAGATTCAATTTCATTGTCATCCATATATATCCGGTTGTACAATCATGTATTACATCTTAGTCAGTATTCATAAGAAATTAGTGCTCACTTTGTTGCTTTACGTGTGATCTCGGTGGTCTGGTACGTTTATCTAAATATCTGCTCAACCTTATATCCGACGATTCCTTTCAGGACATGGCTTGTGATACATTCTTAAAAATTGTTCAGAAATGCAAGCGCAGAGTCGTTATTACTCAGGTGAGTACATGCTCGTTTGATAAACGTACCTTTTTATTTCTTACTTTATTATCTAAAATAAAATGGGGTCTTCTGTGCTTTTCAGGTTGGAGAAAAGGAGCCATTTGTATCTGAGCTACTATCAGGCCTTGCTACTACTGTTGGAGATCTTGAGCCTCATCAGATTCACACTTTTTATGAGTCTGTACGTATTTATAGCTAGCCGTGTCTGCTGTTTCTTGTCGTGATCTCACTCTCTCTCTCTCTTCAGGTTGGTAGTATGATCCAATCAGAATCAGATCCTCATAAGAGGGATGAATACCTCCAGAGGTTGATGGCTCTCCCGAATCAGGTCTGTTAATAAGTAAAAAGGCGCTGCTCTGCTTTTGTTATCCATAGCTGGCTAAAGTTTTTTTTTTTTTTTCTTCTATGATGCAGAAATGGGAAGAAATAATAGGACAAGCACGTCAGAATGCAGATATTCTCAAGGACCCAGATGTGATACGTACTGTACTTAATATCCTCCAGGTCTGATATCTTACTTTTATTGATCCTACTTTTATTTTCGTTTCTATACTTAGGTTTGGCTGCATGGTGTTGTAAGTTGTAACTTATATATTTATGTGCAGACAAATACGAGAGTTGCAACTTCACTAGGAACATACTTCTTATCACAGATTTCTTTGATCTTCTTGGATATGTTGAATGTTTATAGGTAATTTCTTTATCCTTATACAGTACAATGTTTATACACTTCTTATCTCCCTCTCCTTTTTACCAGAATGTACAGTGAACTCGTGTCAAGCAACATTGCTAATGGTGGCCCATATGCTTCGAGGACATCTGTTGTTAAACTTCTAAGGTAGATTTTGATGCGCCTATATATATATTGCAAACTTGAATAAATATTACATGTCCATGCATGCTTCGTGGACCAGGTCTGTAAAGAGGGAAATCCTTAAGCTGATAGAAACGTTTCTAGACAAAGCTGAAAACCAGCCACACATTGGAAAACAGTTTGTTCCACCAATGATGGATCCAGTACTTGGTGACTATGCGAGAAATGTACCTGATGCAAGGGAATCAGAAGTTCTATCACTCTTTGCGACAATAATAAACAAGTAAGTATGTCTCTTTTCTAGCTGCCTTATCAAAAGAAGTCTTACCACAAGGTGTAACATTGAAACCTACTTACTTTCGTACGTGTAGGTACAAGGTCGTAATGCAAGATGAAGTGCCTCACATTTTTGAAGCTGTTTTCCAGTGCACTTTGGAGGTAACAGATTCTATGCGTCCATTAAAAATAATTCCCACATGAGTTATGCATACATGGAAGTGACTAATGAGGGTCAATAAGTTATTCATTTTTCTTATGCAGATGATTACGAAGAATTTTGAAGATTATCCAGAGCATCGCCTAAAGTTTTTCTCGTTACTTCGTGCTATTGCTACGTTTTGCTTCCCTGCCTTGATACAGTTGTCAAGTGAGGTTAGTGATTATGGTCTTGCATCAGTTTTAGAAAGCTAGAAATAGTTTTTCTAGCTAGCAGTCGCGCGCGCTAATACTTTCTTGTTGTTTGTGTCTTAATTAATAATAATAATGATCAGCAAGTGAAGCTAGTGATGGATTCAGTCATCTGGGCATTTAGGCATACCGAAAGGAATATTGCTGAAACTGGGCTTAATCTCTTGGTCGAGATGCTGAGAACGTTTCAGGTGATTCCCTCTTAATCTGTTTGACTGTTTCGCTTTCTTTTAGCCCCATGCATTTAGTTGTTCTCTTCCTGATCTAACATGCGCTTCCTCTCTGATTGTGACAGAAATCTGACTTCTGTAACCAATTCTATCGGACATACTTTATGCAAATCGAGCTAGAAATATTTGCTGTCTTGACCGATACCTTCCATAAGCCTGGTTTCAAGTTTCATGTGTTGGTGCTACAGCATCTATTTTCCCTGGTAAACATATGCTAGCTTCTGTGGATTCAGGAAGGAAGGTTAAATTATTAAAAAAATAATAAAATGCAGGTTGAGAGTGGTTCTTTGACGCAACCTTTGTGGGATGCTGCAACGGTACCGCATCAATATCCAAATAATGCTGACTTTGTTCTTGAAAACACCATCAAGCTTCTAAGCTCATCGTTCCCAAACATGACTACATCAGAGGTAACTAACTAACTAACTTAAACCAGAGGATTTGCTCTCTCTTTTTTTTTTACCTTCAACTTACCTTGAATTTGCAACAAGCAGGTGACACAGTTTGTGAATGGACTTTACGAGTCGAGAAGTGACAGTGCCAGATTTAAGAATAACATACGAGACTTCCTTGTACAGTCCAAGGAATTCTCTTCTCAGGTATAGTATTAATATTAATTGACTGACTAGAAAGATTAGTTTCTTGTCATTTTATTAAAACTCTATTGAAAAATGGATTCTTTTTTGTCTTCCTTCAGGATAACAAAGATTTATATGCCGAGGAAGCTGCTGCCGAGATGGAAAGAGAGAGACAAAGATTGCTTTCGATTCAAGACGACATGGCTGATTCTTAAACTACTTTTTCCGTGGGAAGAAATAATTCAGTGAATCTTATCTTTTTGTAGAGCTTTTGGATTTTCTCTCTTATTCTTCTTCTTTTTGTTAGACTCGATAGTAGGCCTCGGACTTCGGTTTTCGGTTCGGGTTCGGGTCGGGTTTTTCGGCTTTCGGGTTTTCGGGTTTAGAGATATAGAAACTGTTCGGATTTTTTAAAGTTTCGGTTCGGGTTCGGTTTGGGTTTTTTCGGGTTTTTCGGATTTTTTCAAGTTTTTTCGCGTTTTGGTTTTTTCGGGTTTGAAATATAAAAACCGTTTGAATTTTTTTAAATTTCAATTCGGGTTCGGTTTGGGTTTTTTCGGGCGGGTTCGGGTTCAGGTTTCAGATAAAAGTCCCAGGCCTACTCGATACTATCAAATGAAAGCGGGAGCAAGCAATTCCCAAACACGGCATCTGAATTTTCCTTAACCGGTTTCAGACCGCCCTTATACTGATTTGATTTATGTTAAACCGATTTAAAATTGGATTTCGCTGAGAAGACTGTTGGGAAAATGGCCGATTCATCCCTCAACAACCGGTCACGGTCCCATTACGCGCCTCAACTTTCACTCTTTGCCGATTCATACCCCAACAAAAAAATATTTCCAATTTCATACCCCGACAACCAAAATCTAGCTAATTCATACATTGACCTCATCCCCGTTAGTCAACCGTCGAATGTTGATGATTTGTCCGTTACGGATATCTGACGTGGCGACGGAGTCGGATTTTTTTTTTTTTTTTAATATCGATTAACCAAAACGACGTCGTTTTGCCACTTGGTCACCAAAAATGAAAACGACGTCGTTTTGGTTAATGGTTTAATTAAAATTACAAATTTGACAAAACGACGTTCTTCACTTCTTCTTCCTCGACCAATTCTTCTTGTGTTTAGTCAAACTGAAACTCCAAGTGCGGGCAAAGAAACGAGAAATCGATAGTGAGAGACAGCGAATTTGTTTCGAATCTAGGCGAAATTGAAGTTAAAAGAAGCGTCGGTGGTGGAGATTTCTTCAATTTGGCGAAAATGAGGTGAGTTTGTTTCAAACTTTCATGTTTTAAATTGAGTGTAACTTTGATTTATGGAATAAAAATATCGATTTAGGGTATGAGTATTGCTAACTTTAAAGTATTAGGCTTGTGGGAACATGTTTATTTTACTTTTTCTTGAGTAGATGAGAAGAAGTTAGAATGCAGATTAGGTGTTCGATGAAATGTGTGACTGAAATGTTTTGTGTTATTTTTCTGGAATTGAGGTCCTTACTTGTTATTTCAGTGAAGATAACGACATCAACTTCGTCGTAAACTATGAGGGAAAGTTTCAAACTGTCAACAAGGAAACTTTATATGTTGGTGGAAAAACTCTAGATCTTCAAACTGCTTCTCATGCTTTATTCAGCGGCCTAATTGCAGCTAATATAGTTGATATATATCGTCAAAGGGTCTGGTATAAGCTGCCTTATGAAGACTTAGCTCATCTGAAGGTGTTGTGTGATGGAACAACAAATTTTCAGAACATGTGTCAAGCTGCTGTTTGGACTAGGTGTGTGGAAGTATATCTGGAGCATCAAGATGCTCATGAAGAAGAAGATGATCGTGCAAATTCAGGAGATGATGGAATAGGACATAATGATGTTGCAATAGATGGGGAAGCAGATGAGAACGAAGGAGAGGATGGTGTTTTTCATCATGAGGTTGCACGTGTGGAATCAATCGTGGCTGATTTTGTTGATGAGGAAGAGGAGAACGACGCTCTAAGATATACTCCTCCAGGATCAGATGATGAGGATGAAAACAATGGGATAGCGTATGAGAAGTGGAAAAGAGGAAGTGGAGAGTTAAAGGTTATGATGGCTTTTGAGAGTATCAAAGAGTTCAAAGAAGCGGTTTTAGAGTATGCATTGAAAGAAGGATGGAATCTCAAATACACGAAATGGGGATATGAAAGAGGCGAGGCTAAGTGTGCTGTCAAAGGTAAAGTTCCATGTAACTGGAAAGTCTATTGTTCTTTTGAAAAAGCATTAGGGAAATACTTGGTGAAGACATATCAGGGACATCATAGTTGTACTAAGGATGGGTACTGTAGATTATTGTCGGGAAGAGTTATCGCTAATCTCTTTATAAACGAGATTAGGCATGATACAAATTTGATGCCTAAAGCAATTCAAGCCATGATTCAAGACCGTTACAACTTGACAGTGACGCATGATATCTGTAGAAAGGCGAGAAAAATAGCTTTAGACATGATAGATCTCGAATTTGATGAACAATATTCAAGGATGAAAGACTACAGAGAGCAGATTTTAATGTAACTTGATTTATCTTCATTTACAGTTTTTTTTTTTAGTTAGAAGTTCATTTGTACTAACTACTATGGTTCCTTTTGACAGATCAAATCCGGGTTCAACCGTGGATCTCGTAACAGCCACTAGAGACGATGGAGTTGAAGTATTTGACAAGTTTTATGTTTGCTTCGCTGCAATTAGGAGGATATGGCGTGATCATTGTAGACCAATATTTGGAATAGATGGGTGTTTTTTGAAGTGTACTACCAAAGGACAACTCCTTGCAGCTGTGGGAAGAGACGCCAACAACCAAATATATCCGATTGCATGGGCAGTTGTAGTTGTAGATGTAGAGAACGAGGACAATTGGAAGTGGTTTATTCTGAGGTTGAAGACTGATTTGAACCTTAAAGATGGAGAAGGGTTCACACTAATCTCGGATAGGCAGAAGGTAAGTGTAGCTAAGTTCTTTTTACTCACACATGAAAATTTCAGATTACTTATCTTTTTTTTTTCTATTTTGCTATTAGGGATTGTTAAATGCAGTGAAAGAGGAACTTCCAAAGGTGGAACATCGGATGTGTGCAAGGCACATATATGGTAATCTCCAAAAGCAACACCCGAGGAATCCATAGATGAAGAAAAAGTTTTGGGCAGTCTCTGATAGTTTTAATGAAGGTGATTATGAAATTGCGTTACAGAAGATGAGAGACTATGACATCCGTATTTATGAGAACTTGATGATAAAGAATCCCAGAACATGTTCTCGTGCTTTTTTCAAGACACATTCTACTTGTGAAGATGCCCTCAACAATTTCTCTGAGTCTTACAACAGTGGTTTGGAAAAAGCTAGGTCTCTTCCATTAGTAGAGATGTTAGAGACCATGAGAAGACAAACCATGGTTCGGATTGATATGAGGAAGAACAAGCTAAGGAATTATAAGGGCAGATTCAGTTTGAAGGTTGCAAAAGTCATTGCTACGAAGGAGAAAGAGAAAAAATGGTGTCACAGAATTCCAGGACCAAATGGTTACTCTGAAGTCCGTGAAAAAAATGTTTCTCATACTGTCAACATTGACAAAAGAACATGTACCTGTCGGAGATGGGATCTCACGGGAATTCCATGTCGTCATGCTTTGAAGGTAATTGGGGAGAAAAAGCTAGATGTTGAAGACTATGTTGCTGACTGTTACTTGACTACTACTTGGAAGAAGCAGTATAGTGATTCAATCACTCCTGTTGAGGGTATGAAATTCTGGAAGAAAACAGATGCATCAGTACTTGCACCTCCGGAAAAAGAGGTTAATTTGGGGAGGAATAAGAACCAGAGAAAAGGAAGAAGTCGATCTACGAGTCTCCAACTAAAGGAAAAAAGGTGTCCAGACACTTGAGATCGAAGATCGTTCATTGTTATCGGTGTAATCTGACCGGACATAATGCACGTGGCTGTAAAAATGGTGGAGTTCCTTATAAGCCTAAGAAGATTTACAAGCGGAAGAAGAAAACACAACCGCCAACACAGTCGATGGCAACTGGCGATGGTGAAGGATCGAGTCAGCCAACACAAACATCTTCTGTCCTTGATTAAGTTCAGGTATAGTTTATGCAGGTATAGTCAGCCAACACAAAAGTTTCGTTTTTTTGTTCTCGTTTATGCAGGTTTTATGCAGGGTTTAGGGTGTGTTTTTAGAATAGTTTTTTGGAAAGTTTATGTCTGATGATAATGAATTGTTGCTTCAGGTTAAATGTTTACGGAATGGTGATGTCACGAAGGTTTATTTTGTAAGACTTGTGCTTTGTTTTGCTACATCTTGGTAAAGGTTTATGAACGATGGTGTGATGTAATGTTTTGCAACATCTTGCCCTTATTAATCACTTTCTTTTACTTTGATTTACCACTTGTTTTGCTTTGGTCTGAATATTAAATAAGAAACTGGATTGAGTTTTGAATAAACACAAGAAGAATTGGTCGAGCCATCGAGGAAGAAGAACGTCGTTTTGTCAAATTTTTAATTTTAATTAAACCATTAATCAAAACGACGTCGTTTTCATTTTTGGTGACCAAGTGGCAAAACGACGTCGTTTTGGTTAATCATATTAAAAAAAAAAAAAAAAAATCCGACTCCGTCGCCACGTCAGATATCTGTAACGGACAAATCATCAACATTCGACGGTTGACTAACGGGGATGAGGTCAATGTATGAATTAGCTAGATTTTGGTTGTCGGGGTATGAAATTGGAAATATTTTGTTGTTGGGGTATGAATCGGCACAGAGTGAAAGTTGAGGCGCATAATGGGACCGTGACCGGTTGTTGAGGGATGAATCGGCCATTTTCCCGAAGACTGTTTTAGACTCAGCCGGATCTAATCTAATAATAAATGCTTCTTTGATGATAAAGGCATTAATCAATTCAGGTAAGTTGGTTTCTTGGTAACAGATTGATCTAAAGTGTTCTATAAGGGTTATCTGTTTTGTATGTTACTTCTGAAGAAACCAGTTACCAGCTACCACAATCATATCATAAGGATCTATAGTAGTTTTGTGACTTCTACTAAGCAATATCTGTTCAGGTTGACTTGCTTCTTGGAAAAGCTTATTCAGACTGGGGACATATCAGTGACGCTATAGCTGTTTATGACCGGCTTATCACTGATCATCCTGAAGATTTCCGAGGTTACTTGGCTAAGGTATATATTCTCGTCTCGCCTGAATAAGTCTCACAGTTAACATTCCCATAATTTCCATGTGAATTGGTGTTTCAGGGAATTATATTGAAAGAAAACGGAAGCAGAGGAGATGCAGAGAGAATGTTCATCCAGGTGAATCGCATTTGAGCTCGTTAAAATTCTTTCGTTCCAATACAAGTCCAAATGAGTAAACAAAATTATGACACAAAGCTCTAAACTGTTAATGTGTAGGCACGCTTCTTCGCACCAGAGAAAGCTAAGGCCTTTGTGGATAGATATACCAAACTGTGATCACTAGCTGATTCTGTATATATTTACGCATATGAGCTTGTCCATTTTGCAACCAAACTTTACAGCCAAAGTTGTGCTAATGTGAGTAAAACTTGAGCCAGATTCATCTGTGAGACCTACCTCGAGAAATATATGTGAATAAGACTGTACAATACAAATATTCTCAATATGAAGCTGCAGAACAGATAGTTTGAGGAACTGTCATCTGAATAAGCAAAGAAGCCAGAAGAGCTACACCAAATATGAGGACATTATGTTCCAACTAATCTTCATATGGCTAGGCATTGAAGCTACAAACCGCAAGAGATCCGGCTTGCTGGTGATTTTTGGGTGAAGCGGATCTGTTTCCTGTTTGTTCAAGACATGGAGAAACTTGGCAATGTTTGGAAGTACCATCTCCCGGCAATGCAGATGCAACAAAGGAACTTTGGATAAGACGCTTCCCTTTTGGATATCAAGACCTTCCGATCTGCGCAGTTTATACGGTTTCCCGGTGGTTGGTTCGATATCAACCTGAGGCATCTGTTTCCATCTCTTGTGGACGAACCAACCATACTTATAATCACCTACTATTGGAGTTCCAAGCGCTTCAGCACAGTGTACACGTAGCTGTTTAAAGAAAGGTAACTTGATCAAGAAGAGGGAAACAAAAACAAAAGAATGGTCAGAGAATAGCAAAGGTACCTGATGCTTTCTGCTAGTGATAGGACGAAGTTCTAACCATGAACATCCGTTGATCATAGGCCCTAACACTCTATACTCTGTTATTGCTTCTTGTGAAGCTTCAAAGCCTGAGCCTCGAGCCAAAACCACTCTGTCTGTTTTGCCATCATCCAGAAGCACCTAAACACAGGTTTATGATTCATTCACAGATTCAGGCATCGGAAGTTAAAATGAGAGAGATACCTTTGAAAGAGGAACTGAAATTATTCCTTCCTTGTCTTTTGGAGAACCAATCACCAATGCCCAATATTGCTGATACATAGTTTCACACGCTTTGTTCCAAGCCTAGGATTGAACAATATTTAGGAGGACTTAACAATTTTATACTAGACTGTAGTGTGTCGGTTTCTTACCTTACATCTTGAGTTTCTCCCCTTGAAATCACTGAAGACCGAGTGAAGATGATCTATACTTTCTTTGGATCTACCCATTACTAAGAGACCACTAGTTTCCCTATCAAGACGATGCACCTGACCATGGAAACCCGAAAAACATGTCAAAATCCAAAACAATTTCTTCAAATATAAAGCAATACGCAAAATATGCGAGTTTTACCAATCTAGGACCTTCATCGTTACCAAAAGACAAAGCTGCTGCTGCAAGCGCATCCATGCTGTTATGTATCGGCACATTTCCCTGGAACAAGCAAATGATAAATGATTGCTTAATCAATAATCAACAAGATGATTGTAACAGTTTACTTCCATGAATGAAGTCGAGCAAAGAGAAACAACACTCTATTACCTTGACCGGAAGCTTAGGTGGCTTATTAAGAACTATTATAGCAGAGTCCTGCATTAGAGAAGCAACAGTATAAACTAAAAATCACAGAAGAGCTTCTCGCAAGGAGTAACTAAGACATTTACCTTGAACCTGACAAGCCTTTGAAGATAGGCGATTTCGTCTGCGTTTGGATACAAGGTTCCACTTGGTATAGTGTCATACCTCTTTGAGATTCTGGTTTCAGCGATTGACACCGGCAACCAGATTTTATCTCCTATTTTCATTACCTCGTTATGCTTAATCTGTGTGTACAATTCCACCACTATTATTCAACCAAATCTTAGAAAATGACCACACCAACAACAACAACAACAACAACAAGAGCAACAAAGATCAACTTTACCTTTCTCATGGCTCTAGCTCGATCTTCTTCTTTCTCTCTATGACCTCGAAACTCCATCTCGACCTGCCACAAAATATAGATCAAACTAAGATGAATACAATCCAAATGCAGATTACTCATCTCAACGAAAGAGAAAGTTGCAGAGTCTTAACTATATTCACGAATCCAAATTTGATTAAGAAGCAATGAAAAGTTATACCGGAGACACTCACAAGGCCCTTGGTGAAGTGAGCTTGGATAGCCTTATCATGTATTTCTTCCAAATAGTATTTGACCCAACTAATGGCCGTGACGTGGCCTCCGTCTTCGTCGCCGTCAGCTCCGTTGTTTACGGCGTTTTTGCCAGGTAACGGATGACCGGGGAAAGGCGGCAATGACATCAGCTGCCGTGGCAACGCTCCTTTCTTCGGAGGTCCCAGGTGTGCTATGTTATTTGTCACGCGGATAACCTCCGATGGCGGCGGAGCAACTCTCGAGTATCGCCGCGTCACGACTGCCACGTAAACCTGACGGAAGCTGGCGAAGCTAGTTCTGGTATTGGTCTTCCACATGGAGGTTTTATCAGTAGACCCAAGGACTCTCTGTGTCTAGTCTAGGTAGATCACTTCCGGCGCTACCGCCGAAGACGAGAAGATAACTAATCGGAGGGAATAAAAATGGGCCTGTTGGGCTTTCTCTAATCATGCTTTATGGGCTTAACATTTATTTGTAGTTTTATCCAACTCATGGGTCCACTATGTGTGAGGTCTCCCAATTTCAAAGCAGTTTTTATTTTACCGCCATAAGAACAACTTCAGACTCAATTTTGTGTGTATACTAACATTACAGTTAATTTTAAATTTTAAAACAGCTCATAAAAACATTTTTACTAGAGATCAAAGATGGTAAACAATACAAAATGATGATATTATGAGAAAGTGGCAGTAGCCCCAATAGGTTTCAGTACATTTGGACTTGATAAATAACTTATTGAATTGAGAGGTACATCAAATGAAAATAGATGACTCACTTTGGCTGTACCTTATTACCATCAAAATGAAAACATAAAAAAAACAAAGAATCAAACATATTACACACAACAGCACAGCCGAAGAATCATATGATGTTCACAAGAGCTAAACTCGATCGATCGAACAAACCGATAAATAAAATACCGACCACTATGATAGTTGTTGGCTCAAAAACACAAGAGAACATGAGTACCTCTCTCTCTCTCTCTCTTTCTCCAAACCACCCAATTCGGAGGACTTTTAGACAAGATTTACCGAGATTCATCTTCCAAGGCACGGAATCCAGCAGTGAGATCATCGTACAGTTTCTTGAATTTTGCCACAAGTGTATCCTCACCTTCTGCTGGGTCCTCGAACTTCTGAGACCTGTTATTTCCATAATTGACAACTTCGGGTTTCAGACACATTTATGGAGAATCTGAGTGGGATTTGTCGAAAGAAGTAGTTATGCTTACACTAAACGGTAGAAAAGATCTCCCAAGCGATGCTTGATGAGAGTGTAAGTAATCTTTTGACCGTCCATTCCAGCTGCTCTCTCAACGGCCTGTGTATCACCACCAACAATTGAGACGTTGTTACAACAATACATGGGATTTTATCCAGTAGCCAGACACTTACTTGCCTTGTAGACAAACCAAATTACCTAAATACCTACTTAACAAGGAAGATAATTTATGAACAATCTCATCTTATTTACCTGATTGGCTAGGTTGTAGAAATGGATAATGTTACGCATCATCCACACAGACTTGTAGAAAGGGCAGAACTTGTCATATCTGTCAACACATTCGTCCCAGAAGTACAAAAGGGTAAATAACACGTTGACGGAGAAAGAGAGAGGACGAAAACAACACCAAGGGAGCCAAAATCTTACGCTGTGAACGCATTTTGAGCAAGGTAGTCTTCCCTCAATAGCTTAGCTGTTTCCAAGGTAATTTTGTCACCTTCTGCTAGCGCATCTTTTCCCACAAGCTGCACGCAAAGCGTAATGCGTGCGGGTCAAATAAATTTGTTTTACAAAGTCAGTATTTGATATGAGTGATTTCTTTTACAACTTGAGCCAAGTTTATACGCAAAACATCATTTTCAAAACTTTAACGTGCATTAGGATCACTATGAGACAAGAGTTCGTACCTGGACAATTTCATTAAGATCGTCTTCCCTCTGCAACACCTCTCTGGCCTTTGTCCTGATGTTGATAAAGTCGGGATCAAACTTGTCATAGAAAGATTCCAGTGCCTGAAAAAAAACCAAGACGCTTCTTATATGTACACGAACTCCGAGATAGTAAACCATGACAGGTTTGAAGAACCCCGAAATATTTAAGCATACCGTTGAATACTTTGAGTAGGAAATCAACCAATTGACTGAAGGAAAATGTTTTCTCTGGGCAAGCTTTTTGTCAAGACCCCAGAAGACCTGCAGCAAAAGAAAAAAAAATTATAAGTATAAAAGTATACTGACAGATCTAAAACCAAACACCATCTGGTTCATCTCGATCAACATATCTGAATATGTACGCAACAACAAAAGATAGGGAAGCAGCCATAAACCAAATTATCACCTGCACAATACTAAGGGTTGCAGAAGTAACAGGATCTGAAAAGTCTCCACCAGGAGGTGAAACAGCACCAACAATTGTGACACTTCCATCACGTTCTGGTCCACCAAGACATTTTACTTTACCAGCACGCTCATAGAAAGATGCTAAACGTGCTGCAAGATAGGCAGGATATCCACTGTCGGCAGGCATTTCAGCCTAGAAAATAAAGCAAAATAGGTGTCAGTAAACTGAGAACAGGAGCAGCGAGATAAGGACAACACGAAAATCCATACAGCAAAAGTGAGACGCAAAATATTACCAGCCGTCCTGAGATTTCTCTCAGTGCTTCTGCCCAACGGGAAGTTGAGTCTGCCATCATACTAACATTGTAGCCCATATCTCTGAAGTATTCAGCGATAGTGATTCCTGGAGTTCACATTACCAAAAATTAACAAAAATTGAAGCTCATAATAAGATGGGATGGGCTTCTTTAAAAACTACTAAACCTACATGCCTAGTTGCCTACCTGTGTAAATTGAGGCTTCACGAGCAGCCACAGGCATGTTAGAGGTGTTGGCAACCAGTGTAGTACGTTTCATGACAGATTCCTCACGACCATCAGGCAACGTCATTGTCAATTGTGGGAAGTCCATAAGCACCTAATTTATGAGAATTCATCAGACCAAGTTTTTGATGTGTGTGACCAATACGCATATTCAGAATGAGAAGAAGGTATACCTCAGCCATTTCATTTCCTCGCTCTCCACAACCAACATAAACAACAGTATCGGAGTTGGAGTACTATGCATATAAGAACAAATTAGCTCTGGAAAGTTGATATACCAAGTAATTAAGTGGAACAAAACCAGAGTGTCACAACCTACCTTGGAAAGTGCCTGACTGATAACAGTTTTTCCACAGCCAAAAGCACCAGGAATGGCACAGGTTCCTCCAAGAACTGAGGGGAAAAGGGCATCAAGGACACGCTGACAACATGAAAAGAAAGCTATCAGCAACACACGTCACCAAATGACAATGTCCACTGTAATAAAACTAATAGATTAATCACCTGCCCCGTAAGTAGAGGAGTATCGGCAGCAAGTTTTGATGCAACTGGCCTAGGCGTACGTACAGGCCAGCTCTGACATACATCAACCAAACAGGTTTTATAAAGTTAACCAAATAGTTAAAAATTTACGTTTGCAAGTAGGACGAATAAAGATGCATTCAAACCTGAAGCATGGTGTACGATTTCTTAACACCCTGGAATTCAAGCTCTAGCACTGTATCCTGGGAAATGAAAAACTCCGTCAAACAACCATGAGCAGAAAGCCACTCTCTTTCCCAATAGGAAGTGATTACCAATAGATCAAGTTAGCCATATATTAACTCAAACATTGAAGGAAAAGAAAAGAGTTTATAAATGATTTTATTTACAATCATTTGAGAGAAAGCTAAACTCAAACCTTAAGGGAATATTGACCAGCTGGAGCAATGTAAGTGATCTTTCCCATGGCATCAGGAGGAAGGCCAACATGATGTTTCATCAGAGTGTTCTCAAAGACGGTCTGCATTCCATAGTTATGTTTGACTATCAGAAAAACTATACCCAGTGCAAACAAGGGAACCACAACAGTAAATGTGTATGGTATATATTCCCTTGCCATTATTAGATTAAGGAGGAGACCAATCAACTTACAGCATACAAGTCACCACCAGTTATTGTGTCTCCCTCGACTGCAACCAAGTCAAATTCAGTTGACATCAAGATCAAGACCATAAGAACACTTCCATATATATCTATATGAAGTAAAACACATTACCAAATTTATTCGGCTGGAACTCCCACTGACAATCTTTGTCAAGAGCTGGAACAGACACACCACGAGGGATGTACACATCACCAGATATTCTCGCAATAGTCTTCAAAGGCCTCTGTGATATTTCAAGAAATGAAAACCAAAGAATTGTGAGAAGCCACAGTCAGCTGTATGCAATGTTATAACGAATCATTTAAGTCCAAAACTTCATGTCTAGCAAGATTCTAAATTAAACTGAACCTGAATTCCATCGAAGATATTTCCCAAAATTCCTGGTCCAAGCTCCACAGAAAGAGGCTGAAAATTCATGACAGAAGCTATATTAGCTGCTGACGAACAGGATCATTAACCGTCAATCCAAGATGAAGAACTCACTAACCTTGTGCGTTCGAAGAACGGGATCATTAACCGTCAAACCAGCTGTTTCCTCGTAAACTGAGGAAATAGTAAGTTGCCAAATATCAGTTCAAATATCTTATAGAAGGCAGCATAAAACGTTCAATTGCAGAAAAGATGAGCATTAGAGTAAATTACACTAAGAAGTACAAGAGAACAAACCTTGGATCGTAGCAGAATCTCCTTCAAGACGGATAATCTCTCCAATCAAGTTATCATGCCCAACACGCACTAACTCATACATAGCAGCTCCAGCCATACCGTCGGCAACAACGACAGGCCCTGAAACCTGCATCGCAATACTTGAATATCAACAATCTGATTACGAGAAATGAGTTTGACAGAGAAAATGTCAAATCACTAAGAACTATAAGATCAGATCAGAAATTCGCATACGAGTTTCTCAACCAAAGCAGAATCAACCGATTCACGCTTGAATAATAATTAAGAAGAGATAAACAAATCTACTTCTTCCACCAAACTTACCTGGTAGCAGATCAACCATTTCATCTATCCATTCTCAAAAACTAACATCGCAAATCAGGAAAAAGCAAATCGGTACCAGATCGATGAACGGGATAATACCTTGCGAACGTAACCATACTCGCTCTCCTTCTCATCGTCCTCGAAGGTCGTGAGCTTTCCTCCGTAAAACGCCGGCATTTTCTCAGCAACTAGAGATTCAAAAACCTCAAATCCGATCGATCGGGAAAACAAAATTCACCTCCTAGAAACTGCCGAGATCCGATCAAATACACACCGATCAGAAAATCGTCAAAAACTTGAATCTAGATAGGAGATCGAGGAAACAAAAATTCTTGAGGGTTTTGAATCAGATCATTTCGATAAATCAGAAAGAAACAACAACAAAATTTCAGAGAGAGAGATAGAGATCCTAACCAGTGAACAGACAGGAAGAGTGGTCACAAGAAGAGAGGGGAGGCACGTAGATATTGAATGAGTTGTAGAAGTTTGATCTGATTGACGAAATCGTGGAGCGATCCTGTACATGACTTCACACGCTACTCTTGAAGATCTGGCTCAGTAATTAATGGCCACGTGGTAGATGATTATTTATGGGCTTTATAATATATATTTAAAGCCCAATAAGTGGGTCCGTTTATGATGTTTCAGTGTTCCTTCCTTCTGTGTATTCGTTAACAACAAACAAAGACATGCTTGAGAATCTATCTGATCAAAGCCAGAAACTTTTGAAAACAAAAAAAAATCATAGAAAGGCAGTTTACTTTCCGGGAAGATCAAAACTTTCTGGGAAAATCTGGGAAGAGAGTAAAGGTAAAAGCAAGTTTTGAGTGGAGAGAGAGATGGGAGAAGTGGGGAAGGCGATGGGATTGCTGATAAGCGGGACGCTTGTGTATTACCACTGCGCATATCGCAACGCAACTCTTGTATCTCTCTTCTCCGATGTTCTCATCGTTCTCTTATGCTCTCTCGCCATCCTTGGTCTTCTTTTCCGCCAACTCAATGTATCGTAAGTCCCCTCACATTTTCACCCTAAATTTCTCCATTTTATTATGTTTCCTTTATTGGACTTCGTTCTTCAGTCTCTGATTTGTCGAATTAGATAGTGAACACTGTACGGTCATCTTTCTTGTTTGATTTTGATTTGGATTTTCATGTCTTCTCTCTCTGCCTGTGAAATTTGGTTTCTTTTTCTATAATCTGTTCCAAGACTCATGATTTACAAGTCTGTAACTTTTCTTCTCAAGGGTTCCAGTGGATCCACTAGAGTGGCAAATATCACAGGACACAGCAAGTAACATCGTTGCCCGCTTAGCTAATACCGTTGGAGCAGCAGAGGCCGTTCTGAGGGTTGCAGCAACAGGACATGACAAGAGACTTTTTGTCAAGGCAAGTGTGTGCTTTAGTTACCAACTCACCACATATAAGATAGTATCCTTAGATCATGCGTATATCTAAATGCATTAGCATCAATATATTAGCATTGCTGATTGTTTAACTCAGTTATTGAATTATTGTGTTCTACAATGAAGATGTTGGTCTGATGCTTTTCCTTGTAGGTTGTAATCTGCCTTTACTTCTTATCAGCTCTCGGACGGCTCATATCAGGTGTAACCGTTGCTTATGCAGGTAAAAGCATCCACATTTCGTCTCTGTCTTGCCCAAAATATCACTTTTTAATTTAGAAGAGTGTGTTGGTACTTGATGAATGACATTACATACCTATACGTCGGATTTAGTAGAAATTAGCCATGTTGTTTTGTTTTTCAAACGAACATAGTCACAAAGCCTGTCTGATAGAAACATTAGTAAAAGAAATGAGACACATGTTGCGTTTATTTGGGAAAGTCTTCTTCTTACTTGTGGTTTCTGACTAGTTCAGTTCATCTACCCTGAAACAGGACTATGCATGTTCTGTCTCTCCATGCTCTGTCAAAATTCTCAATCTCCTGGAAACTGTGTACTGAAGCGAGTAAACGGCGAGACTTTAGAACAAGAAGCACATTCGGATACATAAATTATCTAGCTTTTGTTTCAGTATTTTTCTTTCATGTTCATAGCTTCAGAACAATTGCCCCTTATGTACACACCACCGATATACTACATGGTGAAAATGTAATGATATTGTTTCACCCAACCACACACCATATCTTTGCAGACTCTAGATCTATAAATGTGTTATGTTTTACATTACTTTTGGAATGTATACACTGCACACTGGATCAAAGAAAACAAAAGCAAACAATCTGCAATAAGTATCATTGGGAACTGAATCTGCTGATGCGCACATATATACACACGATTCGACTCATTGTTATAAGGAAAATTACATTAAAACAGCACCTTATTCGGTTTCACATTTCAGAACTTGGTATGATCTGATGTATGTAAAAGGTTTGCTATACTCTACCCCTATATAAAAGTCTAAACCATGTCAAGTCTTCCCAGCCGGTCTTGGTGATTCAAATCTTCTTTGATTCGTCTTCTTAAAATCTACAAATCTTGAAGAGCCTGCAAAGTTTTGATATTTGTTTCATCAGATGCCAAAGATATTCATTCAAGTGGATATGGCCAAGGCAAGACTTAGGTACTTGATCAATAATATCTCATAACTTACCCAGCCCCTGGGTTGACGAGTATTGTGGTTTACCCTTCTTCATCCTCGGAGTGACATCCAGAATTTGAAGCCATCTCCGTCTCCACTGATTGAGGCTGTACACCTTTAAAAAAAAAAGACCAAACATTTCACCTCAAAAAAGAAAAACATATTTGACGCTACAAGATGCGATCAAGGCACAGCATTTGATATCTCATAGTCACAGACCATCTTAAGAAACAACAAATCAGAGTAGTTTTTTTTTTTTTTTTTGAGCAAACAGAGTACAAAAAAACAGAGTGGGTTATTCGGCAAAAGCAACAAGATAACTAACAACACTACATTTCGAGTTTCAACCATAATAAAGGAAGAAACCTATTCCATCACGACACTACCTATAAAGGAAAGACTCTCTAAGCCATGGTCAAATGTTATTATCGAAGCCGGTCAAGCATCTCCACCACTGATAACCGAACCTGTAATTAACTTTCAGAAATTTCAGAGGACGACAACTCTACAACAGACAAAACCCAAAAGCTTTCTTTATCAATAAACTCCTCTACTGAAGCCAGAGAACTACGAAAGAAACTTATCTAGAATCATCAGAAATTTGTAAAACGGCAATAAGATTGCCTACGCAGATTATAGATTCAGCGAAAGTTCGATTCTTCCTATGTAAAAATCGAAGCTTTTCAAATCAAGAATTAAAACAATCTCAAAAGGATTTTTACTTAATTGCATTTCAACAACTACGAGCAATCACGATAACATTTCATCAGCACCATTGATGAAGTAATCAGAGGAAGGCCATCCTCGACCCGACGAGATTGAGATAGATTCTTCATCACCGATCGGATTCGCCAGCTTCTCAACGACCTTAGCGATCCCGTGAGTCTGGGATCTAGGAGGCGGGACCCAATACGAAGCACCGGGAACAAAAGGGAGCCAATCCGGTGCGGATCGGCGTACCATAATCCCGTGGACCGCGTCCTCTAGCTTCTGAAGGAGAGGATCGGATTGCGACTGAGACGCCGCGGCAATATCGATCTCGTAGAGCTCACCGACCCGGTTCGACCGGCGATTCGAGGATTGGGATCGGATTAAGATGGTTCGAGATGAAGGAAGGAGAGAAGCTGCGGCGGCTAAGCGGCACCTAGAGAGAGAAAGTGACGGATAGAAAGATCGAGCCATATTCTAGAGAGAGATAGAGGGAGGAAAAGGGGTTCGAGTTCAGTTTTCTGTTGAACGAAATTAGGAGGAAGATTAGCTGCTTGTTAATTTTTTTAACGGATAAGGGAGAAAAGAACAGTAAAGTGCAATTTTAAATGTTCCAGCTTGAGTACATCCAACAGTAAGCCGGTCCAATATCAGATAAAGTTTTTTTGCTTTTGATTTTGTTCCGGATTGATCCATCCAGTTCAGCTCTGATACGTATTAAACTTCAAAACCTCAAATAATCAATGGTATTCTAGTTTCCTTTTGACTACCAAAGTTTAATACATATTGGAACTGAAGCTAGATCTGGACGTTCTAGCTAAAACAAAAACCAACAACTTTCAAAACTTCTTTGAAAAGTAGAGAGAAGTGAAGAGTGAAGATGGAAGGGAAGAGAGCTTATTCACGTACAACAATATTTGTAGTGAAACCGCCGAGTACAATGTACAACAAATATCATCATCTATACTAATTACAGTTTTACACCCTTTACTTTTACTTTTACTGAATTCCAGAAACTCTTGCCAATAAAATTTGAGAAATTATACTCAAAAACACTAAAAAAATTAAAAATAAAGAAACTAACCATAATAAACTCATGGTTATAATATAGGTCATATTTTATGAAATATTACCAACTCTAACCTTGGGATAAAAGAGAACAAATTTTTGCTCAAAGAGGAAGAACAATTCGTGATCCAATTTTCTCCTGAGGCAAATGATATTTACTCCAATGTTACTTATCTAATTCAACTTTAATCTCCCCCTTGTTTCCTTCTTCATAAGGGACATTATTTTTTAGTTTATATCATTTAGGTGGTGGTTTGGAATCACTAAACCCCCAAATTTTCCACCAACCTCCAATGGAGTCTCAAAGCCAAAACAGAAACTCTTAAAATTCATATATTCAGATTGCAGTCAATCGTCGGAATAAGTCTCTGGCAACGCATGCTTTTAAGTGCGATATGTATTTTCTTCATGAGCATAAAAAAACAAAACAGGGGCAAAACGGACCAAAAAAAATCCCACATGGTTACTCAGTTAATTCCTATGGCTATATGCTTAATTTCAAGTCTCAATATAGTTATCAAGCTAAATTAACCCATAAAATATTGACAGGACGGGAACAAAAAAAAGAGTGTTCTTCCATCAGTTGGTTGTACAACTAAAAAGAAAAATCTGAAGCGCTTTGAGAGAGAAAGGAGGGAAGAGGAGAGAGAGAGAGAGACAACGCACCAACTGTTGCGGCTCAAAGAGATCGAGATCGGGATCGGGACGGCGGAGAGTGAGCTACGGATATGGGATCTCGGCTACTCGAGTGTTGCTTCGCTTTCGTCTTCTACTGTCACTCCCACCACTGCAACTATTTTCCTTGATAGTTTCTTTTTTCTCGGGTGGAAACTTACACTCTCTGAGGTGGGAATCGACGCCGTTTTTTTCTTTCCTTTTTTTCATTTTCTCCGATTGGATTTTCCCGTCTGTGATCGTTTATTCCATTTTGGGGATTTAGGTTTTGCTTTAGTTTTGCGTTTTGGGATTGGATCAATCTCTTTCGTGGTTTTGTTAGACATGGCGATCTGCAGCCGATTTCTACTCTATGTCGTTTGATTTGAGATGGAAACCAGACTATTGGAAACTGTGATTAGGGTTTTTACTTTTTTTCTGGGTTCTGAGACACTGATTACTGGATTTCTGTTTGATTCCTCTGTGGAATTTATGGGAAACTATATAGAGGAATTTTGTAGATCTCTAGTGATATTAAGTATATCAGAAGTTCTCAAAAAATTTCAGTGTTGCTGTGGATCTGCCAGAGAAATGGAAAGTTTATTCGAAAGGGAAAGTGATAAGTAGACCCGTAAAAATAGCTTTTTCTGATATTTGGTTCTTGAATCCCATTTTCTCAGCCTTTAGAAATGCACATACACCTTAATCATTCTCGGTACTATTTTCTTATGTGGACATAGGATGTTGAAGCTCTTGATACATTTCTATCGTGGTGTTGGCCATTTCTCATGGGTTCCTATTTTGTTCCTGCAGGACTTCGAAAACTTCAAGTTTCAGCACATTGGTTTTGGTGCTCGCCTATCTGTAGCCACTTTTGGGTTTCCCTGAAGATATCAAATGGGATCGAGATACGCATCTCACCAGCTCAGCAATGGGCTCTTTGTGTCTGGTAGGCCGGAGCAACCCAAAGAAAAGCCTCCGACAATGAGCTCTGTAGCCGTGCCATACACTGGTGGTGATATCAAGAAATCAGGCGAATTGGGGAAGATGTTTGACATTCCCACAGATGGGACCAAGTCAAGGAAGTCTGGCCCAATAACTGGTGGTTCTTCAAGAAGTGGCTCGCAATCAGGTCCAGGCGTGCCTAATGCCACTGGTCGTATGTCTGGCTCTTTAGCTTCTGCTGGATCGAATTCAATGAAGAAAACCAATTCTGGACCTTTGTCTAAGCACGGAGAGCCTTTAAAGAAATCATCTGGTCCGCAATCCGGCGGTGTAACACGGCAAAACTCCGGCCCTATTCCTATACTCCCAACTACAGGTCTCATAACATCTGGGCCAATTACTTCGGGCCCTCTGAATTCATCTGGGGCTCCTAGGAAGATTTCTGGTCCTCTAGACTATTCTGGTTCGATGAAGACACATATGCCATCTGTTGTTCATAACCAGGCGGTGACTACCCTTGGCCCAGAAGATGACTTTTCCTGCATGAAGAGCTTCCCCAAACCTGTGCTGTGGCTGGTTATACTTATCTTTGTAATGGGGTTCCTCGCTGGAGGCTTCATTCTTGGAGCAGTTCACAATGCAATTCTCCTCATTGTTGTGGCGGTCTTGTTCACAGTTGTCGCTGCACTTTTCATTTGGAATATCTCTTGTGAAAGACGTGGTATCACAGATTTCATTGCTCGTTATCCTGATGCTGATCTTAGAACTGCCAAAAACGGTCAATATGTTAAGGTCACTGGGGTACGTATCTAGGAAACTGCGCATTTAATTGTATTGCTCTTGGAAAATTTGATTTGTTCTTGCTTCCATAAGAATTATGTCTCTACTATGTTTTTGACATTGGCTCTTATATTTTCTTTGTTGAAAAGGTGGTCACCTGTGGTAACGTGCCGCTTGAGTCATCCTTCCATAGAGTTCCCAGATGTGTATACACGTCTACTTGTCTATATGAGTACCGTGGATGGGGTTCAAAGCCAGCCAATGCTTCACATCGCCACTTCACATGGGGATTGAAATCAGCAGAGGTAAGATGATAATTTCGTTTCACAGAAAAAAAGTTGTGTTTCATTGTGAAATGTCTCTAAACTTTTCACCTACAATACATGGCAGAGGCATGTGGTAGACTTCTACATTTCTGATTTCCAATCTGGGCTCAGAGCATTGGTCAAAACCGGAAACGGTGCAAAGGTAACGCCTGTGGTCGATGATTCTGTTGTCATCGATTTTAAGCCAGGAAGCGAGCAAACGTCTCCAGATTTCGTAAGGTGGTTGGGTCAGAAAAATCTATCCAATGATGAACAAGTAATGCGGCTTAAAGAAGGGTATGGAAACTCAGCTTGTAGAAAGAAGTGACCGCAAACCTAAAAAGAGTTGCTAAAAAAATCTGTTGGTTTCTGTGATACTTCTTTCGTTTGCAGGTATATCAAAGAAGGAAGCACAGTGAGTGTGATAGGAGTGGTCCAGAGAAATGAAAACGTGCTAATGATAGTCCCAATGACAGAGCCATTAGCTGCTGGTTGGCAATGGAGTAAGTGCACTTTCCCTGCAAGTCTTGAAGGAATTGTATTGAGATGTGAAGATTCATCGAACGTAGACGCAATTCCCGTCTAGTGCAGTTAGTAGTAAGTCTTTCTTCTTCTTCCACGGTTGGTAGACGAAAATCTCACTGCCTCACTTCAGCTTCATTAATATTTTTCATGAAATCTGAAAATGTGTTCTTGGTTGGTGGCTTTTCGCTCTCTACTCTACTGATGATGATTCCTTTGGTTGGTGGTTTTGTGGTAGTGTTTTCATCTTTTCTTCTTATTTTTTATATCGAGTTATTTACACTAGGATGATGATTATGATGGATGTGGATTACTTTTCTGTGACTTAATTTGTGTTGTGGTTTGTAATTGTAAAGCTCTTCTGGTTATTCTTTTCCGACCATAGTTGTGTCATGTGTGTGTCCTACTAATACGATGGCCTTGTATTTTTTTTTCGTTTGGAATGCAATGAGCCTGTTGTTGCACACTGAAGTTTGGCCGAACGCGAATTGTGTTAATTATCGAGTCTTCCTCCAAGAATACGATAAAATCACAGCGTCGCTTTAAAAATAGTTAGATGACACCACAACAACAAATTGGCTACAAACAAACTGTTCAAGTGTTAATACTTAATAATCATCTTTATCAACAACGTTTTGGATATTGGCGGAATTATAAAGAGCTCTTTTGATTCAACGAAACTTGACGAGTATCAAATATGGGTAAACGAGTCTTGACCCTATAGTAATGGTACAATAATTCGTAGAGATTACAGCTTCCTGTGCTGAAAACACAATTTTATCATTATGAGGGGGAAGAACCAGCATAATATAAGCTTTGATTTGATGTTGAGATAGATTTCACCAAATGTAATGTTATTTGGATGAAAGAGATCCTTTTCACCCTCCTATCCATCATGCACCGCTTGCATAAAGACGGGTCCATTCCTTAGCTGCGCAAATAGTTCACAAGGATGATGTGAGATACAAACACTGGTTTATAAAGATAACAAGAGTGAAAGGAGTTAAGTTCAGAGACTGTGGTTGAAATCATCTACCTGTCTCCACAGCTTCTGCCTCATTACTCTTCCAATGCTTGGCGATGTTCTCAGACAACGGATCATCAGGGTTTGGTGCACTCAGAAGAGCTTGAATACTACACATCAATAGAATAAGAAAGCAGTCATGCCTCGAGAAACCTATGGTTTGTGGCAGGAGAGAATCTAATGTAATCAACTCATATACCTTAAGAGCACTGTCCGTATTTGTAGTGCAGGGCTCCATTTGTCTTTCAGGATATCAAGACAGATTCTTCCAAGCTGTACATGCAAGCAGACAAGTTTAGGAACTTGTGTTTTGTTTTGTGAATGGTAAAAGGAAAACAGAGGAAGGAGTTAGAGCAGACCTTATCAATGTTAGGATGGTAGATCTTGGTGAGAAACCTAACCTGTTCCAAATCAAATCATCAAAAGAGCCTGTGAGTGTTAAAAGTATAGAAATATTGCAACTCTCTACACAAACCATCTCCATACACAAATCCAAAGTTAAAGAACTAGATATACTAACCTATACGAAAAGAGAAACAATGACAAGAAATGTGACATTACAGTCGGGTCTCTCATAATCCAAAAAGAAGCACCGTTCTCAGAAATTATTTGGTACATTGACAAATATCCCAATAGCTAAATTTAATTAATAACTAGAGTCTTATAATTGGCCCTATATTTATTCAAATCACCATTGGATGCAGAGAATGCATAACTTCATTACATAATTTTTTCAAAAAAAGAAAAGAAACGTAGAATCTCAAATCCAAGTAACTTACCTTGGGAGCTGCCATAGGGTATTCTTCAGGCAAAAAGAGCTCCAACTTGAAAACTCCCCCTAGAAAATAGAATGAAGCAAATGATTGGCATATATAAGTACAAAATCAGTAAAAAAATAAAAAAATAAGTGTAGATAATGAGCAGACTTGATTCAAACAGCTACACATGTGAAATCTTCCATACGAACAGAATAACTAAATATGAACAGCATCGTATAACAAATTACCTTCATAAGGTGATTGTGAAGGACCAAGAACCATAACGTTGAAATAACGCATGTTATCCTCAAATGGAGAGGCACTTATCCCGGGAGCTGAAACAATTGATTAATGAAACTCCGTTAAAATTAAAATCAGGTTTTCGCTTAATGAAAGATCACATTTCGTATCCACAATTCAACCGTCAAAACCAAAATTATCTCAGCTGAAATCAACACTATAACTCAACAAGGTAGGGCGAATCAATGAGCTTACCCGGTTCACTGAGCAGACGTTGAGTTTCCTATAATCAGATCGCAAGGAACAAAAAAATTAGAAAACAAGTAAAGATCAGTGATATCAAAATTCTGTGAGTTTCAGCTCAATCACAGCTAGTTCTTGCTTCGTCGGATTCCACATTGAAGAATCACCAAATAGAATCCGAGATGAATAGAGATTCGCCAAATGGGATCGAAACGAGATTGGAAAACAAACCTTGATGATTCTTCGGGGCAGATTACTGTTGGCCATTATCGCGCGCTACTGAATCCGATCGATCTAAGAGAGTTAGGGTTTTGGGAGAGAGAAGATACCCACGACGATAATCGATAACACTTCGTCGTCTGGTCGAATCTGACGTGCTCCTCTAAAGATTTCCTTTCTCTGCCTTTAAAATTCTAAAACTGGAACAATGAAATAACAGCTAATTGGTTTACTGCATATCTTCCCGAAAGTTTTGTTTATTACTACCGTTCGCTCCTTCAGGTTTTACATATTTATCGAGTTTTCCTCTATTTGTTATAATTACATTTATGGCCCTTATTTGGATTTTTAAAATCTAAACGATTTCGCCTCAATCAATAGTTTCGTCTATACATCCCTCTCCTTTTTTTTATTTCATCTGTTCCTTGAATTTTTTTCTTATTACAAATACTCCCATCTAATTTTCTGTTACAAATTTACATATATATATACCCTCTAACTTTATAAATTACTAAAGCATCCACTAGTTTTGTGTAACTGGAAGCTAGCGATCACAGATCTTCTTGGGTAACCAACAAAAGATGCAGCCCAACCACCGTAGCTGAATAAATAAATGAAAGCCCATTAGATATAATGGTCCTGGCCTGTTATAACCATTCCTGAACAATGGAATATATTTACATTCATTACTTGACAAGCCGCCGGGAACAAGCTGGCACATGGACCCAGAAAGATAATAATAAAAGGTTGCCAAAATAAAGTTTAAAATAAAAAAAGTGAGCCGTCGAATAAGACATGTCTTGTGGGCCCCGCACACCTGAGTAGCCGCCTGGTAATGAGACCCACATAAACACACCACAGACAACACAGATCCGATCTAGAGCATAACATAGAGATCCTTTGTCCGTTTATTTTTGTAAAGCACCTGCGATTCCTTTAGTTAACGAGTGGTCAACATACATAGTCCAGGATAATTTCACAGAGACAATTAATTTTGAATGATATTTATTTTGATAAAGGATTAGCTAATCTTAAACTGCATGTATGTCAGTAATTGAAATTTTTAATCATATCGAATTCTATCTATTTACATATAATAATAATCTATGCGACGAGAGAATTCGATCATGACTCATGAGCATCTCTCGCTGGCTCATTGTTAAAAGGTTGCTGGTCGGTCCCATCCCAAATGAGTGATTATGTCTTTATTTATTTGGTTTCAAAAAGTTTCAATACGCAGCGCTCGTACCATTTTCTGAATTAAAATGAAGTAATGTCATTGTTGTAGTGCAAAAAAGTATAGCGAAGACAAGTTCGCTTTGTCAATGATACATGCCATGTTTCTGTTTAAATTACGGTTTTATATATTACACAGACACAGTGACACAGATTATGTAATCGATTAACTAACATCGAGCTTCTTAATTCATAAAAGAAAACATGCTTTTTATTTAGAAATTAAATATGTAAATCTTATTACTTTGTTACCGTTACTGTCCCTATTTTGTTTGTTAATTCACTCTTACTGGATTAGTAGAACAGATAAATCTTAAAATCATGCTAAACACGATAGGATTAAATTATATCTCATTCATAATCGTTGACTGGGTTTAGCTAGTCGTGCACGGTTAGCATTGATGATTAGATAAGCTCACTAAAATGTTCAAATTCAAAACCAGCAAAATCAATAGATTACAGCAAATCAAGGACCAAAAAAGTCGTTCATAATAATACTCTATAAACATTTTTAAATCAATTAAACAATTAAACAAAGACTCTCTTTAGCTTCTATTTATAGAAACTCACTCTGTATACCCAAAACACACACAAAATCCATCAAAAACACATAACAAAAAAAAAATGAAATTCTCAATTACATTAGCTCTCTGCTTCAGTCTTTCCGTAATCTTAATCGGATCACAAGCCAAAGTCCCCGTCGACGACCAATTCCGAGTGGTCAACGGAGGAGGCTACACCGATTATAGCCCAATCGAATACAATCCCGACGTACGTGGCTTCCAACCCTTCAGCGACAACTTCCGTCTCTGTTTCTACAACACAACCCCAAACGCATACACTCTCGCCCTCAGAATCGGAAACAGAGCTCAAGAATCCACTCTCCGATGGGTCTGGGAAGCTAACCGAGGCTCACCGGTCAAAGAGAACGCCACGTTGACTTTCGGAGAAGACGGAAACCTCGTGCTCGCAGAAGCCGATGGCCGTCTGGTCTGGCAAACGAACACCGCCAACAAAGGCGTCGTGGGGATCAAGATCTTGGAGAATGGCAATATGGTAATATACGATTCCGCCGGGAAATTCGTGTGGCAGAGCTTCGATTCTCCGACCGACACGCTTCTCGTCGGACAATCACTAAAACGCAACGGCCGGAATAAGCTCGTAAGCAGACGGTCTCCGTCGATCAACACAGACGGACCGTACAGTCTCGTGTTGGAAGCCAAGAAGCTAGTTTTGTACTACACGACAAACAAAACTCCTAAACCAATCGCTTATTACGAGTACGAAATCTTCAACAAGATCACTCAGTTACAATCTATGACGTTCCAATCCGTTGAAGATTCCGACACCACGTGGGGTCTACACATGGAAGGTGTCGACTCTGGTTCCAAATTCAACGTCTCGACGTTTCTCTCGCGGCCAAAACACAACGCGACGTTGAGTTTTATCCGGTTAGAGTCAGACGGAAACGTCAGAGTTTGGAGTTACAGCACGGCAGCGACAGCGACGGCTTGGGACGTGACGTACACGGCGTTTAAGAACGACGACACTGACGGTAACGACGAGTGTAGAATCCCTGAGCATTGTTTGGAGTTTGGTTTGTGTAAGAAAGGTCAGTGTAACGCTTGTCCTACCGACAAAGGGCTTCTTGGTTGGGACGAGACTTGTAAGACTCCGAGTCTCGTAAGTTGTGATCCCAAGACGTTTCATTATTTCAAGATCGAAGGAGCTGATAGTTTTATGACTAAGTATAATGGTGGCTCGTCAGCGACGGAGAAAGCGTGTGGGGACAAGTGTACGAGTGATTGTAAATGTTTAGGGTTTTTCTACAATAGGAAGAGTTCGAAGTGTTGGTTGGGTTATGAGCTCAAGACATTGACTAGAACCGGAGATTCTTCGTTGGTTGCTTATGTCAAAGCTCCTAATGCTAACAAGAAGTCAGTTCTTTGAGGATATGAAGGCCATGTGAAATTATTGTGTTGTGTTTTAATAATGCCAAATAATTTGGTTTTTTTAGTCTTTTTCTAAATGATGTACTGATTCTAAAAGTTGCATCGTAATAAAGTAAAGTTAATGAAATGTATGAATCAAATTCTTGATTGCTTTGTCAGTGACGCACACGAGCCCACGTGGACCCAATACATTATTTCGCATGTCAAACAATTATGGAAATGAAAATTTTAAACTATTGATTATTTTTGTCATGTACGTAAATTTTGAAAAAACAAATCCCAAGAAGAGGGGTAGATTAGCGGATTTGCTTAAACAAAACGAATAAGATTGCGTGCTACGATGCTTCGACGCCGCGTAACCTTGCTAGGTGGTATTTTTGTATCGAAAAATTTGCCACTCGACATTGGTTGTTATCACATAAATAGCCACATATATGCATACCGTACTGTGACACATAGGTGCATTTATTTTTTTTCTATATATGGGATGTTCTTTACTTCTTCAGAAAGCTTAGTGAACTTTAAAATTGATGATTTGTGGTGCTGGGTAACTTCAAGATGCTGTAATATTTACTCGGTTTGTTCATGGCTTCATGCCATTAATATTCTGGTGCACGTGTAATATAATACGATACATAGATGATAGATCTCAGCTACCAATGGATACGTGTACTTAAATATTCATATGGAAAGCCAAAACTTGGCCCCTCGTATTCATTGCAATGGAAGAACAAAACCTACAAATCTGATGCAAATCTTAAAAAAAAAAAAAATATTATTATTAAAAAATGTTGTGATACCCATATGAGAGTATCATTAGTGTTGATGGTCTTAACTTTTGATCTTTTCTTACAATTTAATAACAACGTAGCATGTGCTTTTTTCAAAATATCCACAGAGCTTTGATGCTTTTTCAGTCAAATACCACCACAAATCCCAGGTCATATACTATTTACGGACTTGTGGTATTTATTCAAAACTAAACAATTCGCTCATTCTGAAATTTAGAAAACTTATTGTGTATCTGTTTGTTCTGTAGAATTTTATCAAGCTTTAGACAGAGAATCTGGAATCGAAGTCTAATAAAAAACGATATTAATAAGGAAAATATCTAATAGGACATAATTCATAGAGGGGTAAAAATAAACCTCAGCCAAATTTTTAGCTGCATAACCAAACTCAAATGTAAGCTTCTTATAAAACACTCAAAAAGTAAAACCTATCAAATCGCGAGTTATGTTTGTGAGTGTCTTCCAGATTTGTCGACAGGACAAACTCGATAATTTCGGCAACGTTTATATTTTTGTCAGCAATTAATTGTTTGTTTCTAATTGATGCGATACAAAAGTGTCTCAGAAGCGGAGAGATACACCTCATTATCAAAGAGACAAACCTTATCCAAATATCTAAATCATAAACCAGCCAAACGGCCCTTTATGATTGATTGATATGAATACAAGTCGTAATTTGCAACTTTGAATTGTCAAACGAATACAGCCAATGGCTCAGAGCAAAGAACCTATAAATACAACCACAAAATCCATCTTCTACCAAAATCATCTCACTTCTCAATCTCAAACACCAACAAAGCAATCAATCATGCTTCGATTTGCAATCTTAGCACTCGCCATTTCCACTGTTTCGGTGGTTATAGCCCAAGTCCCACCAGAGAAACAATTCAGAGTCGTCAACGAAGGCGAATTCGGCCAATACATCACCGAGTACGACGCGAGTTACCGATTCATCCAATCACCGAACGCGAGCTTTTTCACATCGCCATTCCAGCTCTTGTTCTACAACACTACCCCTAGCGCCTACGTCTTAGGTCTCCGAGTCGGGCTCAGGCGTGACGAGTCCACCATGCGTTGGATCTGGGACGCAAACCGGAACAATCTCGTCGGAGAAAACGCCACGCTCTCACTCGGCCGCGACGGCAACCTCGTGCTCGCTGAGTCAAACGGACGAGTCAAGTGGCAGACTAACACAGCTAACAAAGGCGTCACTGGATTCAGAATCTTACCCAACGGCAACATCGTGCTACACGACAAAAACGGCAAATTCGTTTGGCAGAGCTTCGATCATCCCACCGATACACTCCTAACCGGCCAATCCCTCAGAGTTAACGGAGTTAACAAACTCGTTAGCCGTAAATCCGACGTGGACGGCTCTGACGGTCCGTACAGCATGGTGCTGGATACCAAAGGTTTAACCATGTACGTTAACAAAACCGGTCAGCCGTTAGTATACGGCGGATGGCCAGATCACGATTTCCGCGGCACCGTCACGTTCGCCGTTACACGAGAGTTTGATAATTTAACGGAGCCGTCAGCTTGGGAGCTCCTCCTAGAACCCGCACCACAAACCGCAACAAATCCGGGTAATAACCGCCGGTTACTCCAAGTCCGACCCATCGGAAGCGGAGGCGGAACGTTAAACCTAAACAAAATAAATTACAACGGAACGATTTCGTATCTGAGACTCGGATCCGACGGAAGCTTAAAGGCCTTCTCGTACTATCCTCCAGCAACGTATCTCAAATGGGAAGAGAGTTTTTCTTTCTTCTCCACTTACTTCGTCCGTCAATGTGGCTTGCCGTCGTTTTGCGGCGATTACGGTTACTGCGACCGCGGAATGTGCATCGCCTGCCCCACACCGAAAGGATTGCTCGGATGGAGTGATAAATGCTCGCCGCCTAAAACGACACAGTTTTGCAGCGGAAGCAAGGGTAAAACCGTGAATTACTACAAAATCGTCGGCGTTGAGCATTTTACTGGGCCGTATGTGAATGACGGACAAGGCCCAACTTCGGTGAACGATTGCAAGGCGAAATGCGATCGCGATTGCAAGTGTTTGGGTTACTTCTACAAGGAGAAGGACAAGAAATGTTTGATTGCTCCTCTTCTCGGTACACTCATCAAAGACGCCAATACTTCTTCTGTTGCTTACATCAAATATTAGTGTTCTTTGCGAGATTTCTTTACCGAAACCGACGTGAATTCTTAGTATATATAATGAATAATCGGTGTGCTTGTAATGATTCACCGTTTTTAATAGCTTTGAATAAATTCTTATGAATGATAATTTGATTTCTAAATAATATCAATTTTTTGTTGATTTTCAATTAATTCCATTATTTATTTTTAACATCAAACGGTCTTGGATGGTTGGGCCCGAGTTGGGGTTTAGCCTTGTGAAGGAATGAAACTTGTATCCTAACAAACCGCAAGGGATTGATTCGAAGCGTGCGTGTACGGTGAGACAGTTGCTGCTTGACAGGATTGCGACCTCTCAGGTGGAGAGAAGCAGCGGATCGCCATAACTCTATGCCTTGGGGAAGCCTGCATACATCTATCCGATTGACGAGCCAAGTGCGCATCTGGACTCACAGCTTCAAAGGTGATAAAACGGTTCATCCTACACGCAAAGAAAACTGCGTTTATTGTGGAGCATGATTTCATCATGGCAACCTATCTGGCGGACCGAGTCATTGTGTACCAAGGCCAGCCTGCCGTCAAGTGCGTTGCTAACTCTCCTCAGTCGGAATGAATCTCTTTTTGTCGGTAATACATCTAACTCTCCCTTTACTGTGTCTTAACATAATAATAAACATGTTGTCACTTTAATTTCCATTTGCAGCACCTTAACATCACGTTCAGACGGGCCAAGGATCAACAAATCAGAATCTCTCAAGGACAGAGAGCAAAAGGCTGCGGGCTCATACTACTTGGCTCATACTACTTCTTAGACGATTGATATATATATATATGGGTAAATTAAAGAGAGAAGATCGTTGTTGTTTCTCTGTGCATTGGATTTCTCTCTCTTTGTGATTTATCGCCTTTTCTAGACTCCCTCTCCTACCGTGTTGTTTACATTTGACTGTGTATTTATAATCTCGGACCTAATTAACAATCTCTAATTAAAATTATAATATAATACGATGCATAGATCTCAGCTACCAATGGTTTATGGTTACGTGTACTTACTTATATATTCAAATGGAAAGCCAAAACTTGTCCCCTCGTATCGTATTCATTGCAAACCCTTAACTTTGACGTTTTGTTACAAGGTAGTTACAACATATCATGTGTTTTTTCCAAAACTATATCCACAGCTTTTGATGCCTTTTCAGTCAAACAAAACCACAAAACCAGGTCCTATAATCTGGAATTGTGGTATTTAATGAAAAACTAAACATTTCTCTAGGACTAAAAACTAGATACTTCTTGTGTATCTGTTTCTTCACTAGAATTTTATCAAGCTGTTAGCTGTAGACAGAAAATCCGGATTGAAGTCTTCTAGAAAACGATATATATATATATATATATATATTTATATATATATATATATATATTTTTTTTTTTAAAAACGATATTACTAAGGGTAATATTATAGGACGGAATTCACAAATATATTATAGGACGGAATTCACAAAAGGGTAAGAAAAACAATTCTTATCATATGGTTATTATGATGACTCATCACAAAATATGCTATATTGAGAAAACCGAACTACTGTGTCTATGACGAATAGTCAAAATTAGAAGATCTGGACTAGAAAAAAAACTCAGCCAAATCATTAGTATAATCAAACCCAAATGTAAGCTTCTTAGGTGGTCGTCATCGTTACATGTTAGACAGAAAAACCTATAAACTCGTGACTTATATGTTTTTGCGTGAATTCAAGATTTTTTCGAGAGGACAAACTCGATAACTTAGGTAACGTTTACATTTTTGTTTTCTGCTGTGATAGATGTCATACACAGGTCTAAACTTTACAATGCACTAAACAGAGGAATATCCGAAAATTCTCAATAGACAAACCTTATCCAAAAATTCTAAATCATAAACCAGCCAAATGGCCCCCGCCCTTATACACCAATTTGATTTGATATGTAAACAAGTCGTAATTTGCAACTTTGAATTGTCAAACGAATACAACCAATGGCTCAGAGCAAAGAACCTATAAATACAACCACAAAATCCATCTTCTACCAAAATCATCTCACTACTCAATCTCAAACACCAACAAAACAATCAATCATGCTTCGATTTGCAATCTTAGCACTCGCCATTTCCACCGTTTCGGTGGTTACAGCCCAAGTCCCACCAGAGAAACAATTCAGAGTCGTCAACCAAGGCGAATTCGGCCAATACATAACCGAGTACGACGCGAGTTACCGATTCATCGAATCACCGAACGCGAGTTTCTCCGCATCGCCATTCCAGCTCTTTTTTTACAACACTACCCCTAGCGCCTACGTCTTAGGTCTCCGAGTCGGGCGCAGGCATGACGAGTCCACCATGCGTTGGATATGGGACGCAAACCGGAACAATCTCGTCGGAGAAAACTCCACCCTCTCACTCGGCCGCGACGGCAACCTCGTGCTCGCTGAGTCAAACGGACGAGTCAAGTGGCAGACTAACACAGCCAACAAAGGCGTCACCGGATTCAGAATCTTACCCAACGGCAACATCGTGCTACACGACAAAAACGGCAAATTCGTTTGGCAGAGCTTCGATCATCCCACCGATACACTCCTAACCGGCCAATCCCTCAGAGTTAACGGAGTTAACAAACTCGTTAGCCGTAAATCCGACGTGGACGGCTCTGACGGTCCGTACAGCATGGTGCTGGATACCAAAGGTTTAACCATGTACGTCAACAAAACCGGTCAGCCGTTAGTATACGGCGGATGGCCAAATCACGATTTCCGCGGCACCGTCACGTTCGCCGTTACACGAGAGTTAGACAATTTAACGGAGCCGTCAGCTTGGGAGCTCCTCCTAGAACCCGCACCACAAACCGCGACGAATCCGGGTAATAACCGCCGGTTACTCCAAGTCCGACCCATCGGAAGCGGAAGCGGAACGTTAAACCTAAACAAAGTCAACTACAACGGAACGATTTCGTATCTCAGACTCGGATCCGACGGAAGCCTAAAGGCCTTCTCGTACTATCCTCCGGCGACGTATCTCAAATGGGAAGAGAGTTTCTCTTTCTTCTCCACATACTTCGTCCGTCAATGTGGCTTACCGTCGTTTTGCGGCGATTACGGTTACTGCGACCGCGGAATGTGCATCGCCTGCCCCACACCAAAAGGATTGCTCGGATGGAGTAATCAATGCTCGCCGCCCAAAACGGCGCAGTTTTGCAGCGGAGGCAAGGGAAAAACCGTGAATTACTATAAGATCGTCGGCGTTGAGCATTTTACTGGGCCGTATGTGAATGACGGACAAGGCCCAACTTCGGTGAACGATTGCAAGGCGAAATGCGATGGCGATTGCAAGTGTTTGGGTTACTTCTACAAGGAGAAGGACAAGAAATGTTTGATTGCTCCTCTTCTCGGTACACTCATCAAAGACGCCAATACTTCTTCTGTTGCTTACATCAAATATTAGTGTTCTTTGCGAGATTTATTTACCGAGACCGACGTGAATTCTTAGTATATATAATGAATAATCGGTGTGCTTGTAATGATTCACCGTTTCTAATAGTTGTATTACCTCTTTTTGGCTTTATTTATCTATATATATATACTTTTGAGTTTTGATAATCAAAGTACTATACTACTATGTGAAGCTATCAACTATTTCGTTGCCTCTTTGGTTGATAATGATATTCCTTGAAACTAAAACAAGTATGTGAGCATCTTCTTCCGCATGTTTTTCGGATTTTGGGTTGAGATATAATTCCTCGAAACTAGAACCACTACCTCAATCTGTAGTCTCTAGACTCTCTACTCTCTAGACACACGCAATGGTTTATGGAATTAAACTTACAAGAAAAGATTTTGATGATATATTTATTTTTGATTAGTTTCTTCTTCAACATTCTTATCAGAACTCTATACATATCTCTTTGATATTTTGTTCAGGATAATAGATTTCACAGCATATCCGTATTCTCCTGATGTTAGATACTCGTTCCTGTTATAGTCTTAAAGATCATAACCTTTCAAATCGATGATTTATTTTTGGACAGCCTATAAATTCAATAATTCTGGTATCGTTGTCAGCATTTATTAGAGCCCTTGTAAGTATATTATATCATACACACATCTAGGAATAGTATACAAACGCGTGTACGTAAATTGAAAACTTAAAGCTCTTTTAGGACCCAAGAACGGGTTGCTTTGTCTCATATCTATCCATGACAAATCTAGAAGCTTAGTAAATTGAAAACTTTATTTATCCCACCGACACACTCCTCGCTGGCCAGCGCTTAACAGTCAGCGCTTAAATATACTGCGACGACGGGATGTGAGCGGCGTCTCCGACTCCCAAGGGTTTGCTTGGATGGAGTAGAACTTGTTCGTTGCCCAAAACGACACAGTTTTTGTGGAGGCAAAGTTAAAAGTTAAAACCGTTAATTGTTAGTATAAGATTGCGGGCGTGGAACATTTTAGTGGGCCGTATGTTCACAGTGGACAAGGCCCAATGACGGTAAGCGATTGCAATGCCAAGTGTGATCGAGATTGCAAATGTTTGGGCTTTTTCTACGCAGAGAAGGAGAAGAAATGTTTGACTGCTCCTCTTCAGTCTTCTCGGTACACTTCAGTTTGGTTACATCAAGTATTTAGAGTCCTAACGAAATTTAGTAGCACTATAGCTAATATAATGAATAAATTAGCTAGGAAAATACTCTCCTTGTCTAAAGTCCATCCAATTATAACGTTTTGCCTTTTTACTATATGCAATTAATGCTTTTGCATAATTCATATCGTGACATATCAATATACAGTAGTTGTACGTTTCATATTTTCTGTTAGATTATGATTTGATTTGATTGCCATGGGACCATTTTCTATGCATACGACTAATTACTTATTTGAATGAGCATCTGTAAGAAAAAACGTAACTTTAACCCAAAAAAATAGTCTTTTTTTTTGTTTTTAATAGCTTTTTAGTAAATTTAGAAGAATCAAAACCTAGGAGAGTAGGTAGGTAATGGGTTTTATTATAAATAAAGGAATCCACGAAAGTGATGATATCAATTTTGAAAAAACTATTCAAATAACTGGTGGATAATGGATATTGACCCATTTTATTATGTAATTTTCTAACAATGATTGGTCAGTGCCTCAGTGGCAGCTAAAATTGTCTATCCTTAATCGTATTATTAAATCAAAATATGTTAATTCTGTAGATGACAAGACTTTAAATTAAGTTAATGAGCGTCCATTGCGGATCTTTGGGATTGGGACCTCCATAGATTTATCTGTCTCGGTCTTATTTGAGAGAATCGTATTTGTTTTAGAATAAAATACTAAAAATTTAAGAATGGTTTTGGAAATGGGCGCAATGCAAGTCCGTTGGGCTTTATTTACAGGCCTAATAATTTATAGACTAATTGTTGTCCATTTACTTATGTTTACATGCACAAGCAAAAGCTTACTACAAAAACTTTGTTGTTGTTTTGCTACGGTTTCTACTTGAATATACCATTATATCTATTGAACCATGCGGTTGTTTAAATATTTTGCGCAACAAGTAAAAAAAAACATGTCCTGTTATAATTTAGTTAAATAAATATCCATTATAAAACATAATTTTAGAATATTCTATCTTGTCTACGAAGTGTATTCATTTACAAAGAAAATCATACTCTTGTATTTCTATATAAATGATATTTCTATTGGAATTATAGATCACGAATTCATCTCCTCTATTCATCTCTCTTTCTATAACATATTCATGTTTAATTTTCATTTTATTGTATTATTATTATTTTCTTTCGTTATACATAATAGGGCGGCAATATTCGATTAATGACAATGATTGCTAAGCTGAATGAGTGAATGGAAACATAATTATAATTTTAATGGCACAAATATATTTAAATAATGTAAATAGCTAACAATACTTAAATGCTAATCGTACAGATTAAAGGATGATAAAATAATTTGATAGGTCGACCGATCAAAAAAGAAAGAACTAAAGCACTCTCGAGGGTCCCATTTCCTGTCTCCCTCATATATCACTTAACCTGATAAGCCAAAAGATCAATTACATAATTTTCATTTACTTAATTAGTTCAATATACATTCATCTACGTTCTACATTTGTTTGGTCTGAAATAAATTTGTAAATCAGTCACTTTATGTTTAATTTAACTAAAAACGAAGTTAGTAATAAAAAACGATTTATTCGAGGTTGATTTTATGTATAGAACACTAGATTTTGCTGACAAAAATAAAATAATAGTACACTAGCTTTTTAGTATTTTACCCCTTTACTGATTTGATGCTACGTGTGTATCTATCTATATATTCCCATCAAATAATTTACGCGAGAATATAATAAGATTATTTCTAATTTCTAATTAGAAGTTTTTCTAAAGTTTTCCCCCACTATCATTGACATAATTTCTCTATATTCCTCTCCTTCAAAGACACCTCAAAAGAAAGAAATTCAACTACTACAACAAAAATCTTATGAATCTATTCTAACTATGTAGCGATTATTATCAATCGAGAAATCAAGAAGAGCCAATCGAAGTCATGGCTAGTAGTAGCGACAAAGGCAAAGGCATAGCAGAAGGATCGTCTCAATCGCAACCGCAAAAACCGGAATCACCTCCTAACCCGCCACCGTTAAGCAGGTACGAGTCACAGAAACGGCGAGACTGGAATACGTTCTGTCAATACCTGCGTAACCAGCAGCCTCCAGTCCACATCTCACAGTGCGGCTCGAACCACATCCTCGATTTCCTCCAGTACCTCGACCAATTCGGAAAGACAAAGGTTCATGTCCACGGATGCGTTTTCTTCGGACAAGTTGAGCCGGCGGGACAGTGTAACTGTCCTTTAAAACAGGCGTGGGGGAGTTTAGATGCGTTGATCGGACGGCTGAGAGCGGCTTACGAGGAGAACGGAGGATTGCCGGAGAGAAACCCGTTTGCCGGCGGCGGAATAAGGGTTTTTCTGAGGGAAGTGAGAGATTCACAGGCGAAGGCAAGAGGAGTTCCGTACAAGAAAAGGAAGAAGAAGAAGAAGAGGAATCCTATGAAGAGTCATGCTGTTGAAGATGGTACTACGGGGATTAGTAGCAACTCCAACTTGCCATCTTAGTAAGCTAAAAAAAAAAAACATATAATAAAAAAGTGGGATTTATTAATGGTAAGCATTTATTTCTCTCTATATATAATGATCTCTACTTATATTTATCACTTAATTACCACGTTTATAATCTATCTGCAATTCTACATATGTATCTTTCACTTGATAGTTAGTTCTTGTAGCAGGCTTGAGTTATACATGCCGTCTATATGATTAATTAAATCTTAATCTAAGATCCTTTCATATATAACATGTAAATGATGAGACTCATAATACTTTGCTAATTATACGTACGTACGTATGTGGGTTTTATAAGACGAATAGTGACGTATATTCTGTTAATTACTACACTGTAAACCCTAAAAAGTACACACTGATACACTTATACACACGTGCGCGCGAGAAAACCCTAGTGTCGGCTTAGCTAGGTGTGCAAGCGTGTGTAATTCTGAATGTGTATATATCTGTTGCAGTAATATGATTATCAAATGAAATACACCTATAGATTATACATTTTATCATTTGTTATTTGTAAATTTCTCTCTAGCGGTGGGTTTTATTTGTTGGGTCTTAAATGTGTGAGTTTTGTTTATTAAGTATTTGAAAACGTGAAAAAGTGTTTAATTAAATAGATACACAGATAGGAAATGATACATGTTATGATATGCTGATTTTTTTATATCATACTTTGAGCTAATCTTATTTTAGACCGGAGTGTAGCCTATCCATAAACATGTATATATATAATGATCTCTACTGTTATGCGCTGTAGTGATCAAGAACAAAAAAGACCATGGATTATGCCCACCCCGATGGCGCTTAAATTTTGCCTTATATATTAATTGGAACTAGGCTAGATCCACGACTGATTTGTATTATCTTAACATGTAAACGCAAATGCACAATTAGTTTGTACGATTGGAATCATGGCCTAGAGATACCATATATTGATTAGACTTCTAATTTGATCAGATTTGTGAACTAGAAGTCGGAATGAACTTGATACATATTCATTTTTGTTCAATAATGTTGATTAGTGCCATCACTTATATGTATAGACTATAGACTACAAATACTAAACTACATGCCAATATTTCAATTATCTTTGGTAGTAGTTAATTATTTTTAAGTTAGGAGTCTAAGTATAAAAACTAAACAATCTCTCAATAACTGGTTTTAGTCACTTTGTGCTAAAATTGGCCCTGACGGTAATCTTTGTTTGAGGAGAAATCTCTTAGTCTCTTACGCATATAACGAGTGCACTGCTGAATTGTTGATCAGTTGTATTTGCCTAATTTAATCCTAGTAAGCGAGAGACTAGGTTTGAAACCGTAAACGAAAGTGTTATCACCAAAAGCTATTTTTGGTGTATTAACTTGTGTTTTATTCCATTTTCGAGTTACCTGATCTCTGCAAGATAGAATGTTTGATTGAATCAAGCTACCACCCAAAAAAAAAAAAAAAATTCAGCGATTAAACATTAGATATTAACAACTGACAAGGATATTGTCCATGACCAATGCAAATACAAACTAACTGTTTTAGTAAGGGGAGTTCCGTAACACTTCTCTTCTCCTTGGGTCAACTCTAATAATCTTGTTAAATCTCACGATCTCGTCCTGCTAGCTGCTCCATCAGATCGAAAACCATGTCATGGTTCACAAACAGAGAGGACAACATCTAACAAATCATCATTGAAGAACGGAGGATTACATGTGGAAAAGCTGATCGGTATTTCGAACGGAAACTAGTACTACAATCCCTTTAAGCAAGCAAGCAACCAAACACGACGATCAAGATCTTGTCTGTCTTCTTGATGCCAATTATAGATCGTTTTAAGGATTCACTGAGAACAGAGGAGCCGTGCTACTAATCAAGAAGACGAAAGATGTTGAAGAGCTCGTTTGGGGATTAACTTGTTTAAAACAGAGATATGGGGTGTACAATATTAAAAGGTCAAGAGTATAGGTGTAAATTGTTAAAAACAGAGAAAGGGGTTGAAAATACAAAAAATGTGAAAAGTTTGGGGCGTTAAAATGCAGAAAATGGTAAAACTGTTAAGAAAAAGGGACCTAATAAATAAATAGAGTAAATATGACTAAAACGGAACTGAAACTCTATTTCGCCGGCAAGTCTCGTTTTCTAGAGGAAGGCGGAAACAAAGTATGAATCTCTACGACGAAGAATCTCTGAAGCAGGAGGTAATCTACCTTCACTCGCTATGGCACCAAGGTCCTCCGACCCGGAACCCGATCCCTAGCCCTAGTTTCAACTCGTTTCAGGACCCGGTTCAGAGATCCAGGCCGAATTACATCCCGCCGGCGGATTTGCAGCTTCTATCTCGCTATGGAGCTGTTGGTCCGCCGATGATATCGAGAAACCTCAATCATCCTCAAAACATCCACAATAGTAAGCGCTCGAGGCCCGATTGGGATCGGGAATGGCCTGTGAAGGAGCTGCATCGTTCGTCTCCAACGGGATCTGGATGGGCCGAATTCAAACCGTGTAAGAAGGCGCGACCTATTTCGGAAGAGGAGAAGGCGAAATTCGCTGCGAATCAGCTTCAGAGAGATATCCACCGCACCTGTCGCGAGTTCTTTGGCAGAAAATCCGGCGAGGAAGACAGCTCCGTCGCTGGGGGAGATGGATCATCGGATACTGATGATGGAGACGAGGATCATCAATCTTCGGAGAGAGTAAAAACTTCTTCCAAGGAGTTTCAGTTTTTGTCGAGATTGTTTGAAGAGAACGGGAAGCTCAAGGAATACTATGAGAAGAACACCGGCAATGGAGAGTTCTGGTGCCTCGTTTGCGGCGGCATTGGAGAGAAAAGTTGCCGGAAATTCAAGAGCTGTTTGGCTTTGATTCAGCATTCACTTGCGATTCACAAGACGGACTTGATTACTCCGCACAGGGCTTTCGCTCAGGTTGTCTGCAATGTTCTTGGCTGGGATGTTGATAATCCAGTTGCGTCGAGCCAAAAGAACGCTCAGGTCAAGTTTTATTCTTTTTTTCTTTGCTTTGCATTCGTATGAAAGATTTTATTATTGCTTGCAACTGTTACATTGATTTGATCATTGGTTGTGTGAATCCGATTAAGGGCCATGGTGATGAAAGATGAATTTGCTGGATCATTATGATCCTTATTAGGTCATTTGAAGATTTTAAATCTATTTTGGTGTTGTTTATTTGCATGGTTAACAGACAGTTGGTGTAGAGGCGGTGATGGGATGTGGACTTGAGGCGCTTTCTGATCCAAAGAAACCTCAGGTCGTGACGGTTGAGGAACTTGCAAAGAATGCATTGTTACAAATGCAGCAGAATGCATCAGAAGCTTTGAAAGACTTTCTTGCCAAGGAGACTGTTGATGAAATCGAGGAGAATGGTGATGAAAATTTGTCTGAGGAGTTGGAGTTGATATCTCGAGTCTTCTTAGAGAACGTTGAGCTCAAAAGCTACTACGAGAAGAACAGTGAAGGTGGACTCTTTATCTGTCTCGTGTGTTGTGCTGCGACTGAGAAGAAGATGATAAAGAGGTTCAAACACTGTTATGCACTTGTTCAGCATTTCACTAAAAAGCCGAAATTGAAGAAACGAGCTCACAGGGCTTTTGCTCGGTTTGTCTGTGAACTACTTGGCTGGGAGTTTGATCGTCTTCCATGTAGAGTAGTGAAAGGCGGTGCTCCTCTAGTACAATCTAATGCTGACCAGAACAATGAGAAGCCATCGTCAGTGATCGAGGTAAGAGGGTTACATAAGAGAACAAGAACTGTTTCTTTCTTAATTACTATGCTTTTATGCATCACATGAATGAAATGTGGTATCATTTCAGGAACATATGTGCGAAGACAAAACTGATAATCCACAGGAGAATAATGAGGCATGCGTTGGTTCTTAGATGGTACGTATACATCGTACTTGATCACGCCTAATCACAACTTTTGATGTAGAATCTTGTTTTTGTTTTGTTTTGGTGTCAGACACTTATCTGGTTGATCGATTGGTTATGTTTGATCAACGAATCAGTGTTTATGTTTTCTGTACGCAGGATGCAAGCATAATCAGTGACGTATTGTTCTCTTCAATTTAAAGAGTCAAGATAAACAAAGTCACGTAGATGGAGGGCACTGAATCTTCAGGTACGATTACTAGTTTTCGACATCTCTTAAATCTTCCTGTGACTATAGAGTCACCAAAGACAATGTGTATACACCCAACTTTTCGATTCTGAATTTTCATAAATTTAGAATACTCTCTTCTTTTCTCACTGAGAATTTTGGAGTATGTTAACCAGAATTTCAAGATTAAATGCTAGAAATGTTTCAAGACACTGATTTAATCATTTATATATATTAAACACTTATATCTTGGCAGTTTTGGAAATACTAAATACCTGGGGCAATTTCTAAATAACATTTACAAAAGTGGAAAATTTTGTAGGTATCAAAAGCCATTAGGCATTTTTATAAATAACAAGAATTTGTAAATACTGGGCCGTTCTCTAAAACGCCAAAAGATAAGATCTGTGGCAGTTTTTGACAATACCAAATGAGCTGAGAGTAGTTTTTAAAATATCAAAATATATAGGCGTCTTTGTAAATACCAAGGGACATGGAGCGTCTTTGTAAATACCATAAAGAGGTTAGGTAGTTTTGATATATCAGAATCTCTGAGGCGTCTTTGTTAATATCAAAATATATGTGCAGTTTTTAAAATACCAAAATATCGTAGGCGTTTTAGGAAATTTCAAAAGACCTGGAGCTATTTTGTAAATATGTAATAAAAAAAAAAAATTAATTGCTTGCTGGGCTTATCTGGGCTGAATAGATGGGCCTCGACCTTCCCTCATGATATCCAAATTTGGATCAATTTGCCCATTTTTACCAATCGGGCCAAATCAATTACATTCTTACACCTGAAATTTTATTTTCTAGGAAAACGCAAACAGAAAAACATAGCGAGTGAGTCTGCAAAGTCGGATCAAAATGGGAAGAAAAGAAGATTCAAAGATGAACATCGCCATTATACATCCAGATCTTGGAATAGGTACGTTCTCTATCAAGCGATCGGGTTTTGTTTAACCTCCTTCTTCTCGTATCTTTGCTCCTTCTCCTGGGATCTATCTTGCTTCCGAGGACATATGACCAAATTCACGGAATCTACCATTTGAGAGATCAAGAGCGAGTTTACACTAGTGCGTTGAATTGCCGGTGTTTTGTCTGGTAATATGCAGGTGGAGCAGAGAGATTGATCGTCGATGCGGCGGTTGAGCTTGCGTCGCAGGGTCATAAAGTTCATGTCTTCACCTCTCACCACGATAAATCTCGATGCTTCGAGGAAACTCTCTCTGGTGAGTGACGATTTAGCTTAAACTTCAGAAAACAGCTACACAAGTTATAATTTAGCTTGAACTTCAGATTCTTGACACTCAATTTCCCCAGTTTAGGATCTTCTTCAGAATTATAAGCATTTAATTAATATCTGGTTCGAGATTTATGATTTGATGTCTTTAACAACTATCCAGGCATCTTTCAAGTTACGGTGTATGGTTCTTTCTTGCCACGGCATATTTTCTACCGTCTACACGCAGTGTGTGCATATTTGAGGTGCTTGTTTGTTGCTCTTTGTGTTCTCTTGGGATGGTCTTCGTTCGATGTTATACTAGCAGACCAGGTTTCAGTCGTAGTCCCATTGCTGAAACTCAAAAGATCATCTAAGGTATTCAAACTTTGCTTTTGATCACTTTATATAATATTAATAGCTAAATGTGGAACATATTTGGATCTATAGGTTGTTTTCTACTGCCATTTCCCGGATCTCTTGTTAGCTAAGCATACAACTGCACTTAGGAGAATGTATCGAAAACCCATTGACTTTATCGAAGAACATACCACAGGTTTGCTATCTGTAGTTACACCTCTGTTTCCATTTCCTCTTTTCTTCCATCCATCTGGAGCCATTTGGTCTTATATCATTTGTGGGCTTGCAGGAATGGCTGATCTGATCCTTGTTAACAGCAAATTCACAGCATCAACATTTGCAAAGACATTTAAGAGTCTTCATGCACGAGGATGTCGCCCAGCTGTTCTTTACCCAGCAGTCAATATCGAACAGTTCGATGAACCCCATGCTTATAAGTATTGTATATCCCTGAACTCCATATTTCCACATTACATACGAAAGTTTCTGTGCGAGTTTCTGTAAGGTTCTTCTTTTCTCCTTTGTCTCGCAGGTTGAATTTCCTCTCCATCAACCGCTTTGAGAGGAAAAAGAACATTGATCTAGCTGTTTCAGCTTTTGCTATACTATGCAAACATAAGGAAAATCTGAGTGATGTTACCCTTACCATTGCAGGCAAGTGTACAATTGTTCCTCTTTTTCTTCCATAGTCTAATATTGAACGAAGGTTTACCGTTTGAATTCTAAAAAGTCCATTGTTCAGGCGGGTATGACGAACGATTGAAGGAGAATAGAGAGTACTTGGAGGAGCTCAAAAGCTTAGCTGAGAAAGAAGGAGTTTTCGATCGAGTAAACTTCATCACATCTTGTTCAACCGCTGAAAGAAATGAACTTCTCTCAGGCTGCTTGTGCGTTCTCTACACACCAACGGTAAAGTTCGACATCTGTTTTCTTTCTTCCTCTTAAGTTTTAGTCTCATCTGATTCTCAGTGTCCATTTCAAATGCGCTAGGATGAACATTTCGGCATTGTTCCATTAGAAGCAATGGCGGCATACAAACCCGTGATAGCCTGCAACAGCGGTGGCCCCGTGGAGACAGTGAAGAACGGAGTAACAGGCTATCTCTGTGAACCGACTCCAGAAGATTTCAGCTCGGCGATGGCTAGATTCATCGAGAATCCGGAGTTGGCGAATAAAATGGGAACTGAAGCTAGGAAACATGTTGTTGAATCGTTCTCTGTGAAGACGTTTGGACAGAAGTTGAATCAGTACCTCGTCGAGGTTGTATCAAGTCCTAAAGAAGATTGAAGTTCCTCTGTTTAGGAATCATAAATCTTTCGTTATACAGCTTACTTTAGGCTTAGGTATGAAATTACTAGAGCTTTAATCATCTTGAACTCGAAGATTCGTTGAAGTTTGGACAGTTTTTTTTTTTTTTTTTTTTTTTTGGTTTTGTTTCGGTTTGATTGAGTTTGGTTTTGAGAATAAATTGGCTAAATCAAACCGAATCAGTAAATCTCTCGGTCTGTAAAATTGTTTTCAGAACCAAACGGAATATTGAACGTTGTCGTTTATATCTCGTTTAGACTGAATGAGTAAATCACTGGTCGCATATGGGCTGGGTTAATAAAAATTCGGGTAATAAAAAAACTGTTTGTATGGGCTGGACCTTACCGGCCCAATTTATGGCAATCTATTTAAACGTTGCCATTTAGATCTCTGCCTCGAGATTCCTTCTTCGTCTTCCAAATTCCAGTTATCTTCCCTCCAATCTGCCATCGGAGCTAGATTTCGTCGCTGTTCCTCGCCGCCTCACTGCAAATCGCTGCCTCCGTTGTATTAACATTTTAAGGTATATATGTGGTTAGTGAATTTTCAAATATAGAATCGGTTTTCTCTTGGCTGTCTACGATTTAGTTTCCTGATTTTGTATGGTATTGATTTCCATGATTCTAGTTTTTTTTTTTCCATTTTTATGATTTCTCTGAGTTTGATCGGTTTCCGTTTTGTTTTTTGCACCAGAAAGCTTCCTTACATGCGCAAACGTCATGGACGCGAGCAATACCTTCGATTCTGTAATCTGTGCTCGCTTCTTCCTTTCTCCTTGGCCGTTTTCTTCTCTACATTCGATGATTTTCATTTGATCACCGTTGATTTCATGTAATTAGGATCTGATTCACGCCATTTTCAAGCACATTTGGGCCCGAAGATTTCGCGGTACCCATTTATGTTTCATCACAGTAACTTAACCGCTTATGTTGATCTTTCTCTGCGACTGTTTTTCTCTCTTTCAATTTCGATGCAGAAAGGGAGAGGAGCGATGCAATTGATGCTGCTGCTGAAGCTGAGGTATTTGATTACAGTCGCAGGTTTCATGTTCCTTAATTCTAATGATTTTTTTCGGCACTGGTTAAAAATTGCCCTCTAGTATCGTAATTCCTTCACTACACGCAGCTATGATCTTCTGATTTCTGATGGAGTTACCCTTTGTGACGCTAAATTTGTGCAGCAGGTTGATATGGGAACATCGAAGAAAAACAGACTTGCTTCTGGTTTGTGTATATACATTTTCACTTATGTTCTCCTGTAAATTGGGAGATGAGACATGTCTTTGTATGACCATCTATTATGGTTCTTGTAGCCAAAGCGGAAGCTCTGAAACTCAGCTGTGAGCTTCTCAAGAGTTTTGTCTCAGGTCTTTGTGTAGTCTTCATGTTTGGATTTTGGAAAACAATTCACTCTTCTTGGTTAGTCATGTTGTAACTAAAGAGGGTTTCATCGTATTTGCAGAGGCTGTGCAGCGCGCCGCAATCATTGCTGAAGCAGAAGGAATGGACAAGATTGAAGCTACTCATTTAGAGAGGATTCTTCCTCAGCTTCTTTTAGACTTTTAAGGTATGACTGAGAACAATTGACTGTTAGTATCTGAAGATTAACAGTGATTTCACGCAAGATTTTCTGAAGACCATACAACTAGTTAAATCCCTTTGTTCTTTGGCTTGGGCTAATTTAGTTACTAGTTTCATATGGTTCATGTAAGGTATGGCTCTAGTTAAAGAAAAGGAGAACGAAGTGTATATGTATTTGACTTGATTTCTATCTATCTATTAATCGTTTGAACATGATCCTTCGGACAACAAATCTTCCATGAGCAGCTATATCAGATGCAGCTTACCGATCTTCGGGTTAATTATTCGTAACTAACTTGTAGCTTAATTTAACTTCACATTTGATTGCGATGACGCCCAGTGAGTATGTATGACCAAACCTTGACATCTGTCTTTTTCTGACATCATCGTCTTAGTCTTAGGTTAAAAGGATGTCTCGATACTTGCTATTTATAGTGTTCTCTTATCAAGTTATGTTATAATATCTATGCAAAGTAAACTCACAAAAATGGCTTCTTCTGCGGATGCTCTGGAGGGTGGCCTTTCGTCTCTGAGATTGGCTGCCGACAAGTACCGATCGCTCCTGAACGATGAAAAAAGTGGGAATATACGGTGGAGATACGGTGGTCCTCCGATATTTGACACTGTGAACAAGCTCTTTGAAGAAGAAAGAACCCATGTAATTATAATCAACTCTTCTCTTGTCTGTCTGCTGCTTTATCACAGTTGTGGCCTTTTCCATAAAACTATATTAGTTTCTAGCAATAATCTAAAGAAAAAGTCAATAATCTATAATGATCATCATCATATAATACCCGACGTGACCGATAGCAAACATATACTTAAAAATACTACAAGACTTTCCTAATCTGTAAATTTCCATGATTTATGCTTTTTATTTCTTCGTCGTGAAACATATTATTAGTGTCATTGGATAAAAGAGAAGCCTATTTGGACACACAAAGAAGTAACTGAGGTTGATTGGTTGCAACTTAGTCCTGATAACACTTAGAAATGTGATTGTGACTTTTAACAACTTCAAAATGTCAAATTGATAAGGTTAAGAACACGAAATTCATGAGTAATCCACTAGAAACTCTTTTCTTAATATCAACATGTAATGTGAGATTATAAAAGAGCCAAACAAGCCTAACTCTCTCGACATCAAAAGCTAATATGGCTACTAGAGAAAAGAGAGATAAGTATAGATCTGTCCTTGAAGATTCAGGACAGGTCCAGTGGAGGTATGGTCACCCTCCAGATTTCGATTCTGTGAACCACCTCTTTGAAGAAGGCCAGAGCAAGGTCCTTCTCTGGTTAACTTATATTTCAATTAAAGTTTATAATCTGCGAATCTGACTCGTTGCTTGTGTTTGGCTTTGATCGCAGGTATGGCCAGAAGGTTCGTTGGAAGAGACGGTTCAAAATGCGATCAAGTCATGGGAGATGGAGTTGTCACACAAGATTCATTTACAAGACTTCAAGACAATAAATCCTGACAAATTTAAGCTCTTTGTCAATGGTAATTACTACCACAAACACTTAACCTATATGATCTTAAACTGTATAATTTTACCAAACAAAGATTTTAATTAATCAGGGAGAGAAGGATTATCGGCTGAAGAAACGCTTAGGCTTGGGAGTTACAATGCTCTGCTCAAGAACTCATTGCCTGAAGAGTTTCAGTACTACAAGCCAGAGGAAGAGAGCTTCGAGTCATCACATGACGCCTTTAGATCTGCTTTACCACGCGGGTTTGCGTGGGAAATACTCTCTGTGTACTCGGGGCCTCCTGTAATAGCCTTCAAGTTTAGACACTGGGGTTACTTTGAAGGAAATTTCAAAGGTCACGCTCCTACTGGGGAAATGGTTCAATTCCTCGGTCTGGGAGTTCTAAAGGTATGTCTAAAACATGAATTTGTGTCCCCAGAATCAAGATTTGCTTACATCTAGAGGTTTCTCTACAGGTTGATGAATTGCTTAGAGCAGAGGAGATTGAGATTTACTATGATCCAGGAGAGCTGTTCGGGGGACTGCTCAAGGGACCTCCTATATCAGAGACCAAAACCACAGACAGTGGAGACAACACTGCCGAGATACAAAGCTGCCCCTTCGCACATTAAGAAGTTTCAAGATCTACAAATGTTTCTTCTCTGTATAACGTTGGTTTATAATACTGGAAAATAAGGAAAGCAGAAGTGTGTGTAGACCAACTATAAAGAATATATTGTAACAGTCACCTGGTTTTTGATGCATGGAATAAGTTAAGAGTTATGTTTGCAGGCGTCACAATAATGATACAGATAAATTACAGCAAGAGCTAGAATAAGGTGATTAATTTAACTGACCAGTTTCTCAGCAAAGCTCAACCTTTGAATCAACCCCGTTCTGACATTCATCCATCAGAGCGACGTTCAACATTTCGGTACAGAATTGATCATCAGGTTTCAACCATAGGGCCTGAAGGTAGTAGAGAGACGAAACAGAGAGGATGGTTGGAAAAAAATAGAGAATATTTAGCTCATCGTCTAAGAAGAAGAAAAGTGGTGCTCATATATACTAGTGCGTATACCTTGTGATAATATGAGATGGCAGCTGAGAAATTCCCCTGGACAAGAATAAGATGGAAATGGCATTATTAAGGCTAGAATAAAGCCTTAGTACTGTTTAGAAGAAATTGACTGGTGTTTAAATAACGCTCAAATACCTGCAGATGGTAAGTGTAAGCCAATCCGGAATAAGTGCTTAAGCTTTTAGTTGATAGTGTAAGTGCTCTTTCATAATATGAGATAGCTTCACGGTCCTTCCTGTTGATAAGAATTTTCACGAGTCAGTGACTTCATTACATTCACAACAAGAGATTGCCTACAAAAGAGGAAGATCATGGTACTTGTGTGTGCATCAATAGTACCTTAGCTTTCTATATGCATGAGCGAGATTGACCACAGTTGGTTCCCAGATTTCAGTTAATGCAGATGGTATATGGGCCAACGTCTTCTCAAACCACCGCACAGCTTTACCGTACCTGAAACGTAGTGAATGTTGTTGTTGACTCAGTTTAGTGGATAGTTCCACATTTTATAATGTAGCTTATTCATAAATAACATTTGGAAATTTCGGAGATAAGCTGACTGTAAAGAGAAATAGAACGCACTCTTTCATATGATATGCAACAACTCCGAGTTCATTATAAACAAGTGGATCCGAAGGGCATATCGCCTTTGCTTGCATGAAAAACTGGACCAAGAGAAGGATCGACGTAAATACAATATTAACACAAAAGATAGTCATAAAATTTGAAAACACCACACAGCATACTGTAACTTGTTACCTGGTCCGCAAGCTTGTAGCTGTGAGTTCGCATATACTCCATTCCAATGTACAAAGTTGGCAAATGACACCTGGAACAAGATAATATCAAGATTCAACCTGTAAAAGACAATTTGTAACGTAATAAGAAGACTTCCGCAATGCTTCCTAATTTTGAAGAAAAAGAAGAGTAACTTGATTACCCTGGAAATAGCCTAGCGGCAGTACGATAGGCAGACATGGCTTGGTCACCCTCCTCTTGGGCGGCAAAGGAATTACCAAAGCCTATCCAAGCTGGTGAGAATGAGCCATCTATATTTGTAGCTTTGCTGCAAGACCATGTTATAAGAAATGGAGCTCAAAGTCAGACACATACCCTTTCAGCTACATACTAGAATTGATCAAGCCAGCATAATGCCATAGCATAATTACCTAAAGTACCGCCGAGCTTCAGCATACTTTTTGATACAATAGTAGTAACAACCCACCGCAAACCATGACAAAGCCCTACAAGATCATGAATGAGTATTTACACAACAAAGCCTCAAGCAAAGGAATTCTGCTTACGTACTAACTCATGAAAATCCTCAAACACCAAAATGTGAAAACATTTTCAACCAGATCAAGTACAGAAAACATTTTCAACCAAAAAACCAACAGAAGAAATCATGCTATCAAAGTTGATTCATAGTCTTGACAAGCTGAACCATAAAACAGGTTAGATATCCTAGCTACAGTTGGGATAAAACAGATGAACTATATCCTAATCGGCATGCTCGCCCACTGGCCATATAGCTTGAGAAAATAATATTTATACTTACTTCGACGGGTAGTCTTTCACCAAATTGCACGACATTAGATAGAGCTCATTTGAATTACCAAGTTCCATAGCAGCAGCCAAATGTACCAAGGTACACTTCAGATGAAAAGGATCTTTCTCAAGGAGTCTGTCAAATTAGACCAAAAGAGTACACATTACTAGAATCATTCAAGCTTCATATTGCTCAAAATTTAGTTTCAGCAGTAATATACAACTTACGCAGAGGTTAGTTCGAAACACTTCTGATATTCACAGCATTGATGGTAGTACTCAGCTTTACAGGCCAACAAATCAGTGTTATTAACCAGCGTACTAATCATAGATGAGCCAGAGCCACTACCACTAGTTTCGTTCGCAAGCTTCTTGAACCTAGCTTCTACTGTGCTATCTTTGTCATACTGGACATGAAGAACTAATAAGTACTAAGAAGAAATGGAAAAGATGCTTGTAAAAAGAAATCATCAGAATGGAGAATCAACAAGCAAATTCCAAATATCAGTGCCACATAACTATTGAAACATATCGGATCAGACAAGTTAATGTATAGAAACATTTACCTTCTTTATTAAGCATGAATAGAAAGAAGAGAGCCATCCGTCTTCTGGACTAAATTGAAGTGAAGAAAGCAGATTTCCTTCTGAATTTATGTAAAATAAAGTTTTTGTTACCTTCTAGTCATGTAAACGACTGCACCATGAAACAAATAAGACAACAAAAAAGTTTCAAATATAACTCACCTTCTTCAGATGTAAGCATATGACTTTCAATAAGGCATTCCAAAGCCTGAAAAATAGATTACATAAATCAAATCCATTTAACTGTGCTCTGATGTCTAGAGAAGGTACATATATACAGTAATGAAGAGAATTTATCTCCCAACACTAGCTCGGTAACTACAAATAACAGGCAGCAATTGACTATGGCGCTAGAAGTACCTCATAACACAGAGGATCAGCCTTGATAGCAGCTTTGTACCTGCAATCTCAACCGAAGCTCAATAGTTAAAATTGAGATGAAGTTTAAAATTCCCACACAATACTCAGTCATAATAGATGGATCAACCAACATACGCACCAGTTCCTAAAATTTTCCTACTAGCACTTTAGTGAATTTTATACACATGCTGCGTTCATGTTACACCACTAGACCACTCTCTCACAGTCATCAAATTGTAGATGACTGATGATCGCTTGAACAAGAAAGATAGGTGAAATAAAAAGCTCAACTGACCATTGTCGAGCCTGAGAACGGTTTTGTAAGGCTCCGTATGCTTTTCCTCTTAGAAAGCATATTGCCGATGATATCTGCAAAAGTATATATCAGTTCAGGTACTTGCTTAACTTTCAACCTCAAATGGTATAGTGGAAACAGTATGGTACTCGAGCACTTAATTCAATTTCAGCATTTAAAACTTACATTAATCTCTCGGTCCTCTCCATCTTTATCAAAGTAAACTACGTTACCATCTTTAGCGTCATACACATTACCATCTTCATCAACCTTCGCATCACCAAGCATCAAGAGACACTGATCCCATTCCTTCAATTCCTCCTGAAAACACACAGAAATTGCCGATAAACCCTAAAAACCCTCATCACTGAAAATCCCATTTAAGCGAAACCACATGAAATTCCAAAACCCAGCCCAATCAGTAGAGATAGACAGCAAAGCGGGGAAATCTGGAATTACAAGGCACTTTGCGGCAAGGTAACGGAATCGAAGATCTCGGAGGACAATCTTAGACGCGTTGAGAAGGTGAAAGGCGCGACGATAATGGCGGCCGAGGAAGAGAGCCTGAGCTTGCATATATATGTCAGCTGGGTCATTGGTGAGAGCCGCTACCTTGTCGGCGAAGAAGATAGCGGACGAGTACAAATGTTTACTGACGCAGTCGCGAACCACGCCTCGGATCTTCTCAATTTCTTCTTCCCTCATCTCAATTCTTCCGGACGAATTCCGAAAAACTGCAAGTTCGGATGCAAAATATAGCAACAGCCAAAAAAGAGGGGAAGATTATCGATTTGATTATCTGGTAATTTTGTTCATCCACTATCTCTCTCTCTAGTCAAAAGTGTTTTCACGAAGGAGGCGGGACGAAGTCAGAGCCTCGGCGGGAGAGCGAGCATTTTCATTCTCTTCCATAACTTAATGGGTTTCAAGGCCCATTTAAATAGTTACGAGTCGTTTGTGGACTTTAGGCCCATTATATTCGTATTAAATCCGGCTTATAAAAATATTCAAAGCAGAAAATGTTTATTAAAAAAAAAACAAAAAATGATGGTCCAATCGGAATCGGCTTATTGGGTCATGGTGGGCTCGGAAGGCAACGGTTCGTAATCCTTCCACCGTCAAGAGCGGGAGGTGTACGCTGCTCTGTGAAACCAGCCTCACGCAGTCTCCCCCGACTCTAGGAGACAAGAAGTCCAAGCCTTCGCTCAAACCCCGTGCCTCAACTCCCAACTAGGAATGGGCGAGCCAGAATATAGCCCAACCGAACCCGGCCCAATGAATTGATCCAACGTCCCATCAAATTGTTGACTCCACTTGGATCACAAGCTCACGCTACTAAGCTCGACGTTCGTAAAGTGTGAACTTCACTATTATATACAACAAAGAAAAGCTCTATTCTTTCGATGTGGGACAAAATGGTTCACAACGATGCAATTCATGCTCACAACGATTTTGTAGGAACTGCCATCGACACCATTAAATGGATTCTCTATCCGAAGTTTTTGAGGATTTTTATCTTTTGCTGATTCGATATTTGCGTTCATGGACGAAGACGGAGACAAACGTGCCCTTGCGAAACGATCCGGTGAAGTTGATTGGATAAGCAATTTGCCAGATTGCTTGCTATGTCAGGTACTCTCGAATCTCCCCACGAAGGATGTGGTTAAGACTAGTGTGTTATCGACTAGATGGATAAATCTCTGGAAATACGTACCTGCATTGGATTTAGGGAGTGGTGATTTTCCGGAGTACAACACATTCGTGGGCTTTGTCGATGGCTTTCTGGATTTTAACAGTGAATCGTCCTTGCAAAAGTTTAAGTTAAAGTACGATTGCGATGGGCATAATGAGCCTGAAGTTAATCTTATCTCGCGGTGGATCAACACTGTTGTTACTCGGAAAGTGAAACATATCGATGTTTTGGATGATTCTTCTGGAAGTTGGGATTTTCAGATGCCTACAACACTTTACACTTGTGAGAGCTTGGTTTCGTTAAAGCTCTGTGGACTAACTTTGCCTAGCCCCAAGTTTGTGTCTTTACCTTCTCTCAAAGTTATGGATCTGATTATAGCTAAGTTTGCTGACGAATTGGCTTTAGAAACGCTCATCTCTCTCTGCCCAGTTCTCGAAAGGTTAACGATTGAGAGGAGTTTTTGTGATGATATACAAGTCTTACGTGTGCTTTCTCAGTCTCTATTGAGCTTCACTCATGTTGCAGACAGTTCTCAGGATTTGGATGAAGATTTAGTAGTTGCAATTGATGCTCCTAGGCTTGAGTATCTGATGCTCAGTGATCATCGAGTTGCAAGTTTCATACTGAATAATCCGGCTTCCCTCGTAAAAGCGGATATTGATACTGTGTTCAACTTTATTTTCGATAAAACGTTTGATCCAAATGATCAACAAAAGAGAAATATGATTCGCAATTTTCTCGTCGGGATCTCTGGGGTCAAAGATATGGCCATTGCCTCGAGTACTCTTGAGGTAAGCTATATTGAGTTCGCTATTTTGAATGCTTAACTTTATCCTATAAGCTTATACACATTTTTTTTCGCTTTCTGTTGTTGCAGGTCATTTATGATTACTCAAGATGTGCACCACTGCCTTTATTCCGTAAGCAATCTTTCTTGCGTGTTGAGTTAGGCGGCTACAAGTGGGAAATGTTGCCAATCTTTCTTCAGAGCTGCCCGAATCTACTCTTGTCGTGGTTAGTATTGTTTACTTAATTGACCATGAACAAACAGTGTTGTCTTTTGAGTATTAAGTTTATGAGAACTCTGTGTTTCTTCTTTGTTTGTGATCATACTGATGATCTGTAAGTTGTAAGAAGATTATATGTTTGGCTTACTCACATGTCTTGGAAGTTGACAAGAATCGAAAGATATGCTTTTCCACTAATATATTCAGACTCTAGTTGGAAATGCAATAGACTCCAAATATGAAGAAGAAAATTTATATGCTTCAATTGAACCAATACCCAGTCTCAATTGACTTATACTGATGTTGCACACAGCTTTAGCTTATGAGGATATGTGGATGAAGACAAAGAAATTGTAATTGCTGCTCTCAAGCTTAAGTATAGAGATTAAGAGACAGAAAAGCTTAAGTATGTTTCTAATTCAACTTGAAAAAAGAAAAAAGACTAGTTGACGAGAAGAACGGTATAGAGAAGCTGGTTCCATGCGTCAGGGACTCCAGGGAGGCACCAATGGCTACAGTCATTTAACTTAGGGCCTCCACCGGCATAAATCGAAGGGTGACCGTCCTTCCTCAGCTCCGTCATAGCCGTCACGTCAAGGAGGTTCACCGGTTTAGCCATCCCTCTGAGCACACTTTTCACTATAGCCTCACCTTCGTTATGTCCGGGGTAACTTGGTCCTTTCACTGGTTCCGTCTCACCCAAGCAACTGTTCTTCGGTTTACCCCATTCACCACCACTTCAAAAATCAAGCAAACACAACTTAAAACCCCGGTTAAGTAATTACGAGAGAGAGAGAGAGTGAAAGAGATTAACTTGAGATGCACGGGAGAGACTCCTTGATAGAAAACCCTAGTTTTTGAAGGATCAATGTTGTGATCAATCCACTTAGACCAAGTTGTCAAAGCAATCTTGAAAGCATCCATTCTATTCATCTCCTTCTCAAATCGGTCTCCCACTTGAAAATAATCCCATCTACATCATCATCATTGGATTAGTTAACATTTGTGATGTGATGTGATTAAATTAAGCTCATGATGAGATGGTTAATTAAAATTTACGTACGTCTTAGCACGACCAGTGTGAGACCACCAGTGGAAACTGTTGAAGATGGCAACATCATATCCCAACCATTGATTTCCGGTACTGATGGAATCTAGTTTCAGAACCAATCCTCTTGCTTTGTCCGCTACCAAATCCACCAGGAACCCATTTTTCAGGTAATTTACCGTTATTCCATACTCCTGTTGTAATTTCAATTGATAATTGATTGACCGAAATACCGAATCCAAATAAACATGAACTGGAAGTAAACCGGTTTGAGCTAAACGTACCAGAATGGTGAAGGTAGAGAGCTTGCTGACTTGGAAGGTGTAACTAGCGTTGGGAACGGCGGCGTGAAGCATGCAACTTAGCGACCTCCACATATTGTTGCTTAGTGAATCTCCCACGAACAGTATCTTCTTCCCTCTGAATCTCGTTAAGAAATCTCGTCCGTTGAATCTGCCATTCCACAAATACGCCTCACCCGTTAATTAATTTACTTAATTCATACAAAGATTCATGAATTAATTGCTGTGTATTTTTGCACTTTGAAGATCTAAACATGACAATATTTAGTACACAATAATAATGAAAATTACTAGAGTATACAAAATTTAATAATGTTTCTTATGTTAACAAATTTACGTTCAACAAATTACAAATTTATCACAGTTCATTAGTGACGTTCAAAATTCCGGACCGTTTATTTCTAAATAACTAAATGAGTGCATGGGAAATCTCTAAGGTCGCTTTATATGATCCCAAATGCGATTGCATTGTTATGATCAGGTTATATGGATTTCACAAAAACAAATTTCTGAAACTATAATTCAAGAATATATATTATGTAGATATAAGTGAATGCGATTATCACCTTGGGATGCCGCAGCCGGTGGGTTGCCACCGGTAATTGAGGTAATCCTTGTCTGGCCGACCAAATTTCTGGCAATCCAGTCCGAGGAACGGACAAGTCGATGTTCCATAAAGCGGTTTAGAAGAATTATCATAAACCCAACTTCCTTGGTAAATGTTACACTTTGATCCCTTCTCCTCGTAACCAGTTGCGTTGTGATCTGATAACTCAACAAGAAAAATAATAAAAAGGATGAAGAAGAACTGATGGAATTCCATTTTCTTTCTTTTTGTTAAACTAGAAGGGACGATTATAACATGATATCAAAGTTAAATTCTTGTATTTATAGACAATTAATTCACGTACGGGCATGACTGTATGGTTGTATCTAATTAATATTCAAATCATCTACGGTTTTGGGAAAGTATTAATAATAACCTTCTGTTGAATACATTTTAAGTTTTTTTTTCAATAAAAATGAAATCTACGAGATTGTTGCCTTTAGGGGAAGATACAGTCAAATACGATTTGATTAATAGATGTAAAAATATTAACGTTTATAAAAAACTTGGAACTTCTTCATAGAACCGAAGTTTAATTTCAGTCAATTCAGAGTCTTTCAAATACATAAAGGGGGGTGTATTGGAGTATGAATTTTATGTAATTTTAGGTGATTTTTTATTTATTTTAAATTCAGTGTTATTGAACTAAGGATCTTTAAATAGTTTTTCAAATTCAGTGTTATTGAATATGGAATTCTTCTAAAATCATTCAAAATCATTTACAATGCCCTGTTATTGAATCAAGAATTTGTTAAAACAAAATCAAATCTACTGTTATTCAAAACTAAACAACTCTTTACATAAAATTCTTGTGAAGGTAATTTTAGGAGATTTCAAACCCATTTTTAGTTAAAAAATATTAGTGAAGAAATCTATAGGTGTGATTTTGGAGTTGTTTCTTTTTTTTCTTTTCTTTTCCTTTTTTTCTCTAACCTCTAGACTCAACCCCAGCTTTCTCCATTGACGGACTCGACACTTTTTTGTCATCGTTGCTAATTTATAGTCGGGAGTTTCACTGTTATTCGTCTCTCTCACTCTTTCAGTCCATCGTTGTTATTCGTTTCTCTGGTCCGGGGATTCGAAATCGGCTTTGCACGTGGAGGTTTATAGCAGAGAACCCATCTTCTTAAGGAAGAAGCTTCATGGCTTCTACTATTTCCTTGGAAGAGCTTCCGGCTAAGTATTAACAACCAGAAACTGGAAGTAAGGAAGATGAACGCATCTAGATTTGTCCACCAACTGGAAACCATTGGTGTTAAAAAACGATTTGAATTGGGCGTTTTTTTTTCTCTCTGTTCGTTGATGTTGGGTTAACCAATTGGCTTGTCATCAGTTGTTAAAAAAATGATTGCTTTATTTTTATTCTGTTCGTTGAAACTTTTCTTTAGTTCTAGGATTTTCTTTATTTTTTAATGCTAGTCTAGTACTATAAAATTGCAATAATAAATCACCCGAACATAATAAATCCCAAGCAAACTCCTAAAATCCCAGTAAAATCTCCTAAAATCCCACAAATACATTTTCTAAATCCCCTTAAATCTCACAAAAATCTTCCAAAATCTCATAAAATATCCTAAAATCACTTAAAATGCAGATCAGCTAAAATCATAAAATCCCTATATTCCAATACACCCCCGAAATAGTCAAAGCTGGTTCGATTGTATACATACTAAATGGATACAATTTGTTTTTTGTTCTCTAATGATAATTGAGATCATTAACTTCAGTTATTTAGAAAACCATAATTCACGTGTTTTTTTACATCGTATGATTTTGATGAGTAAAAAAAGCTTTATGCTGTTGTCAATAAAAGGCATACATGGCAGAATGCTAATAAATAAAATGTGGTCATTTCTCAGTTATACGTACGTGCATTGACCACAACCTAAGCTTTGTTTATCCCATTCCCATGTGATCATTATAGCTCATCCGGGATACACATTCGTCACCCATATTCTCTCAGTTACAAAGAAAAAGTCTAAAGGACCAAGACGAAGAAAAATCAAGCCCATGTCAGAATATGAAATCTGTAGCCGTTATAAGCAGAGGCTGACGCTTATCTGTCACATGCAAAAACCTTATTTTGTCGATTTGAAGCGTCGATGATGCTATAAACAAAACCATGATTTGCTTCGTTGACTGTATAACATTAACGAAAAGGTAAAAAAGCATAATCTGATTAGAACCATCTAAATCCCGTAAGCTATTTAACCGGGTGGGTTGGGAAACAAGCGGTTTAAATAGGCAGTGACAACATAGGGTACAAATAAACGAATTTTAAAGTTGTGTTTGACTTTGAGCCTTACATCGGAAAAGAAATTTAAATAAAATCGAAGCAACATATTGAGGATGGTTTGGTCGGACCGGTTTTTCAGAGCTTATGAAGAAATGTACACGTGATTGGGAGTTACCTTGTGCTTGAGTTTCCAAGAGTGAGTTCAAGATCATCCGAACCACTCTCCTCGTGTATCCTCTCTCCTTCCCATGCCTTCACCAACCCGTTTGTGTTACTCCCGAACGCAAACTCTGGAGGAGCAACAGCTTCAGACATTGGAACATCAGCTGTCTGATCAGCACCAGAAGGAATCGCCGGTGAGCAAGTCCCGCTTTGACCTGGCGTCCACATTCTTGACCCGTCTCCACCTTCTTTGATTCCAAATGGGTTTTGAGAGACGAGGGTAAACGTCGGTGAAGCTGGAACGCTTTGAGCCAGCTGGATCCCCGAGAACCATTCAGAGTCAGGGATGTTCTGCCTCGTGGGACTTGGCGGTGTTGAAGAGACAAAGAAAGAGTTGTTGAGCTGTTGCCAATCGGTGTTCATTCTCGGGGTACGAGCTGTTGGAGAGCTTAAAGGAGGTGTTACAGGAGCGCTTATGGAGCCTCCGGGGATGTAGAGGTAATTAGGGAGTCTTGACGATGAAGAAGCTGATGAGGATGATGTTGTTGAGAGGTGTTTAAGCCATGGGATGAGTGATTGGCCATCTCCGGAGGTGAGGTTGGCGAAAGAAGATGAAGATGGGCTCATGAAGTTGGAAGAGCCTGGACTAGGATTGTAAGAAGAAGCACACGGGCTTGGCTGATAAGATGAGCACGGGCTCGCGGTTGCTGAACCACCACCTATCTCCATGCGTTCTATAGGTCTACTACATCCCTGAAACAGATCACAAAAAAAAAAAAAAAACATTATCACAAAGAAGTTGTTGATAAACCACAAGATTTATCAAGTATTAGAACTAGTTTTGATTCTGTTAATGTGAAAACAAACTGAAACAGCAAAAGTCATTCTCTGTTTCTTTAATCGATTTTTGAGTATAGAGTTGAGACAGTAAAGTAAAAGTGGTCACATGCTTTTCCAAAAATCTACAGATCAAAACGTACTCTTTGAAGTCTGTGCAATGGACAATTTTTGTTGTTTTATCAGTTTTATTGAGATCTATGCTACTTAATTTGCTTTTTCTCTTTATTATCTGAGAAAAAGACTAGACCTGGGGACGCAAGTGAATCAGTCAAACGACATGAGACAGTGAGAGATAGAGAGAATCTTCTTTTAGATAAAAAAAACGCATAATAAAAAGATTCAAACATATGACTAAACACTCTTTCAATTTGCTAACCTACGCGCAAGAATTACCAGGAACACGTTAGCAAAAAAAATCCAGTAACTTTGATCTCTTAAAGAAAACAGAAGAAAAAAATTCATGATCCGGATCGTGAAAAATACAAAATGAGATCTAACAAAACGTAAAGACGAACCTTGCGGTAAGTGGTGCCATCGAGTTCTACGATCCAGCCAGCCTCGTTGCAGAGAGCTTTCAAGACCTCGTTGTTGTCACAGTGCTTAGGCAGCTCGTAGTTACCGTACATTCTCAATCCGGTGAAGATCTTCGCTGCGATTGCTCTCCGTCGTCTCTCTCTCCTCTTGTTGTTCTCTCTCTCCCTCCATGTCGGCATTCTCGTCCCCGACGTCATCACTCTCTCCTTCTCCTCCCTCACCAAACTCTCTCTGTTTCAGCAGATCAAAGAGACAATTCGAGCAGGCTGATTCTCGGAAAGCGCTTATTCAGATCTGGTGCCAAAGACCAACCGAACAAACGAATACCTTAAGCTCTCAACAACCTCCAATCTCCCATCAGCCTAGATTAGATATGGAACTAAGAGAAACTGCTCTCGCCGGAAAAAAAAATCTTCGGCGGCGAGAATCCAGAGAATGACAAAAACCGTGGAAACAGTTGCAGCAACTTGTTTGCTCAAAGTTCACCTTCTCCTACTGCGAACCAAAATTCCAGCTGAACGCAGTGGATCAAGATGCTCGGAAAACTAGATAATGCTAAATTATCCGGTGATCGGAGGAAGAGAAAACTCGGGAAATGGAGAAGACGATGAAGGAGCTTAAGCTAATCATGAGCTCTTCGTGCCAGAGAAGAAGAGGTTAATACTTTCATAGTGATATAGCCAAGAAAGAAAACAAATAGCCTATACTACCCAATTTACCCGAGTTTTGACCCTATATTTACAAAATCGCCACTACATGAGGTCACGCGTGTCCTCCGGACCTAGCACGTGGGAGCTTATACCTTTACCCGCGAATTACACCGTAATTTACCAATTTGACACACATAGAGATTCATTACCACGTGCAAGAGCTTGCGTTTACCCCTAAAACGGGATCCGATTTACGAAAATGCCACGAGACCGTTTTCGCTGACCTCGGAAGTTTCCTTTTCACGTGATGGTGCGTCCCCGGCGTGACCCTGTAGGGCCCATAAACTGTTTTTTCACATTCGCGTAGGCACCACTCGCCCCACCGGTGGCTCGATATATAGTCTCACGTGGCCGCCGCGTCTGTGTGCCACCCACGTTGTCTCTTATCAGAACCTTCTCTCTCTGTTCAAACGGGTCGTTCAGAGCTGTTTCTGTCCAACATCAATGATTCAGCTGCAGAGAGACAGAACTTGCCAGGTCATCTTCGTTACAGACAACACACAAATAACGGTATTTGTCCCGAATATTTAAATGTTTAGTTTTTTTTTATATTCGATTCTTGTCACTTTATAAATCTCACTGCTAGTTGGTACAATTGCATTCTTATTACAATTTGTAGAATATTCTCAGGTTCAAAAAACTAAATAAACCAAATCACTGATTACCAATGAAGCAAATCACTGTGACGTCTGCGGAGCAAAACCGGAATTTAAAAAAATAATCTGAAGCTTCCCGGCGGAAGTCACAACCGCTTGGCTAAGAGTCTCAATGTTTCCAGTGAGGATTGAATCTTCTCGGACATAGCTGTGTAGAGGCATCTCTGAGAAGCTTCGTTAAGCTCTTGGCCAGCATAAGAGAGGACAGGCCATTGCGCTTCTAGAATAGGAGCTGTTACATGGCGTGAGGCCGAGACAGCGCTCTCAACCATCATGGGAACATCAAACTCAATTGGCTCACCAACCACGACTCGAAGGTTTTTGTTCCACAACGGTACTGGTGGCCTTCTTCCATTGAAGTACTTCTCCGGCATCATCTAAGTCGTCAGAACAATGCAAGTAAGTTCTTTTGAATAAAAAACTTGAATGCTAATACATGAGTGAAGGATCTGCAAGAACTTAAGACATGTTACCTTATCAAATCCTCGGTGAATTATTGGCAAGACGATAGGGGTAACAGGACAACGGGCAATGAGGCTTGCGGTTCCCCATTTAAGTCGCCTTATAGGAACATCTTCTTGAAACACCTTGCCCTCTGGGAAGGTATGCAGCTACTAGTCATGATTAAAAGAAAAATGGTTAAGAGTCTAGAAAAAAACCCTGAAAAAGATCTCAGTATTTTGTTTAAACGCGCAAGATAAACAACCCAAGATCCATCTTTTAATCGCTGGAGAGCTTCATTCATGTGTTCTTGGTAGATTCCACCACCTCTAGTTATAGGTATACATTTTCCTGCTCAAAAGAAATCAACAACATTCATCTTGATAAAAGCCAAAGCCAACCACCAAATCACTGAGAAGAAGCTTGACGTACCAGTGCGAAAGATGTAGGAGAAGATAGGATTCTTGAAACATATGTCCTCTGCAGCAAGAACCCATCGAGCCAACTCTGGATCTAAGGAAAGAAGGCCCTTGAACCCTCCCCACATTACTGGATCATCCAATCTGAAAAGGAAATGGATCAACATCAAATTCAAAAGTAGTGTGGAAAGAGATGACAACAAAGAAAATATCAGATTTGTTAAGGTTTCAAAATCTTTTAACTAACGTCGACATGTGATTACTAACAGTGATGAGAGGAACACCGGGTGGTCGTGATCGGACTAGAGTCATGAGCGTATCTGCATTGTGAACTGTGGTTTTGTTGCAAAGATTCGCTACTGCTCTCGCAAACGCACCAACAGCCATTATCACAGTTTTCCTTGGGATTCCTCTCAAGTGATCAGATCTTGCTGCCCATTCCATTATCTTCCCCATTTATGCTTCTTCAAGCTTCAAAGATGTCTCTCCCTTCAACAAATCACAGCAGAAGCAGGAGAAATTGTTAATAACAACTTGAAAAGGTCAAAATTCGGTGCAAGGAATCCATAACTAGGCTTCGCTTCCTAAGAATCAGTCTCTAAAACAGTAATGGCGAGTAATCTAGGAAAGTCTTAACATGAGAACCGAACAATTAGGGTTTATCAATCTCTTTACTTAACTTCTCCTAAGAAGATCTAATCGAAACCAAGCTTCACAAAAGGAACAACACTTACGATTCGAAACGAGACCTCGCGATTGGTCGTCTAAGAGAGAAATCGAAGACGCTTGCTTGTGAGGAATTCATCGAGAGAGAGTGCAGTGTAATTCGAAGAAGAAGAAGAACAGTCGAATCTGGTTGGTATGACTCGGTACGTTAAATGATGATACCGGTTTATGATATGAACCGGAAATTATTGCAACTCGGAAGCTTCTTCTACTTTCTTCTATCTTGGCGAAAGGAAGGAAGATGTGCAACCAAAGCTTTATTGGGCTTTATGGAGCCCATTACATTGATAGCCCAATATACATTCTTGAACATATAAGCTTGCTGTGGGAATTATTGATTTGAGGTTGTTATTTGCATTTTACTAAGTAAAGAGTTTATCTTACAAATACAAGGCACAAGCCATAGAGATCAAAGATACAAAAAGTTCACAGAGATTTAAGAGTGCTGAAGAAGCATCGCGAGAGGATATTATTAGAGAAGGGATCGTTGTTGTGTGAAAATGTAAACCTCGTCGTAACCCCTCCTGCAGAATCCACCAGATAAGATTATCCAAAAAATCTGTTAAAAAACATTTACAGTAGAAAAAAAAGAAGAGAAAATTATGTAGAGACTGTATGAGTGGCGTTACCCTTGGTATCCACAGTACGTAGGCTTGTAGTTGTAAATGAGATTGCTCAGCACTTTCCCAGAAGATGGTCTATTCAGTGACTTCCTAGCTTCGCTGCACCACATCCAAACTCGAACCGTGAGTAATGCTACACATATAGCCTTCTTGTGCCATCCGTAAGAAACCACCACATAATCTAATCATCTCTTAACTATAACGCAACCAGAGCTGACGCATTCTCTTGTCAATTCTTACCACACATTGCATACAGAACTAACCTGACTAGATGATTTGCAGCGAGCTGAGTCACCTGGATCGCGTCCTCAGAGTGTGGAATTCTGGATGATCCCCACTCGAATGCGTTTTTCTGCATATTATACGGAGCTTTCTTTAACAAAGCTGTACAACCAACATACCAAGTAATTATAGGACAACGCAATGGACCACGGTGATAATTCAGCCTATACCTCAGGATGCCACTGGAAGCCGGTCACTGGATATTTTTTTGATTCAACTGTTGAGACATAAGCCTACACAATAGATTCGTTCTATGAGGCCAGGATCTAGATATGTTAAGATCTTTGTGCTTCTTAGGAACACAACAATACCTTGCCGTGGTCATCAATGCATGTTGTGACGATATTAAAGAAACTAGACAGAGCAGTATTGCCTTCATATCTGCCTGGTGAGATACCATACTGGGAAAATCATGAGGATTCGTATCAGCAAGCAGATATATTGAGGATAATAACCAATCAATAACAAGTAAGTAATAACCAATCAAGACCAAGTAAGTAGAAATGGCAAGTATAGCTGTAAACAAAACTACAAGAAACGAACAACAATCAACGCATGTTTAATGTAAACTTGCTCTATATAGAGAATCCACACTCCACAGCATGTTAAGCAACAAATGTGGTGACAACTATATCCTCTAGTATAACAGCGACGCAAATTAGAGGTTGCAAATACTAACCTGATGGTTCTGCATAACCAAACAGTCCGTGCTGAGTTTTTTCAACAACTCTGGAGGAAATCTGCAAATACGATAACATTACAATTGCATAAAGAAATACTTTCGCAAAAGCTGAGATATTATATTATACATCATGAAAAGCTGTATGCACCTTTGGAATACAGTTCCTTGGATATTTACATTTTCGACGAATTGGAGACTAGATGCAGAATTTTTTGCATCAACTTTTTCAAGAATGTCTCTGTTCTGTTACAAAGGCAAGGATTAGAGGTTTTGAATGGAGCCTGCAGATACATACTATAGTAAATTCTCAGCTCCTAATTCATGTAAGGGATAGCTTAAAGCTCCCTGATTGCCTATAACACAGCGTGAAGGAAGGAATGTTGTTAGATTATAAGGATTCCAGTATTTGGATGGTGTTAAACTCAGCAAATTCTAGGACTTAACGTTATAGCTTAACAATTACAAATAATTTGATACAAGAAGAAGCAAGAACAAAGCATCCACCTGACTTATGATCATTGTCACGAGCTCAAATCCAAGGCAAATAGCATATACCGGAAAGTGCTCTCCAGCATCGTTTCTCTCCAAAGCTTTCTGCGAGGATCATAGAGATATCAATAAGATCATTGTCTTCGAATCATATATTGTACAACACCGGAAAAAAAATGTTCAACTTACATTGAAGATTTTCTTGACGATTTTATAATACAATCCTTGTTTAGCCCAACCACCAGTGAATATCACACCATTGACCAATTCAAGCTTCTGCAGAATCCAAAACGTAATTTACCAAGCAGATTACGAGAGCTAAAGGAACAGATTAACCTAAACGAAATGAACCTGAAAGAGCGATTCTTCGGGTTCGTTATAGATGAGAGGGATGACGCGAGCTCCACCAGCTTCAGCCAATTTCACATACGACGCTGCGATATACGACGCGTTGGTATCATTGTTCAAACGACCCGACGCGCCGTCGCCAGGATGGCTCAGAATCCCGATAATTGGCTTATAGTTCAGGTCCGGATTCGGCGCGGAACATACAGAAGCCCGAGAATCATCATCAGCTCCGAGTTGACTAGGAAGCAAAATCTCCGCAGGCGATTCGGTGGCTTTGGTCATTGTGATAACATCTGTACACAAGTATAGTAAGATCGGTAAGCAGACGTAACTCCACATCTCAGAGGAAGAGGATGATCTGAGTAACAATTTGGAAATGAGACGAAATTCTTCAATTCCACGATTTTGGTTGTTTTGTCGATTTCAATCACGAAACTAGTATCCACCGTCCACGTGTCATGGATTTAGATCCTGTGTGGGGCCCATCTATGTTCTGTGGTTATGGTACTATTGTTGGCCCAGGATGATTGTTTGGTTCAGAAATGGCCAATGGACTTATTTGTGTCTGATGGTAAAACCCATTATTACACTTGATCTTCTTAGAAAAGGCCAAAAGTGCTCTTTTGTTACTTGGAATGTTAACCTTGATGTTGATATAATTTACTAAAAGATGTCCTGTTGTGAAATGACTTGGCGTTTGTAATTTATTCAAATTTTTATTGCTAGAAAGACGACGAACGAAACACAATTCCAAAAAGAAAACCAACCAAACTAAAAGGCAAATCATGTAAGCGAGCCAAAACAATCGGCTGCTTCTTAGAAACGGGATATTGGTTGTGTGAAAAGGTAAACCTCGTCGTAACCCTTCCTGCGAGACAGGTAAAGCAAAGAAACGTTTAAAACATATAACTAACAAAAAAAAAAAAAAAAAAAAAAAAAAAAAAAAGAGAAGTAATGTGTAAAGATGGATATGGTCCGAGTAGCTTTACCCTGCGTAGCCGCAGTAGGTTGGCTTGTAGTTGTAAATGAGGTTACTCAACACTTTCTTAGATTCTGGTCTGTTCTTTGACTTCCTTGCTTCACTGCACACCACATTCAAACCAAAATCCATCAGACACATTAAAGAGTGAGAAACAAGTGCAAAAACAGACATCTTACCTGACTAGATAACTTGCAGCGTGCTGAGTCACCTGGATTGCGTCCTCAGAGTGTGGAATTTCAGATGATCCCCATTCAAATGCATTTTTCTACACATAGATATTTATTGTATAATTAAGAAGCCTTTCTATTCGTTTCTAATTTTATTTAAGTTGTCCATCAAACATAAATCAATATGTAGATCACACTGATCATATACCTCAGGATGCCACTGGAAGCCAGTAATTGGATATTTCTTTGCTTTAACAGTTGAAACATAAGTCTGTAAAGAGAGATAATAGAGCAAGGTCAGATTATTGAATCCTTAATATGGTTTATAGTAACACATTTAATACCTTGCTGTTTTCATCAATGCAGGTTGTGACGATTTCAAAGAAACTAGAAAGAGCAACATTGCCTCGAAACTTTGCTGGTGTGATACCCCACTGGAATATAATGAATTATGAATTATGATTAATAACCATTCAATGAAAAGAAAGCAGATATGGCTAGAAAATTTGCCTAGCCATTGAGGTAAAAACTAAAAACAAAAGGACCAAAGCAGAGTTAATGTCATAATATGTTAAATTTGACACTTGGTGCAAACTATAGGTCCCAAATACTACTAACCTTGTGTTTCTGCATAACCAAACAGTCTGTGCTGACTTTTTTCAACAACTCTGGAGGAAATCTGCAAATTAAGATACATTACAATTTATATGGATTATACTGCAAAACTTGAGGAGGTATTGATACTAAAAGAGGATCATGGAAAGCTATGTACCTTTGGAATAAAGTTCCTTTGATATTAATATTTTCAACGAACTGGAGACTTGATGCATTATCTTCTGCATCAAATCTTTCAAGAATGTCTCTGTTCTGTTACATAGACAATGGTAAGATAATTTTAGAATGTATTCTCAGCTCTTTGTATTAACAGTGTACAAGGACTTTACTTCTATAGGTAAAAAAATATGGAAAGTTAACTAAGCAAAACACGAGTTTCTGAAGATAGGAAACAAGAAAGAGTCAAACCTGACTTATGATAATTGACATAAGCTCGAATCCTAAGCAAATGCCAAAAACTGGAAAATGCTCCCCAGCGTCATTTCTCTCCAAAGCTTTCTGTGAGAAGAACATACCAATATTGGAATCATATTCTATAACACAAGTAAACAAACAAATCAAACAAAAACAGAGCGATGAAAACTTACATTGAAGATTTTTTTGACGATATCGAAATATTCATATTTTTTAGCCCAGCCACCAGTGAATATCACACCGTTGACCAGTTCTAGCTTCTGCAGAAATCCAAAATATAATGCACCAAAAACAAAACAAAGATAGCAAGATTCAGTGCAGCCAAATTATAACAGGAGAAAGTTTCAGAGATTAGAATGACCTGGAAGAGAAGTTCCTCAGGCTCGTTGTAGATGAGAGGGATGACACGTGCTCCACCTGCCTCGGCGAACTTCACATACGAAGCTGCGATGTACGTGGTGCTCGTATCATTGGTCAAACGACCCGACGCGCCGTCTCCAGGATGGCTCAGAATCCCGATGACCGGCCTGTAGTTCAGGTTCGGATCTGGCGACGAGCAAACAGGACCAAAGGCGCGTGAACTGTCAGCTCCGGTTTGAGTAGGGAGGAAAATCGACTCGGAAGCTTTCGCTACAGCTAAATCGTTCCAAAACAAGAGCAAGAACGGTAAACACACGTAACTCCACATCTCGGATAAAGAAGCAGAGTATATGGTAGAGAGGATTCGCAGCGTTGACGATGAGAAAGAGAGAGAGAGAGAAATGATATGAGTAAAATATATTACGACGATTCAGCATTTCTTTATATAAAACATCATCGTGTAGTGTATTCAATTATTCAACTCCACGTTCCACTCACACGCTTTTCGAAAACCAATCTAAATCTTTCTATTTTATCCATTTTATTACAGAAACGTGTTACTGTATGTATTTTATTATATTTTGCTGTTAAAGTGGGGCCCATATATATAAGCACAAGCGAGATTTATGATCTGTGTAGTTAATACTTCCTCCATTATATATTAAGTATCATTTTGACATTTTTCATAAAAAAAAAAAGAAAATCAGAATCCCGATGACCGGCCTGTAGTTCAGGTTCGGACCCGGCGAGGAGCAAACAGAACGAAAGGCGCGTGAACCGTCGACTCCGGTTTGACTAGGGAGGAATATCGACTCGGAACCCTTGGTTACACCGATATTGTTCCAGACCAACAGGAGTAGCAAGAAAAACGTCCAACAATGGAGGATTCACAGCGTTGACGAGGAGAAAGAGAGAGAGTGTGGTCTGAGTAAGAATTACTAACGATTTTGTTTCTCTTTTTTTATAAACATCTGATTCTGCACCGTTGTTAGATCCAATCATTTAACTACACTTTCTATCTCAATTATTTCATTTAATGCAGAAACGTGTTTTTCACTATTTATTTAAGTTGTCGTATCATACTAGGCTAGTAGCTACCTCTCACTCTCAGAGTGGGGCCCGTTCTTTTATTTTATAAATTGTGCGCCTTACATATTGGGCTTTCAATGAGCCCACTCTAAGATCATGTCGTTTTGACCGTTACCATTGTGTAAAGAGAAAAACAACCAGAAACAAAGATGCGGGTTTGGTAATCAAAACTCAAATCTTGTATAACAAACAAAGGATCCAGTCCGAAAGAGATATGAACAAAACTAAAAAGGGAAATCATGAAGGTCGGCTGCCTAAATTTAGATCATAATTTACAATAATTTTGTTTTTTTTTTCAAACCTTAGAATTTACAATATATAGTTCAGAACTTCAGTTCTTAAAGAACGTTTAAATATAAAATGGTACACACTCACAAGCCTTTCTTAGAAACGGGATCTTGGTTGTGTGAAAATGTAAACCTCGTCGTAACCTCTCCTGCAAGAAGAGATACAATCCAAAGAATCGTTAAGACACACATGAGCAACAGTAAAAAAACAAGAAAGTCGTGTATTGTATAGATGGGTTTGACTGAGTAGCTTTACCCTGCGTAGCCGCAGTAGGTAGGCTTGTAGTTGTAAATGAGGTTACTCAACACTTTCTTAGACTCTGGTCTGTTCTTTGACTTCCTAGCTTCACTGCACACCACATTCAAACCGCATAATCTATGAGAAACCGCTACAGATATTCTTGATCGAGTGCAAGAAGATAGATAATCTTACCTGACTAAATAACTTGCAGCATGAAGTGTCACCTGGATCGCGTCCTCAGAGTGTGGAATTGCAGATGATCCCCATTCAAATGCATTTTTCTACACACAATTTCTTGTATAAGGAGCTTTTTTTTTATTTTTTTTTATTTAAGTTGTCCACAAACATAACACAATAATCAATATACCTCTGGATGCCACTGGAAGCCAGTAACTGGGTATCTCTTTGCTTTAACTGTTGATACATAAGTCTGTAAAGATATACGATAACAGAGAGCAAAAGGTCAGATTCTTGAATTTCATTGAATCCTTATTATGGTTTATATAGTGATATATATATATATTAATATGTACCTTGTTGTTTTCATCAACACAAGTGGTGAGGATTTCAAAGAAACTAGACAGAGCAGGATCGCCTCTGAAGTTTTCTGGTGTGATACCATACTGGAAAATAAATCACAATTCATATCAGCAAAGCATACACAATGACAAATGACAATACAAATACCATAAAGGTAAAACAAAACGACCAAAGCAGGGTTTAACCTTTATTCTGTAGCAATTAGAGGTTTCAATACTACTAACCTTGTGTTTTTGCATAACCAAACACTCTGTATTGAGTTTTTTCAACAATTCTGGAGGGAATCTGCATATGAAATCATTTTCAGTTAATATAAACTATACTGAAAAACTAAAAGGATCATGAAAAGCTAAGCACCTTTGGAATAAAGTTCCTTGGATATTAACATTTTCAACGAACTGAAGAGTTGATGCATTATCTTCTGCATCAAACCTCTCAAGAATGTCTCTGCTCTGTTACAAAAGACAAATGATAAGAGAATTTAGAATTGAGCCTGGCAGATCCCAAAAGTATACTAGGTCATGTATTCTCAGCTTCCAGGGAGGAAAGAAGGAAAGAGTCAAACCTGACTTATGATAATTGACATGAGCTCGAATCCAAGGCAAATGCCATACACTGGAAAATGCTCTCCAGCATCGTTTCTCTCCAACGCTTTCTGTGAAACAACAACATACTAATCATTGGAATCGTATTCTTCTACACAACGCATACAAATAAATCCAAACCAGAATAGTGACCACTGAAGACGACTTACATTGAAGATTTTGTTGACGATCTCGAAATATTCATACTTTTTAGCCCACCCACCAGTGAATATCACACCGTTGACCAGTTCTAGCTTCTGCAGATATCCAAAAACGTAATTCACAACAACAACAAAAAAAGAAAAAAGAAGCAAATCCAACAAAATTAGACATTTGACAAATCGGGAATGACCTGGAAGAGCAATTCTTCAGGCTCGTTGTAGATGAGAGGGATGACACGTGCTCCACCTGCTTCGGCGAACTTCACATACGACGCCGCGATGTACGTCGAGCTCGTATCACTGCTCAACCGACCCGACGCGCCGTCGCCAGGGTGGCTCACAATCCCGATAACCGGCCTGTAGTTCAGGCTCAGATTCGGAGAGGAGCTAACCGGATTCGAAGCGCGTGAACCGTCAATTCCGGTTTGACTAGCCTTGGCTACACCTATATGGTTTCCAAAAACAAGATTCAGAAAAAAACGGTAAACAAATGTAACTCCCAAGAAGAAGAAGAAAGAGTAAATTACGATTTAGCTTTTCTTTTAGTTTATATGAAGCGTCGTCTTCGTGTATCATCTGATTCTTCTGCCCAGCGGATTCAATCATTCAACTTCAGGTCTCTCTCTACACTCTTTTCCAAAACCAAATCCACCTCCTTTCTCTATAACTTATCCATTTTATTAACTACTAGTACAAGTTAAAGTTATAACAGAAAGGAAACGTGTTTTGTATCAATTGTTTCAAATTATTTATCATTTTTATTTGCGGTCAAATTACACCTGCCTCTCTGACTGGGACCCATTCCTTATTTTTTGTGCTCTTGCTTTGTATTACTACAAGCCAGCCAGATTGTTTACTAGCCGTTGATTAAGCACAAGACCTATCATCATTAACGGCGCAAGAGTTTTAAACATACAATAATGTCCTCAATCAAACTTAAGCAGCAACAAAAAATTCTTCTCAAACTCTCTTGAAGAAGGACATAATGTTCCCTTGCTTTGGATCTTTGGCGTTCCCGCCTTTCTTGCTTCCTGCTTTTGTGGCTGCCGCATTTCCCATGGCTGGGCTCTTCTTCTGCGCATCAGCTCTGAAACAAGGAAACTCGGATCGGTTTAGGTTTGTTAACCAAAAAAAAAAGGATAAAAATGCTCTTTATACATTGGCTAAATCATCTCCAACAACATCATACCTGTTAACAGTATTTGAGCTCTTGCCCTCATTTAACTTCTTGCTTGTATCAGTGTCCTCTTTCTTCTTCCCGTCTGTTTCTTTCTCCTCCCAGACTACCTCAGTTACTATATGCATTCAAAAGAGGACTGTATAAGTAAGAGTGACATTCCAAACCAGTGCTTGCATTTAGCCAACTCTTGGCCATTAAGCTATGCATATTGTGTTTTGTTACTATTAGATGCTTAAGCGTGTGAGGTTACCTTCTCTGCCACGGTCATCAATCCGTGTCTTCAACACTTTTTTCCTTTTAGGTGAACTAGGAACTTCACTATTTCTTCCCTTTGAGGGCTTCACTTCAGCTTCAGAACTAATGGCCTGGACATTCTCCATTAACGACGCCATAGATTTCTCTTTCTTTCTGACACCAGAAGCATCAGCAGAGGCAGCATTCTGCCTGTCTTCTTCTTCGCTGACCTCTGCTTCATTGGTTTTCATCTCTCGAGATGCACGTGCGACGTCAGGCTTCTCTGGACTTGAATCTTTAATTTGTTCGCTCTCTGGACATGGTTTAATCTTTGGACTGGTAGGAGATGCTAAGCTGATAACATCTTCACACTCATCGTCGGAAAAATCAAATATCACCTTCCTTTTTCTGCTATCATTCTTAGACGCTCTCCCGAAATCGACATCTCGGGTCTCATCATCACTACCTCTCTTCTTCTCGGCATCGTGAGAAGGTTTTTGAGCTTCTGCACCAATTACAGAACATTTCATATAGAGGAACAAAACTAATTAAAACAGACACCAACTAAAGCCATTCGCATTGGATCAGTACCTAAGTATTTGAAAAGCAGAAACTGGAGTGGACAGAGTAGAAAACAAACCTGAATGATCATGGTTTTTGAGCTCTATTGTAGCAGAATCATCTTCTGTTTTCACAGGCACACGACCCCACATGTTTTTCAACGAACCCCGAGTTCCAGTCACACTCTTTTCGCTCTGACCATTCTTTTTAAAGGATTTTTCTTTCACAGACTGATCCTGAGCTGGAGCAGTCTTGGTTTCACTTTGAGCCTGATGGCCAACCTTAGGGACTGATTGTACTGTAGTTCTCACACTTTCAGTTAGCGGCGGGGCTGTAACATCTACATTGGCTCCCTCTATATCTCGCTTTACAAAAGAATTTGAGATGCCACAAAACCTGGTACAGAAAAAACACACATCTCTCTAGTTTTTGAATGGCAAGGCTGAGTCAACAGTAGTGGAAAGCTTTCATGCAAATAACAAGAAAAGGTTTTACCTGTTGTCTCTCAAACAATTGTTAGTGAGAGAAGGCTCCTTGAAAAGTTCTTCTGCTTGTACAAACTCAGTGTTCCATATGGCTGCTGGATCCATTGGAATGCTGGCTTGAACACTGTATATATGAGCAAAACATGTTCCATTGAACTCTTTCTCCACTTCTGCACCAGAAGCGATGACAAGGAAATGTCAAAACGTTACCATTATTAGCTTATCAGAGAGAGCGAAACCAAAGGAGAAAGCCAACGAAAATTAGTAAATCCAAGAGAACTATCTGCGAAATGGGAAATGTGACCTGAAAGTTTGGAACTAGATACAAGCCTTGTGTAGTAATCGGAAGGTTTGTTCTTTTGCCACCCAGAAACAGTATATACAACTTCCAAATCCTTTCCGTGTTTCTCGACAAAATCCTTAAGCAATCTAATAACAATGGAGCCATGGTTATTAGACAAAAAAAAAAGATCTGAAATTAGCCAAAAGCTAGGGAAATCCAAATTGAGGGGGAGCAATGTACCTCTTGGCAGTTTTTGATGAGAGCGAGAAGTTTCGACTCAGCCATTTGTAAGATACCTGAAACCAAATTGGATTTGACGGAATCAGTCATTATAACCCAAATTACTCAATTCTACATCAAAACCTCCGAAAAATCAAAAACTTCAATTACGACAAATTTAAGCTTCGGAATCAAACAAATAACCCTCTTTCAATAAACGTTTCCAGGAGAGACGACAGACTTTGGATCAATTTTAAAAATCACTGAAGTAGAAATCGGAAACCTAATTAGAGAAAATTAAGGAATAGAGAAATGGGTAAATTACCACTTGAAGCTGATCGGAGACAAGAGATTCGATTTCGTCGAGAACATTTAGAGTTTCGGTATGTGTCATCTTTCCGATTCTCTTAGTTATTTTTTTTTCTGAGATTTGGGAGGTTTTTCTTCGAGGCGATGTCTTGATTTCCCGCCAGCCCTTTCGCGGCAACGAAAGAGAAAAATTTCATCGACGGTATTACATCGTGCCACTCACGTGAGGACGCCGAGTTTGACATCTAATTTACCTTTTTACCCCTTAATTTCTTTTCCCTATAGTAGTATTTGTTTCGACAATTTGACAACAAAATAAAAATTCAAATACATTCCTGTTCTATAACGGAAAGTGATTTAAAAACTCCCAGTCCAAAACGAAAAATGATATCTTTATCTCTCTCTCTATATATATAAACTCATACGCAGCGACTCTATTCATCATCCATCTTTTCAGACTCATTCGGAAACTGATTCCAACAATAAAAATATATCCTCACTTACGCTCGCTCGTTCGTTGAAGAAGAAGAAGAGATTATGGTCAGAGAGCTCCCCCAAGAAATAGATCTCAACGCCCTTCCATGTACCATCACCAAGGTACTGACCGAAAGCGATGTTAACCATCTAAGCCGGCTTATACTAGAGACAAGCGCCGTGGAGAGACACATCCTGCCACATCTCTCTGAAGGTGATCAAACGAAAATCCAAGACGGAGAGGGAGTTGATGTCGTAGTGTTTGACGAAGACACGCGGACTGAGCACGAACTTGTCCTGAAGAGAATGGTCAACACAACAAGAAGCTATGTTCTCAACGGTGGCTGGATAAAAAATTTTGTCCAAAGGAGAGAGCTGAAGAGAGGAAACAAGATTGGATTCTTCTGGGGTGGTTTTTCTTCTAGACTCCACTTTTGCGTGCTTCTTTAGATGAGTGGATTTTGCTTGGAATTTATTAATCACTCTCGTGTGTTCTTTAATTTTCGACATGGATTTGACTCTTTTTGCTGTTACTTTATTTAATGAAAGGTTTTTATAAAAAAACAAATTGAGTGGTTTATTTGAAATTTCGATACAAGCTATACACAAACGATCTTGGTTTTTGAAGTATCAAAGCAGTCAAATATTCTTGATTTGTTGAGATACCTCAAACTAGAGCTGTCAAAATAGATTTAACTATAGCCTTATATACCTTTTTTGAAACGTTTTGCATATTGAATCCAAATTTACAATTAATTATGCTACTGAAAGTAAAAACTAGACTTAATTTTCTCAGGTGGAAGAAGAGGTTTCTTCAAGGCGAATGGTTAGGTTTTCCGCAATCTTCTCCATATAGGTAAGTAGACCAACTTGGGCCTTCATAGGCCCATGCAACTTACGTGATCACGAGAGTTTGTTTGGGGCTAAAAGGCCTAAAACTATTTAATTAGTCATTACAATATTTATTTTTTAATTGTAAAATATATATTAGGCCTCCTCACTCGCTCTGTTTCACAGTATCCATTCCAATCTCTCTCTAAATTGATTCGACGACAGCTCTCTCCAATGGAAAAGCGTCGAGCGAAACAACTGCCAGAGACTCCTCAAGAAGAGATTTCTTTATCGCCAACCAACGAAACGGAAATGTCTATCTACGACATTCCTCTACCTCCGGCGAAGAAGACTCGTACGAATATTAGCCAACAACCGCGAGAGACCACTCGCGACTCTTCTCTCGTACCATCCAAGAAGGAAACGGAGTTTATTCTCTTCGACGTTTCTATGACTCCTCCGGTGAAGAATGTTAAAGCGACCATGAGGCAAGAACCGAGAGAGACCACTGATCAAGACTCTTCTTTCTCGCTATCCATGGAAACGGGTTTACTTCTCTTCGGCGTTTCTATGATTCCTCCGGGGAATAAGAATCAGACGACTATGTGGCAGGAACCGAGAGAGAGCCCTCAAGATCAGATGCCTCTCACCGGCGTTTCTACATCTCCGGCGAAGAGTCTGAGCCAAAACCCACGAGATATCCCTAACGAGTACCTTTTCTTGCCATCCAAGGAAGTGGAGATGGAAATGTCTCTCTCCTCTGCTTCTCCAATGGATACAGATGAAGACTTGAAGAAGAAGAAGACTAATCGCTTGGATGAAAACCCCAAAAAGGGTATCGTCTCCACCACTTTCTGTTTGCGCGACGAGACATGGCCTTGTGAAAATCGTGAATACCCCAAGGTTACTTTCGCTCCAAGAGGCAAGAAATGTTAAGGAGATGGAAATGTCTCTCTCCTCTGCTTCTCCGATGGATACAGATGAAGACTTGATGAAGAAGACGACTAATTGCTTGGATGAAGACCCCAAAAAGGGTATCGTCTCCACCGCTTTCTGTTTGCGCGACGAGACATGGCCTTGTGGAAATCGTGAATACCCCAAGGTTTCTTGCGCTCCAAGAGAAGATGAATCAACCGAACAACAACAAGCAAGAAATGTTAAGGAGATGGTGTTTCTCTCGAAAGAACAACGAGAACCGGAGGAGCGATACCGATTGATAGATCCATGGGTCATCCAGAAGAAACTGACCAAGACTGATGTTTGCAACCGAATCAATCTGAGCGTTTACGGCGTTGAAAGATCGAAGACGTAGCCAACAGCATAATCAACAACAACACAAGCACCATGATTCAGTCAAATTCGACCTTAATTGTTAGCAAAAATTTCTTAAACCCCTAATTTCAATCCAATTATTCAGCAATTATTCTCACAATTCCCCTAAACCCTAAAGCTGTAAGTGGGCCTCCTTCAAGATTCACTGCTCTGGCCCAGACTCGTCTTCCCAATCGTCTGGACCTTGTCAACATCAGAATCGCTACACATGTCCAAACAATCCGGAATCAAAAGCTTCTTTTTGCCCTTGACTGAACTCCAAGTCCTCTCTGCTTTTTCAAAACGTGCCTGAGAGCATGCGCAGGCTTGGGACTGCTAGACACACGGTGCTCCATGCTCCCGCACCCGTAACACGCTCCACGAGGAAAACAGCTACCGGAAGAAACCTCCTCCCGACTCCTCTTATAACCATGCGCAGGCTTGTCGCCCTTGCCCGAACCAGAACCAACACTCGAACCTCGTCGCTGCTGCGGCTGTTGATGCTGACTCCGAGGCTGGATAGCAGGAGCAACTGCAGACAGCACCGTTACCGGACCAACCTGCTCACAAAGGTCCTCCTCAATCGAAGCTACCAGCTCCACTAAGTCTGCTCTCGTGGTATACGTACGACTTCTGCACGAAGTCCTGATACTCGGGCGAAGCCCCTGAAGAAACCTCTGCAGAACCCCGCGCTCACCGCCTATACTGGCCTTGTGGAAATCGTGAATACCCAAGGTTACTTGCGCTCCAAGAGAAGATGAATCAACCGAACAACAAGAAGCAAGAAATGTTAAGGAGATAGTGTTTCTCTCGAAAGAACAACGAGAACCGGAGGAGCGATACCGATTGATAGATCCATGGGTCATCCAGAAGAAACTGACCAAGACTGATGTTTGCAACCGAATCAATCTGAGCGTTTACGGCGTTGAAAGACACATATTAAGATATCTCTTCAAATATGAGCAAAACAGAGTCCTCGAAGGACCTGGAATCATGGTTAACGTGTACGACGATGACACGCACACTACCCACAAGTTGCGTCTGAGGAAATGGAATTTAAACAAGACTTGTTGTCTAACAGATAGATGGCGCACAGATTTTGTCAACAGGAGAAGTTTGAAGGTAGGAGACGAGATTGGCCTCTTCTGGGATCGTTTTCACTCTACTCTTCATTTTCGGGTGCTTTCTAGTGCAATGCCAAAAGCTTCTGCAGAGGAGAAGAAGTCATCTCAAGGAGGCAGATCGCCTTTTAAGGATTGGCATAATTATAGGATTAGTGTTACTTTTGTTTCGGTAGCCAACTTATAATGAAATTCGTTTTGCTGTACACAAATTTGTAACTTTCATCTTTAGATACGCTGAAGAAGATGGTAAGCAGCAAAAACTGAAATGAAAAATATTTCACTTGAGAAAGCTTTATATAGCATAGAGTTGATAGAAGCAAGCAATGGAAACAAGAATCTGCAAAGCCTTCTCTGTTTTTGTGAGATGAACATACTACAGAGACCCGAGCAAGAAAAAACTCTTTATGCTTGGCCGATGTTCCATGGTGTTTCTCTATTTTTGCAGCTGTATTCTCTTGTCCCTGATAGGCAGATCAACCGGCTGCTGCGCCTCGTGGGGATGCTCCGGGCCTTTGTATACTTTCAGGTGATTGAACAGAGCTCTCCCAAGCTGCCACAAAATGGCCAGACCAAGTTAGAGTGAGTCTAGACCATAAAAGAGACTGATAAAGAGCTACAAATTGTGTATCTAACCCGTCCCTTTGGAAGCATGCCGCGGACAGCATGTTCGATGATTCTTTCTGGGATTCTCTGCTGCAATTGATCAAATGTTTCTACTGTCATACCACCAGGTCGTCCTGAATGCCTCCTGTACAGCTTTTGGTTCCTCTTCTTCCCAGATACAGCAACTTTCTCAGCATTCACCTTTAACCAAAATGCCAAAAACAAAAGCATAAGTTACTATGAACAACAAAGTGACAAGTTACAAACATTCCCCAGGAAATCAAGTGTAAGAATTCTTATTTCTCTACAGATGATGGTCCAGAAGCTAGCTCATACCACAATCACAAAGGCTCCCATATCGACACTAGGAGTGTAGGAGGCAAGGTTCTTCCCACGGATGTGATTAGCAATCGTTGACGCCAATCTACCCAGTATTTTGTCAGTTGCATCAACCACAAACCATGGCTTGTCCGTGTTCACATGGTCTGAAGCTTTCGGATACCATGTCGTGTTCCAAATGTCCTGTAAAACCATATCATATACTCTCAATAAAGCTACAAGCCAAAGTCTTCTAAAAAATTCCCATTCTTCAAATCCATTTGTGTATTTGATGCACTAAACAAGCAGATAAGCCTAGACACTTTACTTATCCATCAACAGCACAAATATGGAGTCAAGTCAAAGTCCACTACTTAATAAATCGAAATGGAGAAACAATTCTGATTCATAAATTCAAAAATCCAGAACCTTTCACAAATTTCCATGGAGGAATTCCAAAATTTCGAGACTTTATAAAGGTCTGTTAAGCACACAAGTTGCAGAGATATTATGAATCATATAGATAGAGAAATTATAGTTACGGGGCCATTTGCTTCTTCTTCGTCGAACATCCATCGCTGATTCGCCGGGACAAGAGAAGTAGTAGTCGCCGCCGTCTGCTCCGTTTCGCACTTCACCTGCAATCCTCTTTTCGTGTTCGCGAAAATGCTGACTCCTACCGACGGCTTAGAGGTAGCTGTTAGAAAGAAGCCTAGAAACGGAGACCTTCTGTCACTGCCAGAGGTTTTCACCGAAGAAGATGGGAGTATAACCGTCGAAAACGAGCAGAGAACCGCCATTTTTGTTTTCTCTCTTCTTCAATTTCTTCTGCTCTTTTCGATTTCTCCGGATAAGATTGGGTTCTTCAGTAAATAACAATGGTGGCATAAGTAGTAAATAAGCTCATTTCTAGGACTGAAAGGATAGTATGAAACGGGTTTAGGATCCGGTTTGTTAGGAGCTCCGGATCCAGCCCAAAACGCTGATTTCGTTTTCTTTTCTTTTTCCATTTTTTATTATTTTCCTCTCGCAGGTCTTCGGAAGCAAAGCTAAGTTGTACATGGTCATGGCTTCGATTTCGTCAACTCTACTCTTAAATTCCAGATCAGTTTCACCTCTGAGATTCCCGAAATTCTCGGGATTTTCTTCTCCCTCTCCATTCGCTAGATCCTGCCGATTTAGACATCGTAATCTCGAATCTCTTTCCAACGGAATTCTTTCGCCGGGAAACAGAGCTGACGGTGCTATGGCGGCTACGTCGGCGCAAGGAGTTGTGACGGAGGCGATGAAGCTGATCCAATCGGCGTCACCTACCTGGAAATCCGCTGTGGCTAACAATTTATTGATTTTTGTTCTCGGGTCACCGCTTCTCGTTACTGGATTGTCTGCTTCTGGGATCGCCGCAGCATTCTTGCTCGGTACTTTAACTTGGCGGGCTTATGGCTCTGCTGGTTTCCTCTTAGTAGCTGCTTACTTCGTCATAGTAAGTGCACTTGCTATGAACATCGAAGTCTCTCATTTGATCAAAATTTCGAGCTGGTGGATGAAGAATGTCCTTAGATTTTAGATTATTAGATAGAAGGTTTTCTCTTGATTAATCTTAGACTTGATACTTTGTTTTGAAAATGTATTTGGTTTATGGAGATGACAATAATTTGTTGTTCTTGTAGGCTGAGCTTTGTAAATTGGAATTAGGCAGTTTCGTGTTTCTGTAGATTGAAATCTGAGATTAAGGAGCTAGTTCGTATGATGATGCTCAGAATTGTGATAATTCGTCTCGTTCCTGCATGTTTCGTTATAGTTTAGATTTCAGTAACATGTTTTACCGATCGAGAGCTGGAATGAGTAACACTGATTTTGCAATTGTTCTGGGGTTGAAGTTGGTTTAGATGATTTTTTACAAAATCACAGGGAACAGCAGCAACAAAGGTCAAAATGACCGAAAAGGAAGCACAAGGTGTGGCGGAGAAGAAAAAAGGTAGAAGAGGACCACGCAGTGTGATTGGTTCAAGTGCTGCTGGATGCGTCTGTGCTTTTCTTTCGATATATCAAGTGGGAGGACCAGCTTTTTCTCAGCTTTTCCGGCTTGGTTTCGTTTCCAGTTTCTGTACTAAAGTGTCTGACACTGTCTCCAGCGAGATAGGGAAAGCTTATGGGAAAACAACGTGAGTATGCTACTGTTATTTTCACCTATGACCTCTTATGTAATGGTTTGGTGTTACTTGGAACAAGTAGCTAAGATTTGGGTCCATTTTCTGATTGACCTGATACTAACTGGTGCAACTTTGCAGGTATTTAGCCACAACATTCAAGATTGTACCAAGAGGAACCGAGGGAGCTATGAGTGTTGAAGGAACATTGGCTGGACTTTTAGCATCATTTTGTCTTGCCTCGATTGGCTGTTTCCTGGGTCAGGTACTAGAGGTTATTTAATATTTTGTTGAGGTCTATGGCAGCATTCTTCAACTGAACATTACATGTCATTGTGAGGTATTCATAGAAATTTTACTCATGCAAAATTCTTTTCCTTTTGTTTGGTCTCTTGAGCACAGATAACTCCTCCAGAAGCAGCTGTATGTGTACTAGCTTCCCAGATTGCTAATCTTGGAGAAAGCATAATAGGTGCATCTTTTCAAGACAAGAAAGGATTTGAATGGGTATGCTCACTTCACTTGATGTTTCACTGCTCTCGCTTCTGTCTAACTATTAGTCAATGCAAGAAAATTATAATCATGTGAAAATACCGTCAGATTCTGGCAGCAATTAGCTAAAAATTGGCTTGAGTAGAAAAACAATTTCCATTTCATAAAACTTTCTGAGTTGTCATCTTGTGAAGCCTTTTTTGCAATTAGCTACCTACTCTCCTTTTGTCCACTAACTATGTTTCCTAGTTGCTGAGACCCTCTTGTTTGTTTTGACCATTTGGCTGTTTGTAGCTAAACAACGATGTAGTCAATGTGATCAACATAAGCTTGGGAAGCATCGTGGCGATTTTGATGCAACAGTTTATACTCCAGAATTGGGTCAAGTAAAACCTGTCACAAAGGTCATGGCTTCTTCTCAGTGAGGTTAGAGTTTTTTTCTTTATTGATGTGAACAATCGTATTTATTCGACTGTGTAAATACACTATGCATGTGTATGTAACAATAGAAGGGAAATAAGTTTGTCAAACCGTTGTCTAACAGTTAGAGATAGGATGTTCAACTTTAAGATTCTCCAATAGATAGAGAAAACTGTCAACAACTCAACATACATAGTTCTCTTGTCTCAATAGTTCTTCTGCTTATGATCCATTCACTTGGTCTGTCCCACTTCCATAGCATGAAATTCAAACTCTATTGCTATATCTCATGAATTCAAGAAAATGCAATGATCACAATGTACCAAAAGAAAGCTTTAACAAAAAGACATACAATAAAGGAACAAAAGTTAGTTGACAAGAAACAAGAAAAGAGACGTGATTCTCTCCAAGTTTCCAACACATTCCTTTTTTTTTTTTTGTCATTTTTCTGTCGTCGACATATCATCTTTTTCCTTTTTTGCCGGTATACCTGTAGTGGAGTATAATGTTTACGTTACATAAGATAGATGTTTCTGGTGGCCACTAGAGAGAGAACATAGCAACATCGACTGTGACGCAGCGAGACTTAACAGGCCGTTGCTTTTTGAAACACACAGAAGAAAAAAAATTACAGTGCGTTGCTTCTACGAACCTGTGGTCCGGAATAGGATACCACAAGGGCCCATGGGCCGTGACATCAATACACAGCTGACAACTCACACGCGCTTCTCGGACGCGTGAATTGTACAGCTAATAGTACACCGCCGCAAGTCTCGCTTTTATTTTCTTCAGAAAATCGACTGTATACTGTTCGCGAGTGTGTTACACAGTCTGTTCTTGGTTTCGTAGGGACTCCTAATAGTTTGAACTTTGAATTTTGTAACTTTCTCGTTTCTGGAACTCTTTTGTGTTTGTTTAATTACTATATTTAGTTCTCTGAAAGAAGGTACTTTTTGAACTTAATAAACTATTAAATACAATAATGTCGTTTAGCGTGATTCATCATCATATGTGACGAACGTCAATTCCTCAAATACCCAACTCTTAAAAAAAGACCAAAAGTAGCATTACAGATTTTAAAATAAAATATTGCTAGAATCCAATAAAATATGTAAATGAGATCCACAAAAGAATACTAAACAACAACTTATTTGACAAAATTACGACTAAGTAGCTCAGCTAAAAAGTTTGACGGACAAATAAAAAACACGCCGATTCGCCGCGATTTAAAGTTCTTCTCGAACTTTGCAAAGTTTGGTCGTCCAAATTTCAAAGCGATGATGATGATGAGTTGTTGTGCGGCAGCGATTGGCTAACACGCGTCCTGCATTAATAAGATAAATTTAATTTCCTTACTGTATATCTTTTTCTCTCTCTCACAGTCATCACCAGCTCTCTGATATCAAATAAAAAAGCGTTTCCTTTTCTAAGCTTTCACAGTTACCCAAAAGTGCTACAAACTTTTTCGCTTTTTTTTTCTCTCTAATCGGTAGTGTGTACGCGAAACCCAAACTCGCTGAATTTTGGTTAATCATGGCCGTTGATTCGGCTGACCGGCGAGAAGTCATCGTTAAAATCGACGATGAGAGCGGAAGCGGCAATGGAGTCTCCGGAGAGACGATGGGGAAGATATGGAGAGATGGAAGTTACGATTTCTGGACTGACGGACAAGGTGTACTCCATAAAGGGATAAATGAGGCGGCTGATGCTGAGAGATCCGCCGCGTCGGAGGACGAGAGAGGGGATGATGAGGCTTTTGAGTTTCGGCGCGGCGAGGATCCTCCGACGAAGCTAATCGGTCAGTTTCTGCATAAACAGCAAGCTTCCGGCGAGATTTCTCTAGATATGGACTTAGGTATGGACGAGCTTCAGTCGAGGGGTTTAACTCCGGTTTTGGAGTCTCCGGCGTCGAGGAATGCTTCTTCGACTGGTGCTACAACCAAACCCGACGCCGTGGGAAGACGAGATAGCCGGAGTAACAGCAACAACAATAACAACAACGACGACGGAGAAGTTGTCAAGTGCAGTGGAAACGCTCCTAATCAGAGAAACTCTAGCAATTTGCTTAAGATGCGAACTAGATCACGGCTCTCAGATCCACCAACACCAAAGCCTCCGTTGCCGCCGCCAACCGCGGAGATGAAATCGGGTCGGATTCCGAAGTCCGGGCAGTTGAAATCGGGTTTTTTCGGGAAAAGCCCTAAAAATCAAGGGGAGGAGGAAGAAGACGATCCATTTGCAGAAGAGGATCTACCAGAAGAGTATAGGAAAGATAAACTCAGTCTATGGATTGTGTTTGAATGGCTGAGTTTGATTTTGATAATCGCTGCGTTAGTTTGCACACTTGCGATACCTTCCTTGCGTAAGAAGAAACTATGGGAGCTTCAGCTATGGAAATGGGAAACAATGGTGTTAGTGTTGATCTGTGGAAGATTAGTCTCTAGTTGGATCGTTAAGATAGTCGTCTTCTTCATCGAAAGGAACTTCCTTCTGAGGAAAAGAGTTTTGTATTTCGTCTACGGTGTTCGAAAAGCTGTGCAGAATTGCTTATGGGTAGGACTTGTTTTACTCGCTTGGCATTTCTTGTTCGATGAGAAAGTGGCTCAAGCAGCTAACACCAAGGCGCTCCGTGTTGTGACTAAGATCATTGTGTGTTTGTTGATTGGGTTTTTGCTGTGGCTCGTGAAGACGCTACTGGTTAAGGTTCTTGCTTCCTCGTTCCATATGAGCACTTACTTTGATAGGATTCAAGAGACTTTGTTTACTCAGTACGTGATTGAGACGCTCTCTGGTCCCCCTTTGATTGAGATCCAAAAGAACGAGGAGGAAGAAGAGAGAATCAGTGTGGAGGTTAAGAAGTTTCAGAATCCCGGTGGCGTTGAGATTCCTTCAGGTGCTCAGAGAACTCCGACGGTGGTCGGGAAAAGCCAGTTGTTCTCTCGTGTTCTCGATGATGGAGGAGGAGGAGGAGACAACAAAGGGATTACGATCGATAACCTTCATAAGCTGAATCCTAAGAATGTTTCGGCTTGGAAAATGAAGAGACTGATGTATATAATCCGGCATGGATCACTTACCACATTGGATGAGCAGCTACAAGATCCAAACTTGGATGATGATAAAGGAAACCAAATCAGAAGTGAGTTTGAGGCAAAGCTTGCTGCAAGAAAGATCTTTCACAATGTTGCCAAGCCAGGATCAAAGTAAGTGCATCATTTGCTTCCTATTACATTCAAGGCATTAACCATATCACATTATGGATATTAACCGGCAGCAATTGCAAAAACTTCTTATCCAGATTCATCTACTCGAAGGACATTTTGCGGTTTCTGCCAGAAGATGAAGCTTTGAAGACTTTAAGTCTCTTTGAAGGAGCATCTGAGACAAATCGGATCAGCAAATCATCTCTTAAAAACTGGGTGGTAAGAGAAGTTCGGAATGATGAATTTTACTTTAACACTCTTTAACGTATTCAGATATTAATGAATTTTGCACAAACATTTTTGTCACAGGTGAATGCATTCAGAGAGAGAAGAGCTCTTGCATTGACCCTAAACGACACGAAAACAGCAGTGAACAGGCTTCACAAGATGGTGAACATCGTAGTTGGGATCATCATTTTCGTTATCTGGCTAATCGTACTTGGAATCACTAGCACCAAGGTCCTAGTGGTCATGAGCTCGCAAGTCGTGGTTGTAGCATTCATATTTGGAAACATGTGCAAGATCGTGTTCGAATCTATCATCTACTTGTTTGTGATACACCCTTTCGATGTAGGCGATCGTTGTGAAATCGATGGAGTCCAGGTAAAATTCGAAAAACTCAAAAACCGGTAACCAAAAAGTTCTCATTTCTTCGATTCTAATGTTTAAAAATCCTCTCTTTTTTCAGTTGGTTGTGGAAGAGATGAACATATTGACAACTGTGTTCTTGAGGTTTGATAACCAGAAAGTGGTGTATCCAAACAGTCTTCTCTGGACTAAATCCATCGGAAACTATTACCGTAGCCCCGACATGGGAGATGGAATCGAATTCTCCATCCACATCGCTACTCCAGCTGAGAAAATCATCCTCATCAAACAGAGAATCACAAGGTACATTACACAAATTTCACAAATTTCAATATCTGAATCTTTGTATATTAACTGCATTCATTTTTATAGTTACATCGAGGGGAAGAAGGACCATTGGTATCCAGCGCCGATGATAGTGTTCAAAGACATGGAGTCATTGAACAGTGTGAGGATTGCGGTTTGGCCAACGCATCGAATGAATCATCAAGATATGGGAGAGAAATGGGCTCGAAGATCTCAGCTTGTTGAAGAGATTGCCAAGATTTGCAGAGAGCTTGACATTGAGTATCGGTTATATCCTATCGACATCAATGTCAGGAACATGCCTAATCCTACTGTGTTGCCTGTTTCCGACCGTCTTCCACCTCATTGGACTGCTCCTCCTTCTGGCAGCAACTGAAAACTTCTTAAATGGTTTTGGATCAAAGAGGTTCTGTTTCTCTCATTGGATTTAGAATTTAGGAAATGATATTACTCGAGTTTAATCAATGTGATATATAAATTTTTGTTTCTTTTAATCTGCACAGTGTTCTGCATTAAGGCGTTTCTACTTTCTGTTAATGAAGGCTATTTGGTTTGGTTTGGTTTAGTTTGATATGGTTTCAGTTTCGGTTCGAGAAGAAATAATGGTTCTTTTCTCGGTTGTGCTCCTGGTCAAAAGAATTAAACTGAATGATCAGTGATCAACAAGTCTACTAGTGATTGTAAACGATGATTAAGCAAAATCCAGCAGACTCCAAATGAAAATATTAATTAAAAATCTTTAACCAAATAAATATTCTTTTTTCTTCAACTAACAGAGCATTTCAACTTTCACAGACCAACTACAGCACCAAATTCCAAATCATTATATGATCTTTCCATCTCTATTGACAAACCGGCCAAAAGATAGTTGTTAAAACCGTCGCCGCCGTTTCCCAATCCTCTGGTTAGGAGATGAACCGATATAAGGAGTTGAAGAAGATATGTCCGGAACAAACACTGAGTGTTGGTTAAAATGTTTAGGCCAGTTTAAACCAGAAGCTGTAGGTGGAGAATGAATCTCTGGAACCGCCCATGATGTCTCACCTCCTAAGCAGTTATTGTTGTTATCTTCTCCATCTTCTTCTCCAGATCTCATCATCGAAGAAGTATCTGAATCTCCTCTCCTACTAGCATCCGCCTGCAACAAGAATCAAAACAAATTGTACTTCTTTTCAATTTCTCCCAAACACACTCACTAATCACTATCTAGATTAATCAATCTTGATTAATAAAACTGTTACCTTTGATGATCCATTGTCCTCCATGTATTCATAGGTCTGATCAAAGTCAGTAAACCTGAAAATCTCCTCTATTTGCCACTGAGGGATGCTTCCAGTAGCTGATCCGCTGCTTGCGAAAGGAAGCTTTGCCGAAATGTGATCACTGGCTTTAGTTTCCGAGAAAGCTACCTGCTGATGATGATGATCAAAGTCCATCTTTTGAGGCTCAGATGTAGGTAAAGCAAATGGTTTCGTCTCCATGGCTTTATCATCATTATTACATGGTGATAACTTTGTAGTAGAAGGACCAGTGTCTGTAGATTCAAGACCGACTCTGATTCCAGTCAGAAGAAAACGCTGGTGAGCTGAGACATGAGGATTCACAGTGTGGATTGCAACATCACATTTTCTACAGAGTAAGGCTCTATCTTGCAGACAGAAGAAGAATCCAGAAGCTTCCTGTCAAAATTCACAATTTTAAAACAGAGCATATTTAAGATATTATACCAATAAACTCCAAATTGATAAGAAATTGCTTCATGGCCTCTATAAACCTAAAAAGATTCACACTTTTCATTGTACAAAAAAAAAAAACCTAAAAATCGGTAACGTCAAAGAAATAGTTTTCAATCAAGAAACTGGTTTATGTCAGAGCTAATAGACTCACAAACTCTCATGCCTTAAAAAAAATTCAAACTTTTCACAGGAAAAACAAAAAAAAAAAAGCTCAAAATTTGAGGATCTAAATAGCAGATCAACGATTCGGAGGAAAATAAAGAGAGCATACCTGACAAATGTCGCATTTGGGAATGGAAGAGGAAGAGACAGAGAGAGGGACTCTCTGGTGTTTCCCGGCGAGTTTATTAGCGGCGTGAACTTTCTCATCGCAAGCCCAACACAAGGCAGCCTCATCGGCGCAACATAGCACAGCCGCTTCCGCCGCCTCGCAAACGTTACACTGAATCTTCATCTTTTAGCTCCGATTCATCCACAAACCAATCTTTTTATTTATCGGAAAAAAGGATTTGGATTTGCGTCGGAGACTTTATTTGTTGTTAAATTTTAGGAAAGAGAGAGAAATGGAGCATCCGGTTCTGTCTCCTCAAGGTTTATGGTTTAAGCAACAACTCTTACGTTTTTTTTTTTTTCACTTTGTCTGAAGGAGAAAGTTTATTCATTTTTTTCCCTCAAAAACGTATTAATATATAATTTTCTGGCTAGCAAATTAATTTGTACGTTTGGATTCTAGATAAGTCGTTGGGGGAAAATATCTTTTAAATTAATAAAATAGTAAATAGTGGCGGTAGGAGGATTTCTTTTCTGGGGGCCTATGTACGATTTACAAGTGGTGGGGTCAAATAGAAAATATGGAGTTGTTAAGGGGGATATTTTGTAGACTATGAGTGAACATTGAGTAGACACGTGGCGGTTTAAATACAAGTGTCTTGATTGCAGGAGACCAGCTCTGCTGTCAGTCAAGCTGTAATATTAACCAAATATCGCTGATTAGGTCCCCAACCCAAAAAAAAGAAAGATCCATTGATTTTATTTTTTACTTTTGTTGCTTGAGGCTGCGTGTCCCCACATGCAACCAGTAACTCGTCTCTCCATCAATACATGCTGAAAAATCTTTTGTTTGAAAATTATGAGATCGATAATAACCATAAATACCAAAAAATGGGCATGAATAGGGAAAATTAGGTAATCTAGAAGAAATGTTCAGTGTAATGATCCATTACAAAATTTTCAAGTTTGATTTCACACGGTCTCGTTTTATTTTTCCGAACAAAAAAAATTATTAAGAGGAATATCTAGTTTCAAATGACAGTCTACTTCATTTTGACCACCTTTTAGAAATAATCTATTTCTTTATTTTTAAAAAAAAAAAAGATTGTCCCGGTTCATGCATTATGTCATTGGGTACATGATACTATAATGATAGCGAAATGTTTTTTTAGGAAAAAAATCTCTCAGTACATATGAAATCAAGATTATATTAACCCACGTATGGCCGTCACAAGTGGAAGAGGATAATTCGGACCTACATAAGACTAGATCTTTTTAATTAACATGCAGAAACCAATAATCAATCAATGATTATAAGGTCCCATTTTGAAAAAGATATTTTCCAAAATTAACAATTTGCACGGAAAAGGAGAGAAGAAATCTAGATGATTACGATATTGTTTTGATTCAAGAGGATCAGATACATCCACGTTGTTGGTTCAAGAAAGATGGCTACTTCAACTAAACTTCTTCAAGCACCAAAAAGATTCAAGAATCAACGAATCTCTCCGACCAAAGAATCTTTACCATAACTATAGACAAGTGGGATTTCAATGTACCAACTGTAACGTTATAAACAAATTTACCAAATCTAGTACTTTGATCTGATCTGAGTAAAGCCGTGAGGCAAGAAAACTTTTAACACCGTTGCATCGGATGAGATCTCGATTACATCTCCGAGCTGCACATTGTAGCGAACATGACAACCGTCGATGTAGATAGTACCGTGGTCTGAATACCAGTTAACATCCATGGATTGGTTCGGTTTGAAGGCCGAATGCATTTGACTAGCAGTTGAACCGGGACAGATCGGCTCTCTAACCATGAATTGTAGATCACGAGACAACATCGGCATCACAAACCCACCAGCTGACCGCATTGCAGCGGTTGATCCTGCAGCTGTGCAAACTCTTAAACCACTCGAGCGGCAGTTCACTGTCTTTGAACGTGTCTCACCATCTTTATTCTTAATCCTGCACAAATTGTAACAAACATTGAGTGTGTCTAGAGACGGATCATTCATATCTACACAAAAACAATAAGCTTTCAAAGAAAAATGTCTACTTTTCAATTCTAAGAAACTCTTACTTGAAGGAGAACCTTGAAACAGCGGCAGGGCATGGGTGTGCGATCAAAACGTCGTTAAGTGCGTGTGAAAGAAGAGGTTCTGAGTTTAACTTCAATGATATTCTTGATATTTCCGAAGGAGCTACTCTGCCAAACAAGATTTCATCCAGCACCTGTGTAAAAAATGGCTGAATGTTCAAAACCAAAATTGCCTAGGCATTGAATACTCTAACGATCAAACAAGACCAATAACACTTACATGATTCCTCTAGCAAACTTACTTGTTCAAAATTCTCAACTGTTGCAGCACAAAGATGACCAGTACTTCTACTAGCGTCAAACTGATCGCTAAGTTCCTCCACCTATACTTGCAACAAAACACTTAGCTTTGTAACATTCTTTATGAAAAAAGAAAAATTTATATCAGGAGGGTAAGGTTAAACCTCGTGAGCTTGTGTTGGGTCAGAATTAACGCCTAGTACCGGAACAGAGTCATCGATGAATTGACTGGCGTGCAAGAGTGTGCCATCTCCACCAACGGTGATGACCATATCCACATCCCTAATGGGTTGCGATAAGTCGTTACGTGAAACGTGTTTCCATTCGACTGGCTTCTTACTTAGTATCTCCTGACAAAAATTTATAGCATTCCTGTGTACTTTGCACCTGCTTTCTAGATATTGAAGAACCTGTTTAACCAATTAAATAAAAATCTGAGTCAATATAATGTAATCAGACATCACATGTTCAGAACGTTTAGGCAGAGTAGAGAACTAAAAACAAAGGAGGAAACTTTAATTTTCATTCAAAGCCAAAGCCACGAGAAGTGAGAACCAAACCTATAAATCGGAAATTTCCTGATGCGAACAATAAGTCTTCGTATTTTCCATCGAATAGGTAAACACACACAAAATGAGTTTATTTTCACGCAAATGTCAACGATTCGGATTTTCTCTCTTAGGAATTTTGTCGAACATCTTCAATACGAAACGAAAACAGGCGTGATCCCGCTAGAAAATTATCGAAATTCAGCTGAGACGCAGTGAGGAAGGTAATACCTGAGGGTTTTTGATGAGCGAAACACCTTGTGATTGAAGGAATGGGTACGGATCAATCGGTTTCAATAGTAGCAAAAGCTTCCTGATCGCCATTCACTCTTAATCAATCTCTCTCTCTCTCTTTATAGATATGTATACGCGATTCCCGGCGGCGCGTTTCTCCCTCCGTCACTCTCTATTTCCTCGCCGCCGCGCCCACCGGACTAGAGAGCAAACCACGTCTGTATGAAGATGTTTGAGCGACCTTCACAGACCCTCTGGCTTCGTAAGAGAAGGACCTTTGCTTGAGAAAGTTAGCAAAAACTTTCAGGCCCAACTAACACATTCTAACCATTACAATTCTACTAAAATGGCCTGCCTAATTAATTCCGATCCAAAATTCAGACCCATGTCAAGAACTATATGGTATATAGTATATACCATCACCCTTGAAACATTACTAAAATAAATCAAATATGGATATCAAATTTGACTATCCATAAGATACAATAACTTAAAAATGTGAAAAGTATTCGTACGTACTGTGTCTAGTCCTGACGCCCCTCTCGGGAACAAGTCTTAGTAGGATGAGATATTTCGAATCGAGTGGCAGTCCTTTAAAGATTGTCCGGTCTAGAATCTGATCTAGAACTAGAAGTGGGGTTTCGTTTCGAGATCGTACCGGTTCCGGACCGGTTATGCTCCCTCCACGTGTGTGTGATAATTGGTGGTACGCATCTAGTGGCCAACCGAACCTATGAATTTGACCTCCAAATATCCGAATTCACGTGATTGTTGTCTCTCTTTCGGCCAAATTTAGTATGCTATATTTGTACCACCTCTCTAATTGAACAACCTAAGACATATCTTATAGTCTATGTCTCTGTCCATAAGTTTTGTTTTTATAAACATATATAATTTGAATGGTGACAAAATGGGACAAAGGTAAATAGGGTTAATAAGATAAGAAAACTACCAAACATAATACAGACAAATTATGGTGGATTGTACAAGAACACACACACACATATATATTCCGTGAGAATAATAACACAATTAAGTTTATATGGCTTTGTATATACTATTTAGCTAGCATGAAAATAACTAAACACTCGATGTAGTTATAAGTGCAAGAATAAACTATAGATTATCCTTATTGGTGGATTTGCGCAGATTAAAGTACAAACTATAGATTATCCTTATTGGTGGATTTGCGCAGATTAAAGTACAGTATAATTAAATTCTATAAATTAATACTTGATAAACTAATAAATACAATAAATTAATAAAATATTCTGGTCCCGAGTTGGATCAGATAGAAAATATGACACAATTCGATAAGATAATAAGATAATAATATTTTTGAAACTCCTATGTAAAATATGGTCTCAATAATATTATAAATTAATAATCATCATATAAAAACTTATATATATAACTAAAACATACTAAAATATAAATTAATGTTGTTTGCTCTTTCTTAAAGTTTAAATCTTTGAAGCTCCTCTCTAATTTTTCTTATTGTATCAAAAAATATTTTTTAGATGCAAGAAATTTGGGGAATGATTTTGATGAAAATGAAAATAATGATTTTACATATCAACGAACGTATAATAAGTGAAAGGTTGTGAGTTTCATAAATCTCACACACCCAAATACAATATGAAAACTAAAAGAAAAAATGAACTTCAAACTATATGACAAATACGAAAAATATAAATAATAAAGTAAATATAGAAATATCAAAGAAAAAAGTTGATAAAATATTTTGTTTTTAAAGAAAAAAAAATTAAGAAAATATAGGAAAATTTTTTATTTAGTATAAATAAAGTTTTAAAAGATTATCAAAAAAAAAATCATCGATTAATTAGTAACTCTATAAATTAATAAAATATTAAAGTCTCAACATTATTAATTTGTAGAGTTTCTACTGTACTTTGTGTTGTAAAAAAAAAAATCCAGGTTATAAATGTAAATGATTGATAAGATTCGACACACCAAATATGATACAAGCCAAGTAAATTTGGCTGTACCGAATTTGTGATAAAAATGGAAATGTTCGCGTGTCCGAATCATTCGCCAAACCACTCGCTAAGTGTATCTTCTTTCTATTAGTGACAAAACTACATTTGTTCTTATGTTGTGCTCAAGTATTTTGGACTAATCTGTAATTTGCATTCTTTTTTTTTTGTCTATTGATTAAGCTGTATTTTCAGGATATCAGATTCTGAAAAACTAGGTTCAATCATGTTTTTTCGAATCCCTTGAATAGTTGAATGAAACAAATTTGATTTTATCATGAATCCTACTTATTACTTATCACCAAATAAATTACGTTTTTTTTCTTGCTGAAAGGGTAACCCTATAAAGCCCAGAATGAATCTCAATCAAATCATATTTGATTTAATTCGCAGTGCTTATGAATGATCTGTCTGATAAAAATCTTCAGAACCTGACAAGCAATATCATCTTTTCGTTTTTGTTATTGTTAGAAAAAGGAACAAAAAAGGTTGGTTAGTAGTAGAGTAATAATTTAAAGCTAACACACTACGTGCATGGAAAGATCAAACTACAAAACAGCGACCATTCTCTAATCTTTATCTTTTTGAGCGTGTGGGGTACAGTCTCCACAGCAATTGGTCATTGTATTTGAATTTTGTTTTAAGCAATTTGCTATCACAGTATGTCTATATCACATAAGTACATCAATCTTAATCCATATACAAAACTCAAATTTAAATAGGCACAAGAAGTTGAGTAAAGAATATTTTAATATATAAGATACTAAACTGATCTAAATGCAAACCAAATTCAGATGATAAAACCATATATAATTACATATCATATCGGATAATTATCTATCACATAATAATTTCGAAAAACATAAAGTGTTGTCCAATGCCAAATCTGAATCGAAAGTGTATCTAAACAAACCAAATATTAGCATTTTTTAATCCGGTCGTTACTTTTCTATATCACACCTTCTGCTTAAGTGATTAGAATAACAATTTGGCCATCCAAAATTGTAACCCAAAAACACTTATTACTATTTTAAATAGAAAAGTTGTCACTTATCTATAAATTATTATAATGGATAATGGAACTTTGGGGTAGGGGTGTCAAAATGGGTTGAAATTTATGGGTTGACCCAACCCAACCAACCCATTAACCCTAATGGATCAAATTTTTTGGTTCTAATGGATTAATGGATCAAATGGATTGTGGATTAAATGGGTTGTGGATTAAATGGGTCAAATTGAAATGGATTGATGGATGAAATGGTTAACCATCACCTTCTCATCATACATTAATTTATTTTCCAAATTAGTCCTTACACAATTATGATTTCACTTTTTATCTACAAAAAACATGATTTTGCAAATTACCTATCCCAATTTTTTTCTTTTTTCAAAATTATACCGAACAAAATATGAAATTTAGTTTTTTCTCCAAATATATAATTTTCACAAAAAAATTTCGCAAAAAATGCGGGTTTCACAAATTTTCACCAAAACTTACGATTTCACTATTTTCCCGCCCAAAAGGCGTTTTGACAAATTTTCCCGCCCAAAACGCGTTTCACAAATTTCCCGTCCGAAATCGCGTTTTCAAAAATTTTCCGTCCAAAATCGCGTTTTGATAAATTTTTCCTCCCAAAATGCGTTTTCACAATTTTTTCACCCAAAATCGTGTTTTGACAAATTTTTCGTCCAAAATTGCGTTTTGACAAATTTTCCCGCCTAAAACGCGTTTTGATATTTTCCCGCCCAAAACGCGTTTTGACAAATTTTCCCTCCAAAATCGTGTTTTGACAAATTTTTCGTCCAAAATGGCGTTTTGACAAATTTTCCCGCCTAAATAGCGTTTTGATATTTTCCCGCCCAAAACGCGTTTTGACAAATTTTCCCGCCCAAAACGCGTTTTGACAAATTTTCCCTCCCAAAACGCGTTTCACAAATTTTCCGTCCCAAATCGCGTATTCACAAATTTTCCGTCCAAAATCGCGTTTTGACAAATTTTCCCGCCTAAAACGTGTTTTGATAAAATTTCCCGGCCAAAACGCGTTTTCATAAATTTTTCGTCCAAAATCGTGTTTTGGCAAATTTTCCCGCCCAAAACGCGTTTTCAAAAATTTTCCCGCCTAAAACGCGTTTTGATATTTTCCCGCCCAAAACGCGTTTTGACAAATTTTTCCGCCCAAAACGCGTTTTGACAAATTTTCCCGCCCAAAACGCGTTTCACAAATTTTCCGTCCGAAATCGCGAATTCACAAATTTTCCGTCCAAAATCGCGATTTGACAAATTTTCATGCCTAAAACGTGTTTTGATAGAATTTCCCGGCCAAAACGGGTTTTCATAAATTTTTCGTCCAAAATCGTGTTTTGGCAAATTTTCCCGCCCAAAACGCGTTTTCACAAATTTTCCCGCCTAAAACGCGTTTTGATATTTTCCCGCCCAAAACGCGTTTTGACAAATTTTCCCGCCCAAAACGCGTTTCACAAATTTTTCGTCCGAAATCGCATATTCACAAATTTTCCGTCCAAAATCGCGTTTTGACAAATTTTCCCCCCTAAAACGTGTTTTGATAAAATTTCCCGGCCAAAACGCGTTTTCATAAATTTTTCGTCCAAAATCGTGTTTTGACAAATTTTCCCGCCCAAAACGCGTTTTCACAAATTTTCCACCAAAATCGCGTTTTAACAAATTTTCTATCCAAAATCGAGTTTTGACAAATTTACCAACCTAAAATGCGTTTTGATAAAATTATTAGAAAATTATTTATATTTATTGTTTATGGATCATGGGTTAACCATTTAACCAATTAAACCATATAATTAGATGGGTCATGGATCAACCTAATCCATTTACTAATTGGGTTGGATTAATCCATAACCCATTATCTCTCAACCCATTTGGATAATGGGTTTTCCAAATGGGTTGGATGGGTTGGATTACCCATTTTGACACCCCTACTTTGGGGTATGGTATGTATGAGTTATTTAAATCTGTTATTTGATGTATACTTTAGAATAGTGCTTAAATTTCAATAAATATCAAGAAAACAAAAGAAAACACAATTTAGTGCACTGACTACGGCGCTAAACCACTGGTCAGTGGTTGTTACTCAACACTCAACTTAGAAAACAGTAGACCTAAAGCAGAAAAAAATGTCGATGACAAATAGCGGAAAAAGCTATAAAAATGTAATTAAGAAAAGCAAATCAAAAGTTTAGCATAAAGTGATCCATGCGACCACGAGAAGCATCTTTAATTTATAACATTTCTTAAATTATAGAATCCATGGAACATATTTATCAGCACTTTACAAGTTGCAGCCTTGCACAATATTCGATTTATTATTGTAAGCAATTTTAATTGACGATCTCCTCTCAAATGGAATTTCGTCTGCACTGTATACTCTCATGTTAATTACTAGTAATATAGTAGAACAAATATATAAACGGTATGTAAGATGATAATAATTACGTTAATAACAGAAACAGCAATAAAATAATAATCGACGAGTTGGTTTACTTAAATAATGTGATGACTGGTGAGTCAGTGATACCCATGAAGCAAAAGTTATACGCTGACGTAAAGGTCTTCGTCGTGGTCTCTCATGCGGCCAATCAACTTATTCTATTATTTACTTAAGCTTTTGGACCATAATTAAGAAAGGTATGATAAAATTTTAGGGACGTTGAAAGTTTTCCACAGTTCTAAACTACATAGATCGTCAGAAAGTTGTAGACCTTCGATTTATAGTACTTTTAGATATAAATCAAAGTTAGATTATACTCATTTATGGCTGTTCCACAAGTCTAATTCTTTGTTTAAACTCAAATTTAAATCTTTAGCATTTTAACACTTTTACCTGTTAATTTAAATGCATTTGGAGGGATTTTACGCTAAAATGAGAGACCTGCCTGCCTATCAAGTACTAAACCGTGAAAAAGGTCTATTAGAATACATAGAAATTAACTATTAGCATAGTAATGCATATTACACGCATCATCTATAGTTAACCAAAGAATGGTGCGGCCTCCAATAACGAAAGATTCACCGGACAAATGATCAGGTCCTAGCAAGTATCGATTACGAATATCTAACTTTCTCTAATAAATGTCTTCTTCCAGCTTGGTTCATGCACTTTGTATCAAGATACACTATGGTTTCGCAGTTTCATTAACAATATTTCACTTTATTAATTTTTGTTTTTTCCCAAAAAAATGTTCATAGTCTTCTTCGTAATTAATGCACTTATTTTGTTTTTATGTTATTATTTTTTAATTGGTAATTTCTATGAAATGATACCTTTTAAGAATATCTACACTACTTTGACTTAGAAACTATAAAATAATAATAGAAAAATCGTTTTTTTATATACGGAGCGTAGTCAGAAACAATAATAATTAGATTTGATATCGTTACTTTTGGTTGTGGGTGTGAGAAAGAAAATAGCCTTAATTTTTTGGTTATTTTTGAGAAATGGAAAAGAAAAAAAGAGAATTTAAAAGGTGAAAAAAAAGGAACAAATTCCCTCCAAATGATTGGGCCATAACCACAGAAGGCTGCTCTCTCTTCCATCTTCCTCATCCTTCTCTCTACTTCTCTCTACTTCTCTCTCACAACCTCCACACTCTCTTATCGATCTCCGATTGCTGCTGGCTCGATCGCTTTTCAATTCGTCGTCGCTCTCAACAGCTTTTGTTGCTTTCTCCGGCGGCTGCATCGCTCGTCGATCTAGGTCAGTTTTTTTCTTCTTCTTTTCCTCGTCTCCGGGTCAATCATCTCACCGCAAAGCCGTTTTTCCGATAGATTCAATGATTTGATTTGCTTATAATGTTTCCGTATTGAGTCGTTTTGTATACCTTATCGTCGTCGTCGTGTTCTGTTGAATGGCGATGATCAGGTTTCGTGGTTTATATATATAATAACTGGTTTGATTTTGCCTGATCGATGATCTGTTTGAAACGTTATCCGATTCAGATTGATACTTATAGGTTTCTAGGGCTTTTTCGCCGATATCGATTTTGTTTGTCTCGGCTTTGATTCCGAGATTTTAGATTATATTTGCTCTGTTTGAAATTTTGAATCATGATCGAAACTGAAATGAAGCAGAAGCGAGTTAAATTTTGGTTTTGGAATCAATCAGTGGCGTATAACTTCCTTTCTTCAGTCAAAATTAAGTAAAAAAACTGAAATATGTGATTTTAGATGTATAGATCATGATAGAGGAGATTGTTAACTGACTTGATTATCTTGGTGGAAAGTTTTTGAATATTAGGAAACCATCCTATGAAAACAAAAAAGATTAGGGAAAGTTCTTGTGCCATATATAACAAACAGGTCAACATGGTGAGTGACAATATAATTTAAAATTAATTGGATTAGATTGACCAGTGTCTTGTTTCCCGATTAAGGTTTCTTTGGTTTATGATATAAGCATATTAAAACTCATATAAAATCCTAAGGTATGCTTTTCTTTTTCCAAGATCCAAAAAGGATTTATAATGATGATGATTTGTGTTGGTATGAGTAAAGCATGCTCATATCAACTTATGATTGGATCGATAATATATCGTATTTAAAGAATGTTTTAAGATCACTTGGAAGGAGATTAATTTTTAAGTGATAAAATGGTCGATCTCTCTCTATCAAAGGGATGCTGGATTTTTTTTTTTTTTTTTTTTTTTTTTTTTTCACTCAGTTTTAGAAGATCTTAGTGGGGTCCTCGTGATTGTGGATTCCGTGTCTACTTGAATGAGTCACTGCTTTATGACTGCAGTCTTCACGGGAAAAGCAATAACTCAATCTTATAAGCATTCTCATATCTTCTTATAGTTTGAAAATGTTTGATACAGTGCCACTTGGTTACAGGAAAATAAATAGTCTTAGACGTTAGAAACTTAGAACAAGTGCAAGCTGTGAGTGATTCTTGTTGCGCCTAGTCATGGGGTTTTTTTTGTTATTTTTTATTTATTTCACTCACATATTTTGTGGGGTTACAAACTTATAGTTAGACTTTATATATTTGTTCAATTATCAGGACACACATATATGTATATATATAGATATATGTATAGTCCTATATATCAATATCCAAAGCAAAAGTGAGAGCAAATCGAATAGCTTTTAGATAAAAAAATATTATGATGCTTAGATTTGCTGTCTTATTAGGTGGACCACCAGTTTGTTATGCTTTCCTTTTCCTCGCCTTTTGTTACCGACACATATTATTGGACGCATCGTATGTTGCTGCTGCCCACGCACACACAATTATAAACACTAAGTCGTCTTCTTCTTCTTCTACCATATAAAAGGAACATCGTGTCCTCATGCTTGTTTGTTGTTGCCTTGGATAGTCATTTAACTGTTTTCTTCTTTCAAAGTCAACATATGAATAGTAACGCTCTAAACGCAATTTTTTTTCTTTTTCTCTCTTTATAAACAAGAAAAAATTTCATTCCGACAAGAGAGACAGTGAACTGATCGATTTTGAAACCATTTTTCTGAGTATATACATATATAATTTCTATCATGCAAATCATTCAAAAGTTTGACATTGTTTATCTCTGTAAGAGAGTGTGCTGTAGAAAGTCAGTTGTCGATTTTACCTCTTTTTAAAAAAGTCACGGTTTAGGTCACTGCTCGGGAAAAGATCATACTTTTCTGTCTTTCTGACTAAAGCATCTGATTCCCTTTTTTCTTATATTCGCGTTTACTAAACAAGAGTTTGCTTCAGAGAGCCCTCTTATCTTTTAATCTTTCTTCTTTACTTGGAGAAAAAGGTTTGTTGAAATGTATTTACCATTTGGTGATCTTTTTGTGCACATTAGAACACACTAACTTAATCATCCTCTTCTGCATTTGACTCCTTACTGTTAGTGTTTCAGAACTAGAATGAATATGGTATTGTGGTTAGTTTAACTGATCCAACTATGAACATTTAGTTTAGACATGTCATTGATAGTGTGGCTACCATTATCAACTCCTGTTTTTCCACTCTCTGCTTGCATATTTAACGTTTACATGACACTCTATAGTCTATATTATATTTAACTAATTAGGGTAAAAAACATTCCTTTCTTTTATTAGTCTATTAGAAAAAATTCATTTCCAGTAAAAGGAAAAGAAAGGAGATATGTCTTCGTTGTAATTCCCCAAAAACAAATCCAAACGTCAGCTTCGGCCGAGTGAGAGGGGTCAGTTTCAGCTTAAAACTTTTTTAATATCACTGAACTCATAAATAAATAACTTCTTTTTCAATACTCATTTATCTTGGTTAGTATGGTTACATTACATATACAGAAGAAAAGAATAAAGATTTTTTAAAATGGTGAAAAAAGAGTTTGGTCAGGCGTAGGAGCGGCTCCAGGATCCGGATAGCCGGGGGACCCACAGGTGGAATTACTTCAATGATTACGTCATCTCGTCTTAGTAATCAGAGATCACTCAAGAAAAAACCTAATTTTCAATTTTTAAAATATCTCTGTGATTGCGAAGTGTGTGTGTGTGTGATCTTTCTCCGGCCTCCAAATCTACGCGCGATTTTTCACCGGCGGTGTTCCCTTAAATAAACCGATTATCAGTTCTAGCCGAATAATAGGATTTTCGATACCTTTTTTTGCTAGAGGTGGTAAAAAAGAAAGAAAAAAAAAAAAAAAGAGTCATGTCTCTGTTTTGAGACCGAATCTTTTGGTGTATAACTTGCATGGCTGTGAAGGCTCTGTGTAGTCTGTAAAGCTTACACGAGGATTTTGTTGCTCCCTCCCTATATCTCCATCTCTCTCTCTCTCTCTCTCTCTCTCTCTCTCTCTACCATAATGTCTCTCCCACCGTTCCCATTCACCTTCTCGCTACTGTTTCCATTTTTTCTTTCCGTTTGTTTTTTGTTTGTCTCTATTTACTTGCTCTCTCTCTCTCGATGATAACGACTTGAAACCCACCTCTAGATAAATATAAAAAAATTCACAGATAAACATTTTTGGAAATTCCGTCCCATTTTTCTTTTTGAGAGGCCGTGAAGGCGTGTCTGATTCAGGTGCCCTTCCTGGTTAGTATCCGTTTCTTGGGTAATCCTCCTTATCATTATCAGATTAATTATTTGCCATTTTCTCTTTCTTCTCCTGTTTTCCAAATTCTTGGCTTGTTACGACCTCAGGATCCTGTGGATCCTATTCTCTTTGTTATCGTCTTTTCAGTGTTTTGACACTATCTTGTTTTTTTTTTTTTTTTTTTTTTTTTTTTTCCAATAACTTTTAGATGCTTATTCCTTGGCATAATGGGTTCTTTTACATTCGGCAGAAGTGAAATCAGTGTATGGTGATAGACAACGACATTTATTTCAGTTTCTTCTTTTTTTTTTTGTTTAAATATATATCTATTTACTTTGATGACACTTGGTTTCTCTATGTGGCCTGATTTGCTTTTAACAACAACAAAATGCAGGTTACAGTCGTTTTCTGGACACCGCATAACTTGAAGAAACTGAGCTTTTGGTTCTGTTTCTGTGTGATCATATGCCTGGAAATAAGTACAACTGCAGTTCCTCTCATATCCCTCTCTCTCGAACAGAACGGCTCTTGAGAGAGAGAGAGCTTAGAGAGAAGAGGAAGAGCAACAGGGCTCGTAATCCCAACGATGTTGCTGGCAACTCTGAAAACTCTGAGAACGACCTGCGTTTAGAAGGGGACACTTCGAGGCAGCAATATGTTGAGCAGTACTTGGAAGGAGCTGCTGCTGCTAGGGCTCACGATGATGCCTGCGAGAGACAAGAAGCAAGGCCTTATAACAGGCAACGCCTGCTTGTAGTTGCTAACAGGCTACCTGTTTCTGCTGTGCGAAGAGGTGAAGATTCTTGGTCTCTCGAGATCAGTGCTGGTGGTCTTGTTAGTGCTCTCTTAGGTAAGTCCTCATTATCTCATATCACTGGTCTTGGCATTTGATGAAGTCTTTGGCTGACTTATGACCTTTTGCTTTTGAAGGTGTGAAGGAGTTTGAGGCCAGATGGATCGGATGGGCTGGAGTCAATGTGCCTGATGAGGTTGGGCAAAAGGCACTTAGCAAAGCTTTGGCTGAGAAGGTACATAGTTTCTCTTATTTGTTGTTGCTGCCAATGAGAATGATCTTGCGTTGTTTTTTTTGGAGTCTTGATTAACTGTCATTTTCTTGATCTTGTCAATGTTTTTTCCACTCGCAGAGGTGTATCCCTGTGTTTCTTGACGAAGAGATTGTTCATCAGTACTATAACGGCTACTGCAACAACATTTTGTGGCCTCTGTTCCACTACCTTGGACTTCCACAAGAAGATCGGCTCGCTACAACAAGAAGCTTCCAATCCCAGTTCGCTGCGTACAAGAAAGCAAATCAAATGTTTGCTGATGTTGTAAACGAGCACTACGAAGAAGGAGATGTGGTCTGGTGCCATGATTATCATCTCATGTTCCTTCCTAAATGCTTAAAGGAGTACAACAGTAAAATGAAAGTTGGATGGTTTCTCCACACACCATTCCCTTCCTCTGAGATACACAGGACACTTCCATCACGATCAGAGCTGCTTCGCTCTGTTCTTGCCGCTGATTTAGTTGGGTAAAGTCTCCACTCTACTCTTTTTTTTTTTTTTTTTTTTGCTAGTGCTATACAATGTGATTGGTTTAACCTAATCTCGTAATGTTTACTTTTCCAGTTTCCATACGTATGACTATGCAAGACACTTTGTGAGTGCGTGCACTCGTATTCTTGGACTTGAAGGAACACCTGAAGGAGTTGAGGATCAAGGCAGGCTCACACGAGTAGCTGCTGTATGGCCATTCTCATTACTTGAAACCCTCACATTATTCACATTTATGTGACAAAAATAACTCATAAAACATTGTCTTGTTTTTGGTTTGGATTTCAGTTTCCGATTGGCATAGATTCCGAGCGGTTTATACGAGCACTTGAGGCCACTGATGTCATAAATCACATGAAGGAACTGAAAGAAAGATTTGCTGGCAGAAAGGTACATAGAATCTCTGTTAAAAAGCTCTTTCAATTGGTGGTAGCTTCCATGTGGGAAGGCTACTTAAAGGGTGAGGTAGGGAGTTCGAACCTCACCAACAACCTAGGTTGGTACAGCTGGCTGTGGCCGTGTACACCAGAGGGGTTGGGGTGTATAGTGCTGCAGCGCTGGCAGTGCCGTGGGCAGTGGGCCCGGAGACGGACTGTTACAAAAAAGTGCACTTTTTTGTAACAGTCCAGGCTCACCACTCAAGGGCTCCCACTCATGGGCCATCCGGCACTGTTATGGGCTGCAGCCCAATACACCCCAACCCCTCTGGTGTATAAGGCCCACAGCCACTATACCAACCTAGGTTGTTGGTGAGGTTCGAACCTGAGACCTCACCCTTTAAGTAGCCTTCCCACATGGAAGCTACCACCAATTGATCTGAGGCAAGAAGTCAATTAAAGTATTACATACAAGTGTTTATTCTTTCTCCTTCACTGACAGGTGATGTTAGGTGTTGATCGGCTTGATATGATCAAAGGGATTCCACAAAAGATTCTTGCATTTGAAAAATTTCTAGAGGAAAACGCACAGTGGCGTGATAAAGTTGTGTTATTGCAAATTGCTGTGCCAACAAGAACAGACGTCCCTGAATGTATGTAGGCTTTTTTTTTTTCTTTTTCTTTTGTTGTTGCATTTTCTCTCTTTAAATGGTTTTCATAACCTAATCTCTGCTCTTACAGATCAAAAACTCACAAGCCAAGTTCATGAAATCGTTGGACGCATTAATGGTCGTTTTGGGTCACTGACTTCTGTTCCAATACATCACCTGGTATGTTTTTTCTTCTTCTCGATCTCCATGCTTGGTCATGAGAGAAAAAGATTATCTGCATATCATAATACATATTGGTATTCTGGATCATATATTATAGTGTTGAAAATGCTGATAAAATCCTCATTCCTTTGTCAGGATCGTTCTCTGGACTTTTACGCTTTATGTGCACTATATGCCGTCACAGGTAATCAATCGTCTAGCTATCTAGCTATAATGTGGTTAAAATTGGTATGAAATATGTTTATTTTCTGGCATCTGATAAGTTTCTTTCTTCAGATGTCGCACTTGTCACATCTTTGAGGGATGGTATGAACCTTGTGAGTTACGAGTTTGTTGCTTGTCAAGAGGCTAAAAAGGGTGTCCTCATTCTCAGTGAAGTAAGAATCTTGCACTATGCAGAGCTTAATAATATGCAAGATCAATGTGTGTTTCCATCAAAGTTGTTTATAAGTTGCATTTGTTATACAGTTTGCAGGAGCTGCACAGTCACTGGGTGCTGGAGCTATTCTTGTGAATCCTTGGAACATTACAGAAGTTGCTAACTCCATTGGACAGGCCCTAAACATGTCACCTGAAGAAAGAGAGAAAAGACATCGCCATAACTTTCATCATGTCAAAACTCACACTGCTCAAGAATGGGCTGAAACTTTCGTCAGGTATGCAAATATTGATATACATAACCATATCGAAAACTTTTGCTTACGAACTCTTATGAGATGATCTTTTTGCAAGCTATTATTGAAATGCAACTCCTGACAAATCTGCAGTGAACTAAATGATACCGTAATCGAGGCCCAACTACGAATTAGCAAAGTCCCACCTGAGCTTCCACAGGATGATGCAATTAGACGTTATTCAAAGTCCAACAACAGGCTGCTGATTCTGGTCAGTGGTTCTTGGCATCAACTTTTGTAGAAATCAAGAATTTGTTAAGTAGTTGATAGTTATGCTTAATTCCATTTGTAACTGTGAAAAACGTTCAGGGTTTCAATGCAACATTGACTGAGCCAGTGGATAACCAAGGGAGAAGAGGTGATCAAATAAAGGAGATGGATCTTAGTCTACACCCTGAGCTTAAAGGACCGTTAAAAGCATTATGCAGTGATCCAAGTACAACGATTGTTGTCCTCAGCGGAAGCAGCAGAAGCGTTTTGGACAAAGTATAGTTTCCTTCTGTTGTTCCTTTTCCTTGGTTAATTATAAACACTTTTGCTTACTGACTTGGTTTGACATAAAAATCAGAACTTTGGAGAGTATGATATGTGGTTGGCCGGAGAGAATGGGATGTTCCTAAGGCTTACTAATGGAGATTGGATGACTACAATGCCTGAACACTTGAACATGGAATGGGTTGATAGCGTCAAGGTAATAATAAAGTACATTTGCATTCACTTCACTTCACTTCACTTGCCTTTTTCTGAATTCTTGATTTATGTTTTTTGCAGCATGTTTTCAAGTATTTCACTGAGAGAACGCCAAGGTCACACTTTGAAACACGTGACACTTCGCTTATATGGAACTACAAATATGCTGGTACTCTTTACTTCTCTGTTTTCTTCATCTCCCTGAGACAGACACTTGTTAATCTCAACTCCATCTTCCTTCAGATATCGAATTCGGGAGACTTCAAGCAAGAGACTTGTTACAACACTTGTGGACAGGTCCAATCTCTAATGCATCTGTTGATGTTGTCCAAGGCAGCCGCTCCGTTGAAGTCCGTGCCGTTGGTGTCACAAAGGTAATTAACAACAAACAAACAAACAAACAAACAAGAAAGCTGTCTGCTCTGTATCATCTTTACCGGATTCTTACATGTTTTTTTCTTTCTCAGGGAGCTGCAATCGATCGCATTCTAGGAGAGATAGTGCATAGCAAGTCGATGACCACACCTATCGATTACGTCTTGTGCATTGGCCATTTCTTGGGGAAGGTGATTAAAAGCTTTTTCTTATAATATGATGTCTAGAGAGAGTCTTTAGGACTTTTGATACAAATATGTTTGTTTACAGGACGAAGATGTTTACACCTTCTTCGAACCAGAACTCCCATCCGACGTACCAGCCATTACACGGTCCAGATCATCATCTGATGGTGGTGGTGGTGGTGGTGGTGCCAAGTCATCATCAGGAGACAGAAGACCACCTTCAAAGTCAACACACAACAACAACAAAAGCGGATCAAAATCTTCGTCCTCTAACTCTAACAACAACAGCAACAATAACAAGGCCTCACAGAGATCTCTGCAAACAACAGAGAGAAAAAGCGGATCCAACCATAGCTTAGGGAACTCAAGACGTCCTTCACCAGAGAAGATCTCATGGAACGTGCTTGACCTCAAAGGAGAGAATTACTTCTCTTGTGCAGTCGGTCGTACTCGCACCAATGCTCGATATCTCCTTGGCTCTCCTGACGACGTCGTTTGCTTCCTCGAGAAACTCGCCGACACATCGGCCCCTAACTCCTCATCTTCCTCACCTTCGGTGCCTAACTCAGCAGCGTCCTCATCTTAGAATAGGAGACCGGTGTGAAGTGAGTTCTTGTAACCCAATAAATAATTGTTTTGTAACCATTACCAGACTCTTTTAGTGGTTTCATTCTAATACAATAAGAGTAGAGCCAAGTTATGAATCAAACAAGACGTGATAAATCAAACTGCTCATATTACATGGAATATTCAAACTACAACCCCTAAGCAAGTCTAATGAAAGAGTTATGGGGGTAATTTAGAAACAATCACAAGAACAATAAACGAAACTGATAAATAATATGTGATTGATCTAGTGATGAATCACAAAATTTCTCTCTTTCTCTTCAGGTTGTCTTGTTTGGCTCGAAGGCATACTTGATCAAAGACTCCTTGATGGAGAGAAGCTCAGGGAACTCTTTCTTGAGCTTAGAAGCATCCATCTCGTTGTTGCTTCTTGGAGCCACAATGACTTTAGCTTGCTCCTCTAAGTTGAAGTTTGCCCATTTGAACTCAGGGTTGATGTAGTCTCTGTACATCTCCAAGATCTCGTTGTGACTCACCACACCAGGGTTTGTGAAGTTCCAGATTCCTCTCAAGTCTCTCTTCGCCATCTCGATGGAGATTGGTAAAAGCTCGTCCAACACAGTCATGCTGTTTGGAATGTTCACTACTTTGTTGTACCTTGAGATCTTGGTGATGAAGTTTCGCGGGTTGCTTAGGTCAGACGAAATCGGCATCCTTACCCTCAAAGTGCACACGTTATCAAACTCCTTTAGCAGCTCCTCCACCTTCAAGAAACATCATTCACAACAAGTAATTAGCATACGTTAAAGATAGAGCCTTTGATCTTGACAGAGAGCAAGAATGAAATTACCATGGCTTTGGTTTTAGAGTAGAAAGAGCCAGTGAAGTTGGGTGTGTCTTCCTCTTTGAAACCAATCCCTGAACCTTCCGGGTGCTTCTCATCATACTCAAATATACAACCAGTAGCGAAGTTCATCATCAGAAGCCCATGCTCTCTGCAGACATCAGCAAGAGTCAAGGTTCCAGCTACATTGGCACGGATAGTCTCTGTCTTGTGAGACTCACACCAGTCAACATTAGGTCTCCCAGTGACACCAGCAGAGTTGAAAACATGTGTTGGCCTAACGCTCACAACATCCTGCAACAGAGACGATCGATCCTCCAACCTTCCTTTCCCATACTCGTAAGCAATCCCTTGCTTCTCACATAACTTTCCAAGCAAACCACCGATCCATCCTGTCTTCCCATATATCAAGAACTTCAGAGAAGGCTTCTGCGGTGTCCCGCCGTTGCTCCTTGGGCTTGGAACCACCATGTGGTTCTGACTCGGCTTGTCGGATTTCGAAGCCGCCTGAGAATTATCCTCCGATCCATCAAAGTGTCTCCCACCAGGCATCATCAGCATCCTCGGATGAGGAAGCAACGCTCCAGAGACATCACCCCACCACTCAGGGTTCTGTGTATACCATTCCATAGTCTTCTTCAACCCTTCTTCCCATGTGGTCCTCTCTGACCATCCCAACTTCTTGAGCTTCTCGTCGTCAAGAAAGTACCTTTGATCGTTAAAAGGTCTGTTCTCAACAAACTTGATGCTAGCTTCAGGGTCTATGTTAAAGAGCTTGCAAACGTCTCTAGCAACATCATTCACTCTCCTCTCCTTCTTCGTCCCAATGTTATAAACATGACCAACTTCTCCCTTGTGAAGAATCACTTCAAACGCCTCAGCAACATCTTCACAGTATAGATAACTCCTAACATTTGATCCATCTCCATGAATCGGAAGAACTTTCCCTCTCATCGCAAGCAAGATAAACTTAGGAATCAACTTCTCAGGAAACTGATTCGGTCCATAGACGTTGTTCCCACGCGTGGTGATCACAGGCAAGCCGTAAGATCTACCGTAAGCCATGACAAGCATCTCAGCACCAGCTTTCGTTGCAGAGTAAGGATTCGTTGGGAGAAGCTGAGAAGCTTCATGGTTACCAACAAGAGCGTCTTCATCGGTTTCACCGTAGACTTCATCGGTGCTCACATGGATAAACCTCCTGATCTGTCCGGTGACTTTACAGGCTTCGAGAAGCACGTGCGTGCCGTAGATGTTGTTCTTGGTGAACTCGAAGCTGTTGCCGAAGGAATTGTCGACGTGAGTCTGAGCAGCGAAGTGCATGATGGTGTCGATACCTTCCGTGATGAGGAGGTAGTTGACGAGATCGGCACTTGCGATGTCACCTTTCACGAATTTGAAATTGGGAGAGTTTTTGGATGGGTTGAGGTTTTTGAGATTGGAGCAGTAATCGAGTTTGTCGAGGACGACGATTTTGTAATCTGGGTAGGTTCGAATGAGCCTGTTGGCGACGTGGGATGCGATGAAACCAGCAGCGCCGGTGATCAGAATGTTCTTCGGAGTGTATGAAGCCATTGAGCAAAACGCAATTTTTTCCTGCGTTTTAGCGTAAATTGACAAAATGGGATCGAGATTAGAGAGTGAATCAGAGCCAGATCTAACGAAATCAAACGTAAATATAGCTACATTTTTGAATTGCAGAAACTTTATAGATCCAGATCAGACTAAAACAAGAGCTAAATTCTCGATTATGGAAGATGTTTCGAGGGTAAAACTAAGTGAAGCATTACGATAAAGGACAATTTCGAGATTATGGAGAGGAGATTGTGGAACGTACCTCTGAGTTAACAGATCTTGACGATAAACAATTCTAGAGAGCGAGAGAAATGGAGAAGACGGTAGATATAGCGGGGAGAAAGAGAGAAATGATAAGAATTTGGAGGGTGAGAAGCTGAGGAGAAGCGAAAGTGACGGAGAAGGAAGAATAATATTGAAAAAAGAGTCTTTCTTCTCTTCAACAGAGCAAAAATAGAGAGAACAAGACTCCTGGAGAGGGAAGAAGAAGATAAGATGACGACGACTATTTATATACAGCTCAAAGTTACGAAAATGCCCTTTCATTTCTCTCTCATTTACACCGTCGTAGGTACACGACTTGAGTCGCGTGTTTGAGATCGCGCGTTTTGTCAAAACATTGACTTCGCATGATAGTGTAACTACTACCGCTATTAATTACGAATCGATTTCTAGTCTAAATTAGTTACAGTTTCGATTTAGAAAATCTTATTATAACAATAGAAAAAGGGACTAAATTTGGATGTGTAATTATGAAGGATCTTCGAAAAATATTACCAAATAAGGAAAGCAAAAGACGGTGGGCCACATTCTGAGTGCGTTTGCGTTTGCGATTGTGGTTAGTGGTAGGTGCCATCATGTATAATGCCAAACTCTTCATATTCTATTTAGGGACTCTTTCGTAATTTACATAGCGATCGTATTAGAAATCGATAGCTTTCTATATTTTTGATATGCAAATCATTTATTGTAGTTGCCCATATTCTCAATCAGATCACCGACATATTCAAGTCACTTGTGAGTTGTGAGTGAGTGAATCACTCTAACTACAAAATATATTTTTATCGATTTGATTTCTTATTTTATTCGATCGTTAACATTTAAAGCGCCTTTGTAGAGTTTTTTTAGTCAAAAAACTAGTTGAGGGGGTTGATGTCAAAAAAAAAAAACTAGTTTAGGGGGTAGATTAGAGAAACGGGTTTTATCCAAGGACCATTTTTGTAAATAGCGTTTCTAAAGCGCACGTGAGTCACGTACTCACGTGTATATGTGATTGGGTTTCTTCTTTCATCGGCCCGATCAGAGAATCGCCGATCAGAAAAAATGGCGTCCGCGAATTCTCTCTCTCTCTCAAACGTGACAACGCCATTGAAATCGAATTCGCTCCACAAGTCTAGACTCACTCCTCAACAACTTCGGCTTAACTCTTCTCCCAGACCTCGCGCAATTTCTCTCAAATTGCGTTCCAGTTTCGACCGAGCTACTACTGTTCCTATCTCGTGTAGTAGGCGAAGAGTTGACTTTCTTCCTCGTTGCGGCATTTCGTCGAACGACTTTCCTACTGAGAGAAAGAAGAGCTTCGGCGAGTGGGTTGAGTTTGTGGGAGAGGCGGTCTCGACGGCGTTTCCGATATGGGTTTCTCTGGGATGTTTGTTGGGGCTGATGAGACCAAGTGCCTTCCATTGGGTCACTCCCGATTTGACCATTATAGGTCTTACGCTCACGATGCTCGGAATGGGAATGACTTTGACCCTCGACGATCTTCGTGGCGCGTTGAGGATGCCTAAAGAGCTCTTTGCTGGCTTTGTGTTGCAGTACTCGGTCGGTTTGTCTCTCAATCACTCTATCACCATTGTCCCTTGATTGAATTTGAGATAAAGTGAGACTAATCGTTTCCTCTGCTGTATATAAGTTATACACAAGTTAAAGAAGAGAGGAAAGATGAGATCTTTGAGGAAACCAATGTAGATATTTGATAATTGTTTTGTTGTGTTTGGTGACATAAACTTGTGGAGTAATAGTTTGACTACCATTGCATTGATCTCTGTTCTTGTTTTATGATTCACTGTGAGAGTTTCAGCTAGCCTTTTTGTATTGAAAAGAGCACGGATAAGTTCATAAACTTGGTGATGAATCGTGTTGCAGGTCATGCCATTATCAGCGTTTCTAGTGAGTAAACTCTTGAATTTGCCGTCACATTATGCAGCCGGTCTCATATTGGTTGGTTGCTGTCCAGGCGGTAAAAAAAAGGACATTATTTACTTGATTGCATTGTATAACAATCATGCTGTGCTCTGATGCTTTTTTCATTTGTTATTTGAAGGTACGGCAAGTAATATTGTCACGTACATTGCACGGTGTGTAATCCAAACAAATGAAAAGTTTTTTGAGTTCCATATGTTTGTTATTATACAACTGGATGATCTTAATATCTTTGTTCATGTTACAGTGGAAATGTCGCACTATCAGTATTGATGACAGCAGCTAGCACTCTTTCAGCTGTGGTTAGTGTCACTTAGTCTCATCTGTTTTTCCACATTAAGGCACCACATTTAGTAATTTTCATCTCCCCGTTACGTTTTATAGATTATGACACCGCTTCTTACGGCGAAGCTTGCCAAACAATATGTCTCAGTTGATGCTCTTGGATTAGTAATGTCAACACTACAGGTTTGGTTGGTTTCAGTTACTTTCTTAGTTTGAATTAGAGCGAGCGAGCGAGTCTGTTCATGTCTCTCTGTGTATGGCCACAGGTGGTTCTGCTCCCAGTGATGGCTGGTGCATTTCTGAACCAATACTTTCAAAAACTGGTGAAATTTGTTTCCCCTGTGCTGGCTCCAATTGCGGTTGGAACAGTTGCGATTCTTTGCGGGACTGCTATTGGTCAGAACGCATCCGCGATACTCACGTCTGGGAAGCAAGTAGTCCTGGCTGCAGTCCTTCTTCACCTCTCTGGATTTCTCTTTGGGTATCTGTTTTCAAGATTACTCAAAATCGATGTGGCATCGTCAAGAACTATCTCCATCGAAGTTGGCATGCAGGTAAGTAACAGTTTTCTCAAACGAGATAGTATAAGAGCTGTTTAAAACTCGATTTCAACTGAAACTTTTCTTTCATTTTGATTTTGGTGAAGAACTCGGTGCTTGGACTTGTTCTTGCCGCACAGCATTTTGGGAATCCGCTCACTGCAGTACCGTGTGCCGTTTCTAGCGTCTGTCACTCCATTATTGGTAGCGTCTTGGCTGGAATTTGGAGACGCAGTGCCACAAAACAGCTGCAAGACTGAAAAGAAAGGAAAGTTCGAATTTTCATGGAATCTTTACCCAAATTTTCACAGCTTTGAGGACAAATGAACAAAAGGGTTATGTCCTGTAGTTATGTGGTGTTTTGTTACGATCTGAGTGTAATAATCTTTAACTGTTTTGCTTTCTTAATCTGAGATCTCTTTGTACTTCTTCCTTGATCTGTGGAGGGTAGTTTCGGGATTTTGAAACGGGAACAGCTAGTGTTGGTAACAGAGGATAAAAGTTAACGGACGTTTTAAGTCGTCTTCTCCAAATCGATTTTCTTTTCCATTTGTCTTTGATTTCTTTTCCATTTTCAACTTCTTGTTCGGTTTCTCGCCTGAAAATTGGCTTTTGGGTGGATCAAAATTTTCTTTAGTTTCTATCTGTTCGTGCTTACAAGCCCATGGAGGCTGATGGAGAAAAACAGTGGAGCTCTCTCATAGTACCTTCTGTTCTAGAGATCGTGAAAGAGAAAAACTTTACGACTGTTCCTCCGAGGTATGTCCGATCCGATCAAGAGTCAACTGAGGTTATCGATGATTCTAGCCTGAGTTCCGAGATTCCAGTCATCGACATGAAACGCCTGTGTTCTGTGTCCGCCATGGATTCCGAGCTCGAGAAGCTCGATTTCGCTTGCCAAGGTTGGGGATTTTTTCAAGTAAAGCCTCTTCTTTTACACCTTGAATCTTTGTATATTCTCGTGGAATGTTATGATTTATATTACAAGCTTTCTCTTGCTGGGTTTCAATCCGTCTCTACAGCTTGTAAACCATGGAATAGACTCGTCTTTCTTGGCCAAACTAGAGACCGAGGTTCAAGATTTCTTCAACCTCTCCATGGAAGAGAAGAAGGAGCTGTGGCAGAGAAGTGGTGAATTCGAAGGTTTCGGACAAGTGAACATTGTGTCCGAGGATCAGAAACTTGATTGGGGAGACATGTTCATCCTCACCACTGAACCAATCCGATCACGCAAATCTCACTTGTTCTCCAATTTACCTCCTTCTTTCAGGTAGAAGAAACTGCAAGCGTGTTGTTGTGTAAATTACTACTTACTTCTCTCACCAAATACGTTTCTGTTTTTCAGAGAAACTGTAGAGACTTACTCTTCTGAAGTGAAGAACATAGCTAAGATCCTCTTTGCGAAAATGGCTAGTGTTCTTGAGATCAAACGAGAAGAGATGGAAGATTTGTTCCAAGATGTTTGGCAATCTATCAAGATTAATTACTATCCTCCATGTCCACAACCAGATCAAGTTATGGGTTTGACTCCACATTCAGACGCTGCAGGTCTCACAATACTATTACAGGTGAATCAAGTGGAAGGACTCCAGATCAAGAAAGACGGCAAGTGGGTTCTTGTAAAACCGCTTCGAAATGCTTTTGTTGTCAATGTTGGAGAAATCTTAGAGGTAAAGAGATAACTCTAAAAAGGCTTTATAATTTCCCATATTTTTCTTCTGATGTGAGTGTGTTTTGGTTACTGTAAAGATCATAACAAACGGGAGATATCGAAGCATTGAGCATAGAGCGGTGGTGAATTCAGAGAAAGAGAGGCTGTCGATTGCAATGCTTCATAGTCCAGGAAAGGAGACTGTGATTGGTCCTGCTAAAAGCCTTGTAGATAGGCAGAAGCAACGCTTATTCAAAAGTATGAGCACACAAGAGTACTTTGATGCCTTCTTTGCTCAGAAGCTCAATGGGAAATCTCACCTTGATCTTATGACTACTTGATGAAAATACCTCTAGTTTTGTATACGAAAATATGAACTTAAAACTCGAAGATTGAATAAGAATGAATCTCTTTATTAGCTTAAGAAAACTCTCTCAAAAACTTAAGCTCTCAATCTCTCTCGCTAAACTTATAAAGAATGTCACAACTCGACATCTCTATATATAACAAAATATTAGTCTTAATCCTAATAACTTTTTCTTTTTTCTATAACCATAACTCGGTTAGGATTATGAAAACTTTATTCTCAAGCTTTCTTCAAACTTATTCCAACAATACCTTTATTAAAACCAGTTTTTTCTAGTTAGATCTCTATTTGCTTTATATGAGATTGTATATTGTGTGGTGGACCTCGTAAAATCGTAAACAAGAGAGATTTGAGAGGGATTCTGATGATTTTTTACTTAAAAGTTTTGAGTATTTATTTTCTTCCCGGTTTGGTCTTTTAAGTGTTGATTCAGAATGTTTGGGATATAATTGGCTGATCATTGTGATGTAACGGTGGCTCGGCTCCTGCCCATATTAATCTTAAAGGGTCTGCTCCGACCAAAATTCAATCTTAATGGGCTTGGTTTCCATTAAGCCGCAAATTCCCTTTGGATAATTTTTTCTAAATTTTTAGGAAAACATCAAAATCTACTAATTTTTATTCTCTTGTTTTTTTCGTGGGTTTTTAGTAATAAATCTAACGATATAACCCCTCATGTTAAAGTATGTTATTGTAAATTCCCCTCATTGTAAATTCCCCTCCGTCTATTGTGACGTGAAAACAAACAGAACAATGTTAAATTAAAACACAGCTTTTTGGAAAAATCCAAAAAATGACACACATACATTTGGTCGTCTTTTCGACAGAGATTAAATTTGGATTGGTTTTCAATGAATTCAAGTAAATGTTTGAAAAGCTCAGCTCTCTGTTTTGTTGTTCGTGTAGAAATTTAGATGCGCATCGTGGAATCAATATTTGGAAATAGGATTAAATCTCTGTCTGATTTCGAACAATAGTGTTTTACTCGTGATATTTCTGAAACGGATTGATCAAGTGGTTTGTCTTTAAAAGGTTCACTCAGAAATGAGTGTTAGTGCACCTTTCCTTGTCCTGATCCTGAAGACACTTCTTCCTGGACACAAGTTCCAAATGTGCCTACAAAATTAGTGTAAAAACAATTGCATTTTTCAAGGATTTTTTAATCTTTATAGACGTTGAGCACAAAATTGTAAAAATCTCTGAGGGATAAAAATCTGGTCAACTTTATGTTAATTATTACACATTGCAAGGATTTTGAATTATTATTTACTGTATCTAGCTGATGACAAAGTCAACGACAACAGCTGGTAAGGTACCTACTTTCACGAGCTCTGTGATCACAATTTTTTTGTCATAAAGTGTTACATCTCATTTATTGATTTCAACAAAAGCGGATGATAGTTTTGTATAAACTCAGTTTTCATTTCATACCGTAATAGTAACATAATATGCCTTTTGTAGCGTGAGGATCAAAAAGTTGTAAACCTACTTTCTTTTTTTCTGTTTTTTCTCCGTTTTCACGTAAGTCGTAACCAACTTCTGGTCTCTTCTCTTCTTTTTTCAATTTTTCAGATAATGAGATAAGGAAGGAAAAAAATAAAGGAAAAAAAAAACTTAGAGAAGGTTTTGTGTAAGAGAAACAATGGCTAATGCAAAGGAAACAACATTTTATATAACAATCTCCGTGGTTGTTTTTGTCATAGGCAAAATCGTAATTTCTCTTCTTCTCTACAAAAGATGGAAGAGAAAACACACAGTTCATGAAAATGGATTTCCAGGTGATAAGCTAGCTTTCATTATGTGATTAAAATCTCATTTCTCTAATGTTTTACAAAACTTACAGTGTTTGAACAAAAAAAATATTAAAAAATAAATTTGCAGTCAAAGGAGGAGGAAAAATGGTGATGTTCAGATCTCCATTACGTAAGTCTGTTTCTTCCGACATGTTTATGAAGAAGACACATAAGCTAAGCAACAAAGACATTCTTGGTTCTGGAGGGTTCGGAACTGTTTACAGATTAGCCATTGATGATTCTACAGCTTTTGCTGTGAAGAGACTAAACAGAGGAACTTCTGAGAGAGACAGAGGGTTTCATAGAGAGTTAGAAGCAATGGCTGATATCAAACACAGAAACATTGTAACTCTCCATGGCTACTTCACTTCTCCACATTACAATCTCCTCATCTATGAGCTCATGCCTAATGGAAGCTTAGATTCATTTCTACACGGTATGTCGAAAAAAAAAAAGAATCTAAACAGAAAAAAACTTATGAATGAGCAGTTTCTTGAACGTCAAGTTTTTTTATTTGCAGGAAAAAAATCTGGAGAAAGAAAAGTTTTGGATTGGGCGTCGAGATACAGAATCGCGGTTGGAGCGGCTAGAGGGATATCTTACCTTCATCATGATTGCATCCCTCATATTATCCATAGAGACATCAAATCTAGTAACATACTTCTTGATCACAACATGGAAGCTAGGGTTTCCGATTTCGGTTTAGCTACGTTGATGGAGCCAGACAAGACTCATGTTTCAACGTTCGTAGCTGGAACATTCGGATACTTAGCTCCTGGTTCGCACAGCAGTTTAATTTTAATTCAAATCCATAGAAAGAAAATGAGTTTGAGTTTGATTTTTATTTTGATTTTGTTCATGTGTGTTTGTAAAACAGAGTATTTCGATACGGGTAAAGCGACGATGAAAGGAGATGTTTACAGTTTCGGAGTCGTTTTGTTGGAGCTTTTAACCGGGAGAAGACCAACAGATGATGCGTTTTTTGAAGAAGGAACAAAGCTTGTTACTTGGGTAACAAGTTGTTGTCTTGTTAAAACTTTATAAAGTTAATTTCCTCTGGGTTTATTAAACGTCGTCGTAATTGTATGCAGGTGAAAGGAGTGGTGAGAGACCAAAGAGAAGAGGTGGTGATAGATAACCGGTTAAGAGGATCACCGGTTCAAGAGATGAACGATGTCTTTGGTATAGCAATGATGTGTCTTGAACCGGAACCGGCCGATAGACCGACCATGACCGAGGTTGTCAAATTGCTCGAATACATCAGCATTTGTTCTTCTTCTTCCTTTTGATTTCTCTCTGATTTTTTTTCTTCTTTTTTTGTGAAAGTTATCTGTGTATTTAGTACCCGTGTGAATGTGAAAGCGCGTAAGTATGTTTTTTTTTAATAAAAAATCCATTTCTTGGACCAATCAAATATCAGTTTTAAAATAAAGTTTCCCTGGAGAAAAAAGTTTTCGAGATTCGCCTCATTGATAAATGGACTGGAAAAGTGAAAACGTAATCTCGAAGACGTTAAAAAGGTATAAAGGGTTATACACAAAACGCCCATATTTTCATACATACATCAACTAGTATTAGATTTACAGCAAAGATTAAAACCGTTTAATATTGTGATGAAAAAGTGGATAATATGAGGGATGCAATCATGAAACTGTTTACAGCAAGAAGTATGTTACTAGATTCCACGTTGTGATCTACAGCAAGAAGTAGTTGATTTATAAATAAATAAAAATTGTAAAATTTTTATTAAAAAAAATTATCTTTCAAGATTTTCCTAAACTTCTATAAAAACAACGGTTCTCGGTACAAAAGTGGGCGTTTTAGATCTACATATTTTTCCTAATTTACAGCTCAGCTCACGTTTTGAAGTCCCAAACGTTCTTCACAAGCACACTCGCTAACAATACGGTTAATATTGACACTTGTGCTAAAAGCCTAAGACTCTTACTTTGCCTATAAGCAATTTGCTGGATGATTCACCTTAAAAGCCTGAAAACGTTAAACAGTATTAAAATAAAAGATCTTTGCTCCTCTTTCTATAAATATTTTTTTGAAAATGAAAAGAAAAATTCATCACTGATTCACTTGCTCATCATTTTTATATGTACAAAGGATTGTATAAGAGTTCTCACTCAGACAAAATCAAACAATGGCTAAAGCATGGATGTGCCTTTGCTGCCTCATCTTCTTCTACCTCTCCTCAGGTAATCAAATCATTTTACATTACATGTCACTCAAAGTTTTTACTTAATATCGTAAGATTTCCAAGATCAGTGTAATGGTCCTATTTAACAGTTTCATCTTCATTTTGTTTTCTCTCAGAAAGAAACTTCATCAAAGTCAACGCAGAGGTAGATATATGCTTAGATCAATTATCACAAGTACAACGATCGATGTTTGTTCTCCTTACTCAGTCAATTTTGTTCTAAGTTGTTGTTATAGATGAAGACTTGGTGTGTGGCTAAACCATCTTCGGATCAAGCAACACTTCTTGATAACATAAACTACGCATGTTCTCATGTCGATTGTCGACTTCTTTCAAGTGGGTGTCCATGTTTCTCCCCCAGTAATCTCATAAACCATGCTTCTATCGCCATGAATCTTTATTACCAAGCTAATGGAAGAAATTATTGGAACTGTAATTTCAAGAACTCTGGACTCATTGTCATAACTAATCCTAGTGAGTCTTATCCCTCTCTTCTTCGTCTTTCTAATAAAAATATTATAGAAAACTGTCAGATTATAATTTCCTTCTTTTACCTTATTTTGTAGGCTATGGAAACTGTTACTATGAATACACATGAGCAAAAAGCATATGATTGTGTACGTCTTTGTTACAAGAAAACAAAAGAGAATGTTTATGACTTTTAATTCCAATATTCCAAAGTTTAATTTTTTTTTTTTTTTTTTTTTTTTTTGAAGTGTTGAATGTTTGAATCATGAATTTTCCTTCTGTTAACAATCAATCATATTTGCAATTTCCTATGATTTTTTTGTTTGTTTGTTTGTATTTTACACCATTATAGTATACTGTTTTAACATATTACAAATGATGATCTTATATTCGTTCGTTAAACAACTGGGTTTATTTGGAAATGCTGCCTTCACTTGGGAGACTTGGTGAGATGATTATAAGCAGGTCCTTGGTGAAGTGAAGGAATGGTACCCTTATCAACTCGCCATCTTTTAACAAAAAGAAACTTGGACCGCTGAGAAATCATAACATGTGACAAAGGATGAAAGGAACATTGCGATCCCCATACCATTTCTTTCCCCTGTCAACTAATCAACAAAAATTCCACAGTCTTAAAACTATCAAATGTTTTATAAAGGAGAGCAAAAGCGACTATAACATAATTAATCTCCTTTTAAAAAGCATTGACCTAGACAATAACTCAAAAGGAGGACAATGAGATAATAACTCCAAACAACAAACCAGGTTCGATAAGGTTTTTCTCGGTCTTAAAATTCAACCCGTATATCAATACCAAGTTCTTTGTGACCTTTTAGAAGTTTCTTTAAGTTCGCCACTACCGTTTCTATCTCCAGCTTCTTACTTGGAGAAACCGACGATGGATGAATTATCATAGTCCTGACCACCATCCCTTGTGTTATCAAATACGAGGCTAACTCAAACTCTTCCTGTGAACCACTAAAGTTAACTAGCCATACACTATATGCATGGAAATCAGCGTTGGGAAGCTGTCTTGTATATTCCCAAAACTTATTATGTGTCCTTCCAATGGAAGACTCACCTTCTTCCATAGGAGAATTGTTGTTTTAATACATATGCAAAAAAACTTGTATTAGTCCTTTAAATATATACTGTATTAGTAAGAGGCAAACGTTATGGAAGATAGATTGGCTAAAGTTGTCTTGTTATAATTTGAAACATGAAACGGAGGTACCTTGAACAAGATTTCAATTTCTCCCAATTCTTCAGGCCATGCAACAAAGACTTCTTTGAGCATCTCAGCCTCTTTTGTGTTTCTCATATTTACACTCACTGACATCGATGCAAAGCTTTTCATAAAATCGCCAGATCCGCTTATCATGTACTCATGCCCAAAATGCTTTTCTTCCCCTTGTATTCATATATATGTCAAACATATCAAATTAAGTATTAACATCATTTATTTCTCTCAAAATAAGAATTATACAATTGTATGCAAGAGGAATACCTGATGGGAGCAGGTTATGTCATATGTGGTGTGAGGAAAGCATTTTCCTGTAGCCCAATAGTTTCTACTAAACTGTAGTAGTCTAGGGTTTGCAATGTTGTTCTTTATCTTACACGAGAGAGATCCAATGGAGAGGATATCCAGACTGTGGGTAGACACTTCAACCCCATCAATCTTTGAACAAGATAGATACAAGAACTTTAATTTGGGGTTCCCAATCTTCAAAACAACACTTCTTTTGAGGGAAATGATATGTAGTGTAAGAGCTTCCAGAGAAGAGCAAGACACAAGAGGACTTCATTTAAGACTCCAATCTTAGCGAAAATGCCATCGAGTTTGAGCCGCTTTAGATTCCGACAGTTGTCGAATGCATGTGGAGCTTTTAAGACGTAGGAACCTAGCGACAGTGATTTGAGGTTTGGATGGGAAAGTGACATCGGAGGCAGGTTAAGTGTGATTCTCGGTTTGCTCTTTGGTTCCATATAACTCTGAACACTGAGATGCTTTGTGTGTTTCTGATGAATCAATGATTGAGTCCAACTCTCCACCACCCCGTCTTCACATTGCAGTGAGTTGTGGCAGATTGTGCATCTTTCCAAATGGCCACGGTGGTCCTTTATAACTACACAGCCAAAGAATGATTCAGGAAACATATCTTTGATACATGATGCACGATTCTTTACAATTAGATTGCAATAAATTATGAAGAAAACAGCCTAACTCTTTGAATCTAATTAAATAACCCAAATTACATCGGATTTTACAACAAGTATTTATGGATTTGTATACTTTTGGGTTTATATTTATGTGAAGAAATGTCATAATGAATCCACAAATTCCGAATTAAGATAGAAATCTGATGTACCTTTTCATATCTCAGATAAACAGGAATCTAAAACATGTGGTTATTTGACCGCAAATAGGTTATCTAGGTTTTGATTTTGCACTTCGACATCAACCTAGCTAGACCATTAGATTTTATAACCAGATCTGTTCATGTTATTTCTTTCTCCCAAAAACCCTAAAATTAAATACACAGACCTTAGTCACCGATATAGCGGCATCAAGAGTAACATTGGAGGCTTTGGGGATCCTTCGCATATCTAAGAAGAGACGAGACGTCTCCTTCCACACATTCACCCATCGCTTTGATAGAACACTTGTCCTCACAACCTCTTCCGTGGACAGTGTCGACAAGATTTTAAGCAATTGGTCGGTGGAGAGTTTGCTAATCCGATCATCGGTGTTGACCTCATCGACATGGACACTCTTGCCCCTTACATCAGATGATGATGATTTCTCCATGGGATTGGATCGACAAGAGAATGGAGATGAATTTTTTTTTTTTTTTTTTTTTTTTTTTAAGAAAAGAGACTCTTTCGCAATAACGTTCGCATTGAAGACAAAAGCTACGTAACAGCTGAGACACTACATTTGAATTTGAGGCATTGTTGTATTTTCCAAAACGGCCCAAAAATCAAAACCCCACATGATAAATGTTTAAAGGTCAAGTTCAGTGACAACAAAGTTGATCAATAAAAAAAACGGAAACAAATTTCATAAAATCAAGAAAATTTGGGTCTTAGCCTTTCTCGTTCACCGAACTTTCAGTTTTCAGGTTGATTACCAGTTTCCCTGAAGCTTATCTGCTTGTGGTCATCACTAGACCGGTTGCGGTTTCAATTCCTCCAAATATAATATTATGTTCTTTACTGAAAGTTTCCTTATCACAAGATAAGTCACAAACGAAATCTCTTCATCACTTCAGTTGGGTCCATCCTTTGTTACTGTTTTCAGATATTAAGAGAGGTTACTGTTTTACTTAATTTTTGTCAATAATGTTAGGATGAAATTAAATGACATGAGATTTCAGTGAGCAACGTTTGTACTTCCGCCTGGCTTATGGATGCGCTTAATTAACATCATTGAAAGACAAAACATAACTCAAAAGAACAATCTGATGATAGTCAGATTAATACAGTTTAGATCCCAAATATCTGAAACTTAAAAACAAATACCAAAAGAAATACTTGAAACACACAAAAACTCCAAACAACAAACAACAAACAACAAACCAGGTTCTACAAGGTTTTTCTCGGTCTTAAATTCAACCCAAATATCACCACCAAATTTCGATACCAAGCTCTTTGTGACCTTTTGGAATTTTCTTTAACTTCGCCACTACTGCTTGTATCTCCAGCTTCTTACTTGGAGAAACCGACGATGGATTAATTGCCAAAGTCCTGACCACCATCCCTTGTGTTATCAAGAACGAGGCTAACGCAAACTCTTCTTGTGAACCGCTAAAGTTGATTAGCCATACAGTAAATGCATGGAAATCAGTGTTGGGTAGCTGTCTTCTATCTTCCCAAAAATTCTCATGTGTTCCTCCAATGGAAAAATCACCTTCTTCCATAGAAGGATTCTTGTTCTAATACATATGCAAAAAACATGTATAAGTCCTTTATATATATCGTTATAAACAAACGTTATGGAAAATAGAAAATTGGTTAATGTTGTCTTGTTATATTTTGAAACATGAAATGAACGTACCTTGAAGAAGATCTCCAGCTCTCCCATTTCTTCAGGCCATGCAACCAAGACTTCTTTGAGCATCTCAACCTCTTTTGTGTTTGTCATGTCTACACCCAGTGACACTGATGCAAACCTTTTCACAAAATCGCCGGATCCGCTTGTCATGAACTCATGCGCAATGCTTTTCTTCTCCTTATATTCATATATATGTAAGAAATGTCAAATTAAGTATTAACATCATTTAAAACTCTCAAAATAAAAATTATACAATTGAATGAAAGGGGGTATACCTGATTGGAGCAGCTTATGTCGTAGGTGGTGTGAGGAAAGTATGCTCCTGTAGCCCAGTAGTTCCTCCTGAACTGTAGGAGTCTAGGGTTTGCAATGATGAAGTTCTCATATTCACAACCGAGAGATCCAATGGAGAGGATATCCACACTGTGTGTAGACACTTCAACCCCATCAACCTTTGAGCAAGATAGATACAGGAACTTTAATTTGGGGTTCCCAATCTTCAAAACACCACTTCTTTTGTAGAAAATGATACGTAGCGTCAGAGCTTCGAGAGAAGAGCAAGACACAAGGACTTCATTCAAGACTCCAATCTCAGCGAAAATGCCATGGAGTTTGAGCCGCTTCAGATTCCAACAGTTGTTGAATGCATGTGGAGCTTCTAAGGTGTAGAAACTTAGCGAGAGTGACTCGAGGTCTGGATGGGAAAGTGACTCTGGAGGCAGGTCAAGTGTGATTCTCGATTTGCTCTTTGGTTCAAAATAGTTTTCAAGAGTGAGATGCTTGGTGTGTTTCTGATGAATCAGTGATTGAATCCAACTCTCCACCACCCCGTCTTCACATTGCCGTGAGAAGTGGCTGATTGTGCATCTTTCCAAATTGCCACGGTGGTCCTTTAAAACCTACACAGCCAAATAATGATTTAGGACATATATCTTTGATACATGCTGCACGATTTTCTACAATTTAAATGCAATAAATTATGAAGAACACAAACCTAACTCTTTGAATCTGGATAACAACACATTAAATAACCCAATTTACATTGGATTTTACAAGAAATTTATATGATTTTTTCTTCATCTTCTGTAAACATGCGATATTTCAAAATAAAATCTCGTAAAGACAGTACAACAACAACAAAAACACCACCAAACAATTTTAATATCTCAGATAAACAGGAATCTAAAATTAATATGTTGTTAGCAAATAGGTTATCTAGGTTTTGATTTTGCACTTCGACATCAACCTAGCTAGACCATTAGATTTTATAACCAGATCTGTTCATTTTATTTTCTTTCTCCCAAAACCCTAAGATAAAATACTGAGAAAAAGAAACAGACCTTAGTCACCGATTTAGCTGCATCAAGCTTGTCTTTGGGGATCCTTCGCATGTCTAAGAGAAGACGAGACGTCTCCTTCCACACATGCACCCATCGCTTTGATAGAACACTTGTGCTCACAATCTCTTCAGCGGGCAGTGTCGACAAGATCTTAAGCAACAGGTCGGTGGAGAGCTTGCTGATACGATCATCATCGGTGTTGACCTCATGGACAGGGATAGTTTCTACCCTTGCATCAGATGATGATAGTGATCTCTCCATGGATTGGATCGCGATGAGAAGGAAATTATTCTTTTCTGAAGATAAGAAGACTCCTTTGGACTTGAGAGACTCTTCGCATGTAAGAAAGAGATAAGGGAGATAAGAACGGAGGTTTATATATGATTATGTTTCATGTAGTTAATTACGAGGAGATACACAAAGAGAGATTAACAAAATAACGGGCGTTGTGGTTTCGAAACCCAAAAGACTTTCCAATTTTTTTTTTTCATTTGCATAATCTTATCTCTGCCACATGAAAGACTGGAAAATAAAATACTTTCCTTCTCGACATATTAACTATATACAGAAAAAATTGTTTCCTTATAAAAATTAATTTATATACACAAATTTAAAGATATTTTAAGAGTTATACATTGTATTGGTTAGGGAAAAGGGTATTTCTGTATTGAAAAGTTGACTAAGATAATCGGAAAATCAACAGACATCAAACGATAGAAATAACTTACCAAGATTACGAAAACAATGTATCAAATTTTAGCAAAAAGATAAATAAAAATATGAATATAGGAAGATCAAAAAACTTTCTCTTACCATGCCTCCAAAACTTCGAAGGCGAAGCAGCAATAACGTTAGCACTGACGACAAAAGCTACGACAATAGCTGCTAGCTACACTACATTTGAATTTGAGGCGTTACTGTATTTTACAGTTTACACTAACAAAAAGTGAGGCAAATTAAAAAAAAAAAAAAAAAAAAAAAATGTCCGGACCTTTAATCAGGTACTCCCATGCGCTAACTCATACTGTTATTTATACCTTCATTTTTGCTCTGACTACAATATTGTATAACAAATTAATTAATATCCTATAAGTCTTAATTAATTTAACAAATTCAATGAAGTTAGATTTGACCTTGCGGAGCTCTTTTTTGTAAAAGGAAGAAGGTTTTGAACTTTGAAACTTTATTAACTCTCTCACTCAATGATTTACAAGAGGGTAATACAATGGTGTTATATAGAGATCCGTAGATCAATCTAGAACCTTGCCAATCCTTATCTTGATCTAGCTGTAAAGAGACCTAACCATGGTTAGGAGAGGATAGAAGTTCAAATCTGTTTTGAACGTTAAGCATTTTCTTCCTTGATTTACTCTCTTGAGTTTCATGTACGGATGAAGACTTCGATTTAGACTGTGCTGGACTGACTGCATTGGGCTTGTATTGGATTGCTTACTCACATTTTTGTCCACGTTATTTTTAAGCTAGGGTAGTTGGTCTGTTTAGAAACTGAAACCCTTTATTTCTCCATATGCAAGAAGTAAAACCCTCGTTATTCTTCTCCTGCCCTATGCTACTCACTTCTTCATCCACAATTTGCTCAACTTTTCTCTTTTAGAAGCCAAATCGTCAATCCTCTATTCGCATATGATACTGTAATACTCCACAAATCGGGAATGAGAATCATGTCAGCACAATGTATATATATCCAATAGAAAAATTATTCAAACCACTAAAGTTATACATGCACACAATGTACACGCACAAATCAGCATTTGATCAAAACGGTTTTGCTCCCTCTCCCACAACAGCTTATGTGACATAAGTTGTAATGTCCATCCCAATAGAGAATTCACCTTCTTTCTTGCGATCATTTTTTTTCTATATATAATGGAAAAAAATGAAAAATGCATATGAAGGAATATCCCAAGTTCTCTTATTTTTTCCATTCCATGCCTAATGAATTTGGATTTATTTGGCTCCATCGAGTCAGATGTGTATTATTTTGATCATGGTAAGGTATATTGCTGATCAATTTTCCCTTTTGAGTTGCTGCTTTTGGTCCCTCCGCATATTTATATTATTGTGATGCTTAGTGGAAAGGAACTATAAAATATGGATGATCAAGCCAGAGGATAAATTCATTTTTGTTTTGTCATACTTTTTTGTGGTTTTTATTATTTACTCCTGAATATTTTTTTCATTTCCACAGTAGTGGTCTTGAACAATTTTTGTGATATATGAAACTTTTAAAGTAGTGCTCATGAGTAAAAAATAATTTCGCATTCACCCAAAATAATTTTACTACCATGTCATTTCACCCAAATTATAAAACTGATTATTTATTTTTAAATCTACTAATACTATGGATTTCAAAATATAAATTTATTCCCGCGTATTATGCGGGATAATCACCTAGTCTTAAATAATATCCCAAGTTCTCTTATTTTTTCCATTCCACTTGACTAAGATTTCATTTAGCATCTCTAGGATTTATCTGTTATCAGACAAACTTACAGAGAGAGATCCTTACTGCTCATATCTTCGCCGCATGCTTCATGCACAATGGATTCTCTATACTAATATACATATACCAGAATGCACAATATGCTTTCTTTTATAACGGATTTTGGTGTTATATTTTATATCCCTAAAACTATGCATATCCGTTTTAAAAAAAAAAAATCAAACACATATAACGGATCAAAACAAAACAAATAATATATAGAGCCGATATTTTGTCAGCTCTAATTTATGTAAAGTCTATTTCCTCAACGGCACAAAAATTCCAAACCCCACATATTATATGTTGAAAGGTCAAGTTCAGCGGAAACAAAGTTGACCAAGAATCTCCCTGCTAGAAAGAACAAAAAGAAAAACGAAAAAGAATATCATCAAATCAAGAAAACTTGGATGTGAGCCTTTCTCATTCAAGTATCTACCAACTAGATCAACTAGATCGGCTGCGGCTGCGTTTGCGGTTCCCTCCAAATATAATTTTAGTGAAATATCTCTTCTCACCAGATAAGTCTTAAACGAAATCTCTTAATCACTTCAGTTGAGAGTTCATCCTATGTAAATTTTCAGATATTTAGCATTATTTAGTTGAATTAACGCCGCTTCTTCGTACCCAACTGAAATATCCTTTTTACATTGTTGAATAATACTGATTGTGCCTTTTTTCTTTTATAAAAGTCTTTGTTGTATATCAATCTTGTTGACTATATATAGTATCCATTATCAATGAGCTTTTTTTAGGCAAATTAATCTACGTTAAACATAGCAAACATTATCAGATTCCACATTTAGTTCCGGAAAGCATTTCACAACTGTCTTGCTATCTAACTCCAATTATAGGTCAAACTTGTACGAACATTAACTATTCAAAGTTATTAATAACTTGTACTCTCTATTATTATCATCTCATTGCCCTCTATATATATACTCCATTAATTACTCAAGACATCAAATCTTTTTCTAAACAAAAACCAGAATATTCATTTTTAAACTATTCAAATAATGGAAACCGGTTTAACCGTCTTGAAGCTGTCCTTCTGCCTCAGCCTAGTCGTGGTTATATCATGTGCTCAGCCTCAGGCTCCCGCACCGTGGAACCCATCTATGGGGATGCGTCCCGGAACGTGTGACCGCTACGAGTGCCCTGCCTACAAACTGGTTGATACAGGATACGGCTTTGAGATCCGCATGTATGACTCTGCGGTCTGGATGTCCACTGCTCCCATCCCCGCCCCATCCATGACTCAAGCCACCAAAACCGGTTTCCAAAGGTGATTTTTGTTTTTTCAGTCTAATATTTTTTTTATAAAGTATAGTGGGGTACTGTATATCTAATAAAGTTGGAGTTGATTGACCTTTGATTTAAATAGAATTATTGACTTTTAAATTAATAATTGATTCAGTTTCACTATTTGTATATGAACAAAAATCGTAATAAAACCGGATAAGATTTGGTTTCTTAAACCAAAACTGAAATTGCTTTTCGTTATTGGGGGTTGCAGATTATTTAGTTACATAAAAGGAGATAACAAGAGCAGGACAAGGATGAATATGACAGCTCCGGTGATCACACAAGCAACACCGGGAAAATCAGTCTACACCGTCTCCTTCTACGTCGCCAAGAAAAACCAAGAGAACCCACCTCTGGCCGATGGCCTCCACGTGCAGCCATGGAAACCAACCTACGTTGCCGTGAGGCAGATCGGTGGGTACGTGACGGACGACGCAGCCAAGACAGAAGCTGCAGCTCTGATGGCTAGCCTCAAGGTCCCTAGCAACAATGGCACTGTATGGATTGTTGCCATTGAGAAGAGCAAAGGAAAGTCGCCGGAGTATTTGGTCGCCGATTACAACCCGCCGTTCCAGACCACAGCTAGGGTTAACGAGATATTGGTTCCGTTTAACATGTAAAAAGGTTACGCCCTCACAATCCGGTTGTTATATATTCCAAATTAGCAATTGGATTAGGAGAGGTGGTTTAGAAGCGAGACTGTAACAGCTTCTGATAAAACTGGCTTAATACAAATTCTGGTTATTATTATTATTATGATATTTATCATTTTCCCGTTAACAAATTTATCTTTGTAAGGATGTGGAAAAAAGGTAATTGAACCATACGAAAATGGTTGAATTGAAACCGAATCAAAAAATATTTACAAACCAATTGGTATTATTGTTTAAAACGCCAAAAAATTGAAATATGAAACCGATCAAACAGGAAACCGAGTTTTGTGTAAATGTGCCAATAAAATGAAATTTGTGAAAACTTTGAATTATAAATAAGGCCCTTATAAATATTATCAAGTTAAAAATTAAAATAATTAGTTTGTGATCAAATAAATTATTTATGATATTTCTTCTATTCGGTTTAATCTGACGAAAAACCATATTAAACATAATAAAACTTTCTAATTTAGATGTCTATTAAATCACACTGTTCTTACGTGTTTTCATCATCTTGGAAATTTTTTTTATTTTTTGAAAGTCAATGTGGAACTTGAAAGTCGATGTACTCATCTTGAAAGTCAATGTGGAACTTTTATACAAATCTAATTTTCTTCATTAGTTCAGTAATTTAAAAAAAAAAAAAAAAATCCTCTATGTATTGGTTTTTTTTTTTTTTTTGGTCAAACATATGTATTGGTTTACAGAGTGGAGTATATGATAAATAATAAGAAAGATGAAAGGATCTCCAACTTTTACGAAAGGATAATAAGCCACTTGATACGAAACATGTCAGAATGTAGGATCTCCAACTTTTGTACCATTCTTGATTTTTTTTTTCCTCTAAATTTGTATACCATTCTTGATGATTGTGAAACATCTTTATTTTCAACCGTTGGATGTAGTATGATCAAGATTAGATATTTGACAATTTGGTGGACCCGTTTCTTATAATGCACTGTATGATCCTGTATACTGTATACTACGTACGAAGTTCCGTGTAAACAAATTTTGTTTCTTGTAATATGATAATGATACTGCATTCACGAATCACTCACTATGAAACGAGGCTTGTTATGCAACAGATGAAATCATATTTAATTCTAGAAGTACTAGATCGTAAGGGGGAAAAAGAGTATAAACGGTAACATTGATATTGAGCTTATAAAAGAGTATGATTAGAAATCTGAAAATACAATTAAAAATCCATCTAAATTTTGTGGAAAACCCCCAAAATTTTGCATCTAAAAGCCCAAAACAGGCCCATCATCGTCAGTCGTTCTTTTTATGCGATGTTTTATCCAGCTCGTTGGACTTGGAGGTTCGTTGTCGTATTACTTACAGAAAGTAAAAGTGGTAAAAACATAAAAATCAAAATGACAATGGATGGATTTCCGTGTCATTTTTGGTAAGGGGGCCGTGATCTGCTCCGTCCGATCCGAATATTTGATTTTGTGATTTGCTTTGATCAGAAACTTTCCGGATATCCGTAAAAAAATTAAATATCCACAGATATCCGATCCGATCCGTAAAATATTTTTAAAAAAAACTAAAAACATATATTAATTATAAATAATTGAAAATAGATAGATACATCCTTAATATGCCTTTAAAAATATATTATTGTTTCATAAATTATAATATGCCTTTAAAAATAAGTTTTAAAAATGTAATTTAATTGATCACAATGGTACCACTAAACATATCATCGTTAACATTAAAACATAATGCAAAGTTTTAAACATATTATTTGTTAAATTTTTTTTATTTAGTCATAATATTTCTAATTTTAAAGTAATTACATAAGTTACTGTTACGTTATTATAATTTTTTACTGCATAAATGAGTGGATTATATTTGTGAAAACAATATTTTTGTTGATTTGTATGTTTCTAAAGATTAAAAGAACAAATTTATACTATAATATATGTGTATATATACATAGTTATTATAATATACAGATCGGAGCAGATATCCGGTTTAAAAAAAAAAAATTTGCTCCGTTTATAACGCCGTTTATAACGGATATTGAATGTTAGTACTCCCTTTGTTTCATAATATAGGGGGTTTAAGGTTTTTGCACATAGATTAAGAAGCTATTTAATTCTTATACTTTTTGAAATAAAATATATTTTATCATCAATTCCAAAACATTTAAACCAATAACAAAATAATATGAAAAATATAAATAATCAAAAGTAACAAAAACACATTTAATTTTGCCTAGAAACTCTAAAACTCCTTATATTATGAAACAAAAAAAAAACTTCAAAACCCCTTATATTATGAAACAGAGGGAGTATTTGTTTTGCTTTGTATCGTTACGGTTATCCGGATTTTTCGGATCGAATCGAAGCGGATAACGGATCAAAGCGGATCTAGCGGATAATTTGTCCAGGCCTAATTTTTGTCCCGGCATATTACACATAATTGAAGCAACGAGACACCCAAAAACGACGAAACAACTTGAAACCAACCTTAGATATTGTCCATACATTTTTTTTTCATTTTTTCCCCCTAAACTTCCTTCAATATTTCTGTAGTTTTATTTTATGGGATATTTTATCGACTCACCTGCTGACTATAGATTGGATCGCATATCTTCTTATTAATATTCGACGACATCCATTTTTCACAATGTTTAGAGAATAACAAAATTAAAAGACAGCTTGATTCAACGATCGACCATCTTAACTGATAGTATAAATTAAAAAGCAATAGTTTCCCTTTTTTGGTAATCTAACCAGTAATAGTTTCTAGACAAGCGACGTATAAATCATTTGGTAATTTGGCCTTTAAACGTATAGTCTAAAATGTTTTTTAATAGATATATAGTCTAAATTGTTTGTATCTCGATATAAACGAACCGACATAATAGTTCTTTTTTGCTTGTATACTTGATTAACAGTATAAATATGTAATGTTATTTGGTGTTGGTCCGTACATGTCGGCTACTGCTTCTCAGCTGTCCCTCCATGGCAATCCAATCACTTACCTCAGTCCATATGTGATACTGTATTATTCAAATCGAAAACAACTATTATTGTTGTTGTTAGTAATTATTAAAGAACGGAAATGGGAAGACTATTATTTTTTGGGTAAAGAATCTAACATTATTAGTTAACTCACATCAAAACTTTAAATGGGGTGGACATGCGAGGAACCTACCATGTAGACGCGACCAATACGAAGCTCTTTCTTCTTTCGAATCTTTTTTTCTTAAACACACGACTCGCTTCTCGTCGAATTGCCTCCTACGTGGCATCTCATGTACCCTTCAACTTAATTTTTTATTTATTTGTTATGGGCTACGTGTCTTATAAGAAACTTTATTCGTTAGATAAAAGCAAAATTTTGTTCCATAAAGATTTTTTGTTGATAAAATTTGAATAAAAGTCGATGTTTTATAGTATTTTCAGTTTATCCTCATTACTTATAATTAGAAGGACCGGAAGAGTTAATACTAATATATATAATTTTATGAATCGGAATAGTATAAAATTACATCATTTTCTTGGTTCGAAGATACTTGAATTATAGATTTCTACGGTTGATATTGTATAATATATGTATGTATATTTTCCGAACAGTAACGAATAATAATGCGTATCAATTCTCAACTATTCTCTACTTGTGAAAATTGAAAGTGGATCATTGAGTTAGTCAACAATGCATTAAAGTTAATTAGCAATGATTACCCTGCTAAAGAGTTAATTACTATTTACAAAATGTGGTAGACCAGTTAACACCACGGAGGCGATTTTTTGTTTTTTTACATCTAACACAATTTCAATTTTTCAACCATGAATATTATGTGACAATGTAATATCGTTTAGCCAATGACAATATAAACTTAAACGGGAACTTTGTTTTGAAGCATAAACAGTAACAGGATATAGCCTACGTGGAACAATAACGGACTCTAGAATGGAACAAGACAATGCTGGTAAATTCAAAAAAACAAGACAATGCTGATTCGTTGACAGTGACATCGCCACGTAACTTTTCACTGATACGCGTCACTTTTGGCATGCATTATAGCTTCTTTCTTCTTTTCCTCTTTTTGCCATCTTGCATTATATAACGGATTAGGCATATATTTTCCGAGCATAAAGCTTAACCATTAATTCTATAAATCGATGGTCTTGGGAAAATAATCCAAGCTTCAATGATCCTGTTAAACTCATTGTTGGTTTAGTGTCGAAGATATGAGTTGGTTTGTTATCGGGCCATATTCACTCCGGAATATAGACTTTAAACCGAAGATAATGTTATTGTTAAGGACCAAGTGAAAGACTCTTACAGGGTTGTTTTCATAGTATTCATTGAGTTAAAGTACACTATTACTCAAATTATTCGTCCGTTAGAGTGAGTTTTAGCGAGTTGATTTATTCTGTTCCTAAGCTAGGTTCTTGTTATACGAGCTATGTTCTCATATACTAAATTGGTAGCATAATCTAGTGTAGATTCAAAATCTAGTGTTTCGTTCTTTTGCCGTTTTCATATGGTTTGTTGTTGTGCGGGATTGATTCAATTCTAGTTCGATTGCGTAAAGATAAAAGATGACTGAGATCAAGTTTTCAATGCAACAAATGGTATATTTCAATTTACTTTTTAGATATTTACATACCAAGAATGTGCGGTCCAACGATCTCTTTGAGCAGATAGAGATTTTGCCATATGGATAAGACCAAAAATGCTATCATCTACGTACGAAAAAAATTATTGCTGGTTCTTTTTGACATGCATCGAGTATTAATTCAAGGTTTGCCCTGGAATTTCAGGTGTGGCATCGACTATTTATTAAGTTTTAAACATCAGTATTACAGATTTTAATTTGGACCACGAATCTGATTTGATATGGTCCCTTGTAATTTATAAGTATTTCATAAAGAAATATATCAAAACGCTATACAGCTGTATATTTTGTGGTGGCAAAGAGAAACACTCGGATCCATTCCAAGCCATACCGTGCGCATCTTCTCTGAAACACTCGGATCCATTCCAAGCCATACCGTACGCATCTTCTCTGAAGTTGTTGGTGACAAGTATCAAAAAAATATCTCGAATTTTAAGGTCGTTATTCGTTACAAAAACTAGGGACATTAAAGAATACTATGTTAAATAGTCTAATTAGATTCATCGTACTGGTTGATTCGAGGACAAGCGTCGGTATTGGATAAGTGGATATGGACGGTTTGAGTTCTGAGGGTCAAATAATCCAATTAACAAATCTTGGATTTGTATGCTTATATTATCCAATTCATGAAAAAAGACTATACAAATGTACTGGGAAAACTAGTACGAAACTAGCGATTATATTTGTCAGCCAAGTTACTTTCATAGAAGCTCAATTTCCTTTCGCTCTCAAGTATTTTATGTTTTTCTCTCGAATAGTATTTTTAAATAATATACACGACCTGTTTTAGAGAATAATAATGGACGAACAATTCGAAAGTTTTTACTATTCAGCAAATAACTAACCAATCACAATTTTTGTCCCGAAATTCAATTTTATTGATATCGATACAATTAAAGAGAAAATAATTGATATAGCTTGAGTTTTGAACAATTTGATCGTACGGCAATGTAAGATTTTTATTCTCTCCTCTGCTATATATACACTCCCCTTCAGCCTTGAAAGCTATCAAAAGTGACACCCAAAAAAAGAAAATCTCTGAAACAGACAAATATATCAACAATGGCGGTCTTGTCTAAACCGGTCGCAGAACCAAAACCCGGGTTTTCTCAAATCCCTGTTATAGATATCTCTGACCCAGAATCCAAACACGCCCTCGTCAAAGCCTGTGAAGACTTTGGCTTCTTCAAGGTGATCAACCATGGCGTTTCCTCGGAGCTAGTCTCTGTTCTGGAACACGAGGCCGTCGACTTCTTCTCATTGCCCAAGTCAGAGAAAACCCAAGTCGCAGGTTATCCATTTGGATACGGGAACAGTAAGATTGGTCGGAACGGTGACGTTGGTTGGGTTGAGTACTTGTTGATGAATGCTAATCTTGCTTCCGGCTCCGATCCATTCCTTCCGGGTCTCTTGAAAAACCCGGAAACTTTCAGGTCAGAACAAATGGTTTTTTTTAGTGTCCCCTGTTTCGTTTTCTTCCTAACTGTTTCGTAATCTGTTTTATCCTCTGTTCTTTAGCTCATGTTGTGTCTCTTTCTATGCTTTATGGTTTGTTTCTTCTGTAATCAAATTATTTCAATAGTCAAAAGTTTTGTTTTTTTATTATGCAGAAACGCATTGGAAGAGTACACAAGATCAGTAAGAAAAATGACGTGCGATGTTCTGGAGATGATTACAGATGGGTTAAAGATCAAGCCGAGGAACACACTTAGCAAGCTTGTGTCTGATCAAAACGCTGATTCGATATTCAGGCTTAATCATTATCCACCATGCCCTCTTATCAACAAGAAGACGACCAATGGTGGCAAGAATGTGATTGGTTTTGGCGAACACACAGATCCTCAAATCATCTCTGTCTTAAGATCTAACAACACTTCTGGTCTCCAAATCAATCTAACTGACGGCTCCTGGATTTCTGTTCCTTCCGATCACTCTTCCTTCTTCTTCAACGTCGGAGACTCTCTCCAGGTTCGTCTCCATCATTGTTTTAAACATTTTTTTTTTTTGTTATAGTCAACCACTAATGACAAAACCACATAACTTGAGCAAAAAAGTTTTAAACTTTTTGTTGTTGTTGTTGATCTTGCAGGTGATGACAAATGGGAGGTTCAAGAGCGTGAGGCATAGGGTTGTAGCAAACAGCAGGAAATCTAGGGTTTCTATGATTTACTTTGCTGGACCATCGTTGACTCAGAGAATCGCTCCGTTGGCTTGTCTTGTAGAGAATGAAGACGAGAGACTGTACGAAGCGTTCACTTGGTCTGAGTATAGAAACTCCGCCTACAAATCTAGATTGTCTGATAATAGGCTTCAACCATTCGAAAGAAAAACTATAAAATAACAAATATGTCGTTAAATGGTTTCATAAATTTTGTTCGTGATTTGTAGGTTTAATAAACATAAGTGTGCTATATATCGCGGTATATGTATGTTTGAAGTTTTTGGTGATCCAATAATTGTAAGAATGTAACTGTTCTTTTTCTTTTTCTTTTCCCTAAATACCAATATCGCATTTTTGTGGTTACATTATTAACATCAAGTTTTTTTTTTTTTTAAATAATACATCAAGTTGTTTTTAGAATAATTGATAGAATATAAGAATATATTTTCTTTGGTGATAGAGTAGCTGATAGGATATTATACACTGTTGGATCAAACCTAGCTATAAGATTTTATGGCTAACAACTTTATAACAGTATTAAATATATTGATAAAGACATTGCTACGGAAGATCTCAATATTACACGTCGAATGTGGTCCGAGACTTTTATTTGGGCAGCCAAAAATGTTTAGTGATCTAGACATATTATTTATGGTTTATATGAAATTAGACAACGTGTCGTTTACATACAGATTGCGCCATTCTTTTAAGGGAAAGTGACTTGTCACTGTATTGTCAAATTCACATGCATGGACCAACTTGGATATGTAATGTAAAAGTTGTATTTTTCTCTTAACGTTGTTTACTAAAAGTTTCTATAACGAGTAACGCTTCAAATATCATATAACTTAAGCTCTCGAATGGAGCCAAAATGTTTAGTGGTCTAGACTTTAATTTGGGCAGCCAAAAATGTTTAGTGATCTAGACATGTATAACAGAAAATCTCAATATAACTCGTAATCATTAGAATACGAAACAACTTTTGAATGGAGTAACTTGAAAAGAAGAAAAAAACATTGAACTAGTCGACGTTTAAAGAAAAGAAAACTTCTATACATATATATATTAAGTCTTACACTATTACTTGGATTGGAAACAAAAATATAGATATTTACGATCCAAACTTATACATTGTCTGAATAAAAACTGAAAGAAATGATCAAGAGAATTACAATCGATTCAGCAAATTTTGGCAATTAAATCGGAATTTCAACAAAAGGTGAAGCATCAGCACAATCATTGTCTAAATGTTCAATCATCACTAGAACTCTTTAGATAATTCGGAATGATAAGCCATCATTTCGTAGACATACTTAAGATTAAGATCATCACACCAAGTAAAAAATGCACACTACTTCCTTGAATCACACGCTACATTTTTGGTTCTATCACACCTTCATTTTTGACCTTTCTTCCTCCACAAGTCACCAAACATCTTCATCCCTGAACTTTTCCTCTTCCCAGTCCCATCATCAGAATCATCACCCATTCCCGGTGATCCAACAAATCGGCCTGCAAAATGCTTCTCCATTGAACCAGACCCCTCTGAGAACCGACCACATTTCATCTCAACCCCTCCAGATAGAACCGCAGCTGCAGCATCTGCTGCTTTCCTCCACTGCTCCGTCTGGACCTTCAGCTTCTTCATCTCTGCTTCTAGACTCTCTTTTGCTTCTTCCACGGATTCAAGCTTCTTCTTCAGCTCCTCCGTCTTCTCGTTGCTTTCTTCCAATTCTTCCCCAATCTGACTAACTTTTGAAGCTATCTCATCCTCTTTCGCCTTTGCGCTGGATATTTCTGAATCCGTCTTCTTCAACTGACTCTTCAAGCTCTCGTTTTCCTTCCCAAGTGATACCTTCTCTATCTCCATATCGTATAGTCTAGCTTTCAATACATTGATTTGGTCTTCCTTTGAAGCCAATTCATCATCATTCTTCGTCTTCTCGCCTTCTTTCGCTTTCTCAACAAGAAGAACCTCAAACACATCAGTCTCTCCACCTCCATCTCCAGGAACGTCGTCTCTCTCACTCGTCTTAGATCCTTCCACTAGAGTAGGAGATTTCGGTTTTGTTTTCTTGGATTTTTTCTTATGGAGCTCTTCTTGAGCACTTTTCTTGGCAGCTTCAGCTCTAGCCAACTGTTCTTTGAGCGACCTCAACTCCTCTTGAGCTTGTCCAAGCTGTGACTCCAATCCTGAGATGCGACTTCCAAGCTTCTTCTGAGTCAGCGGATCCGTGTGAGGCCCACCACCACTCCTCGGTGATGATCTACGGTCAAGGCCTAGCTTCGGACTCCGGTCTGTAATCGGACGGTGGAGGTGATGCGGATCGGAGGAAGCGGATGTTGATGTTGATAATGTCCTCAACCTTGGAGTTTGCCTCAGAGGCAACTCTGAAACTCTTCTTACACTACTACTCATATCACAAGAAGACACAAAAGGTTTCAATTTCTACTCATTTCAGGATCATAGAGACCATTCACTAACGAGAACAAACCAATTTTCAGTTGTAAATCAATTACCTTGGTTTTGTTGGCATTCTGATTTTGAAGTTATCGAGAGTCTCCAAAGGCTATGATCTGATGAAAAGTTAAAGCATTTCCTAGGGAATAAAAGCAAGATGCATTAGCTTCTTTATTTACTTGGACGCACGACTCAGGATAGAACGTGACACGCGCCACTAAGTGCGCGTGACTCTCTCTTAAACTGATTTCACTATCGGAGTCAAAGCAGAGAAGGGGGAGAAGAGAAGATTGCTTTTTGTTTCACTCAAATGCTTTATTATAAGATTAAAGATAGAAATCTTCAATCTTTCACCAAACCCAGAAAACCAAAAGTATTGAAACTCACTAACCTTGAAGGAGATCAGCAAGTTGTTGATGTCTGACTACTTCCTCTGTTTCTCCTTTGCAATTTGAATCCGAGGGAGTTATTGCGATAGTGTAGATAAGAAATCGAAGAAGATAAATACGAAACCAAATAAGAGGAAATATTTTGAATTTGTTTGTGTGGTTAATTTGGTTAATAAGAACAAGAGCACAGAGACAAGAAAACCCAAAATGTGGATAAAAGAGAAAGGTCGTATAGCTTTTGTTGTTATTGTTGTGAGAGTGAGAGTGAGAGTGAGAAACAGAGCAGAGAGAGAGAGAGTGGAGATTTATTTCGAGGCAACTTCTCTCAATCCAAGAATATAGAGAGACGTTTGAAGATTTTTGAAATAAAGTTGGTGAAAAAGGGAATGGACCTTTGGGAGAGAAAAAGGACAAAAGTGTAATTTTGCTGTCTTGGAGGGGTAAGGTCCCACATTTTACACTGTGATCATCATAATGTTTTTCACTTTTATTACATTTTTTTATTATTTGATTCCGTATTTTGCATGATTTGACATGACACATATCAAGTAGATATTTATAAAGTGATCAATGAAACTTAAGTTGTCAAAAGATTAATTTTTTCCTAGTATCATAATAAGAGCTGAATTTGTAAGAATCCTATTATGTCTAGTTTAAATACATTTACTTTTGTATGTCTCTATATTGTATATTGACATTTGTATATAAAATAAGAAATGGTGTAGTAATGTATCTGTCTATCTGATAATAAATGGAGTACATTTGTGTGTAGAAATCAATAGGTCTGACATCGTTTCTTTCTTTTTGTCGGTTTCCCACAAAGTTCAAACTCTTTTTTATTTAGTTACTCCAACGTTCTCTTTTCCCTCTTTTTTTGTTCATCGATCTCTCTTTTTTTTTTATTATTTTTTTTTGCATATAACATTTGAAAATTGAAATAATGCACCTTCAAGCTTCTGTTAAGAATATCCCATAAACAAACCAAAATTGTGATTTTATATGGTTTGCACTTTGCACTGTATAAAGTTAGTTGAGTCTTGGTAATAAGTATAAGTGAAATTATATATGACAAATTATTACCCCATAAAAATGTGACATTTCAAGTCTTTTTAAGATAGGACCATAAATAATTACCATTATATATCAGTCTTTAAAGTATGCTTAAATACTGTAGTATGATGTATAAAATAAGTTGACAATTAGAAATTCTCTGAAATAATTGTAAGTACATTCAGTGCCACTACGATAGTAAGTACTAGCAACTAACCAGTAACATCACCTTTTAACTTTTTGTTCTTTTTTTATAATGATGTTGGTAATAATTCAAATAACTGAATAATTGGGAGTATTGAAAATTTGAAATTAAAGACCAATCTATTCCCATTTCGAACATAGAATCAGAACACATAAAGAGCTTAACACAAACATGAGTTGCTGCAATCGAGATATTAAAAGTTGAGAAATTGGTTAGTTGCTAGTCATCATAAATCATAATCCATTGATTATCTAAAACAATTTCATCTTAAGAAACCCATAAAGACTCTTGAGATATGTTGACATATATAAATGAGAAGAAAGTTGAGGAACCCAAAGTTAAACCCTTTACACTATTTTGGTCAACAATCTCCAGCTTTGACTTTCTCTTTCTCATTCATTAACTATCAAAGAGACAAAAACATTCGAACATCACTATTTGCCTATGAAGATCAAATAGAAGCTTTAAACACATAGAGATATAAATAACATAAATAGCTTTAAACACAAACCCAACTTTTTCTATTAAAAACTGGAAATTCTGTTTTTTCTTTTCTATCTTCCTATAGGAACAGAGACATTATATGAATGAAATGATAATCAGATTTCAGACCCCATGAGTTTCCCTTATTACCCTATTTTCATTGCCAAGTAACTTGAGTTGGTGCACTAGCTGTGGTCGTGGCATGAACCTCTGCCAAAGACACAGCCATAGCCATCATCATCTGCTCCTCAAAACTCTCTGGAACAATGACCAGAGGAGGTGGTGGAGGAAAGTCGTAGAAGCTCTCGCCGTTCATGTAAGAAGAACTCACATAGCTGTTGCTTCCTGTTTCTCCCATCACGCTGTTGTTATGGTAATGCTGATGATGAACATCATGATCATGATGGTTGTCACTAAGCATATTGTATGAAGAAACATTGTTGTTGTGATTGTGACTGGAGGATTCGCCAACCATTTGCTGGCGTTCAGCAAGTGCAGCGATAGCACATGAAGACGGAGTTGTTGGAGCCGCTCGTGGTGGTGAAGAAACATAACTATGATCTTCTGATACATACTGATGCCTAGAAGATGTCATTTCACCAGAAGCTGAATTGCTCTGCATCCCTGTTTCCTGTTTTAGAATCATTGAAAAAAGCCATATGAGGATCTGTCATCAGAGGTATAAAGTTAGACAATTTAAATAAATTTTTACCTGAACGGAGAGCCATATTGCTTCCATGACCATTAACTCCTCTAGATCAACGTCAACCTCATCATCCCTGAAAGAGTTTCCAGACAAATCATATTATGTAGTCAGTCCAATATGAATAACTCAAGACTAAAGCTTCCATCAATATCCATTTAGCTCATGTAGTTTGAGACAGACCTGTTTCCTCGAGGGTGACTAGCAACTGATGCGTTCTGCGATGAAGCGATTTCATCGTCTTCTATGGGAGAATTGTAAGATATAGCTGAAGCTGAGCCATATTCCATCTCGCCAGTGATTGCGCTTGTGCTAGAGGAACAAGATTCCATACGTTTCTGCATTTTCTCTTCATCATCCTGCATTTCTTTCTGCCTCATTCGTATTTTCGCTTCGATAACTCGTTGCTCTTCCTACAAAACCGATACAGAGAGACGGAATGAATCAAAAGCAAATTCCATCAAAAGCTTTATAAAGAAGAATGATTGTTTCTGACTTACAACTTGTTCAATGCCCTTTTCCTCTTTTGACTTTACTCCACGGTACTCGACAGCATAATTTGGTGTTTTACAAAATGGGCATCTCATAATGTGAAGGAAGACATAAAAGTAAAAAAGATCAATCAAATCAGAAAGACAAAGTTAATGCAGAGGATCTAAGATTTAAGGATACTGAGTAGGCCGAGCTGAATTAGGATTCTTCATTTGCAAAAAACACTCTGCAGTAAATAAAAAAGAACACCATGTCAATTGTCAAATCAATCAAGAAACAAGAAGAGAATCAAGAAGCTAAAAAAATCTGAATAGAGTGAATAGTTTACCTGTACAAATGCTTTTCATGCAACATCTTGACCTATTGAGGCTAGGATAATACTACAAACACAAGAAGAAGAAGAGTTAGATCTACAAAAATGACACAATTGTTAAGCATTCTTCAGAGAGAGACTGGAAAAATTCACAAACCAGGAAGCAAATGGGGCATTCTTCGAGATCATGGCAGCTTTCATCGTCTCCAGGATAGCAAGGAGCAAGCTTAGACTCAACAATCAGTTTCCTAAGCTTTTTGATGTCGACATCTTTATTCACATACAAACCTTGTGGCTTTGTATACTTTTCTTCCACCACTTGCCTCTTCCTTCCCAGCCTATTACCCATCACAAAGCTCTAATCTTTTTTTTCACTACTAAACTCTATTCTCCTAAACCTTGTTAAAAAAAAGAGAGAGATTGTGTCACTAAATTCACATTAACAGCCTAAAAACAATTCCTTTCCTACAATCACAGTTGCGATAGCCTAATTGCTTCAAATTGGGAACAATCTTCTTCAATCTTCACCATATAAGAAATGTTTTTAAACCTGCACGAACGTGAATTCAATTTTCAGCACACAATTCGGGCAAAAGCCCTAATTTTTCTCTAGCCGTTTCGAAATGAATTGGCTTAGCATACATAAAAGCCCTAACTTTGGAACTTTCCAATTTGGAGGCCAAAACATTATCAAAATCCAATTAACGAATGTTACAAATTCCACGAATTTAAACACAAGTAGAAAACCCTAAAAAATCTGAAAAAGCAAGATGGAGAAGAAGTACGGAAAAAAGGATAAATCGGAGAAGAGAACCTGAGAACTTCGAGGAACAAACGGCAGAAGAAAACAAGAAATGAGATCAAGATGGGTTTTGGGTAAACGATAAGAGACACGATCAGAACTTTAACTCTGTAGAGAGAGAGAGAAGAGAAGAGAGAGAGAGAGGGAGAAGAAAGAAGATAAAAGCAAAGATACAGTGTTTGTGTGTGTCTGTTTCGTATTAATATATATTCAGAGAACAACCAAAAAAAAAAACAGAAGATTAGAAGAAGGTGTTGTATCTGAAATTTGTATTTTCTGTTTCGTTGCTTTTTTTTCCTTTTTGCGAGAATTTTTATAATATTTTGACGGAAAATCGAGAGAGAGAGAGAGAGATGATGATGAGGTGGAGAAGCAAAAAAGGAACAGGAAACGATGGAGTAAGAGACGAGGCAAAGAATCATCCTCTTCTTCTTTCCCTCGACGCGCTTCTTTCATCGCGCGTGTCGCTCATTTTCACGTAAACGACGTCGTGTCGTTATATTTTTGGTTTGTTGACCAGAAAAAGATTAGAATATACGAAATCTTGTGAAGGCGGTTTTGTCTTAAACACCTAGGCCCTAACTGGTAACATACATGTTGCTGAATTGTGAGGAATCTTGAGGAATGTTTTCTTTAATACACCAGTTGACAAATTTGTAGAATGTTGAGGAATTGTAGAATGCTTCTTTTTAATTCTTTTTTTTACTTACTTTAATGTATTCTCTTGAGTAATATTGAAGAATATGGATGATTTTTTTTTAACAACACCAATTTCAATAATTGGGGAATTGTGGAATATCACCAGAAAAATAAAAATAAAAATAAAAATAAATTTGTTTGAGTGGACAAATTATCCAGCACCCGATCAGACCGGCTTCGAATATTTGGGGTTTTGAGGTGTCTGATATCAAATCTTAATAATAAAGTTATGGATCCGAAAAATAAATATACTGATATGGATCAATATAATAAAATGTTTATAGGAGCATATCCGGATATGGTGTGAATATTAATAAAAATTTCATTTTAGCCTAAAATATATTTTAGTCTAAAATATACTTAATTTAATATAGATTTTTAAATTATTATAGCAATAAACTTTATGCAAGAATAAGAGAGAACAACATATGGTGCTATAAGCATACAATAGGGGAGGGAATTTATGCAGCAAACATGAGATGATTTTCATTAATGAATTAGTAATAACAAAAATATTATATTTTTCAAATGTCTATTTTTATTTTTATTTTAACTTTGATGTTTAATAAATTATTATGAATCCAAATTCCTAAATTTTAAATAATTTCTTTTATTAATCTGTTTTTAGATATTTCACAAGAATAAGTTTTTATTTATTTTTATTAATTTAACTAGGTAAATATTTTATCATCATGTTACGCAAATAATTTCTCAGGTATTTATTCCGCATTCAGCAACATTCAGCTGTTACCATTCATATTACTAACTAATCAGCCAAATTCCGCAAAAAGTCTTCATTTAATTCAGCTAGATTCCGCATTCAGCAATATTCAGCAGAATAATGTCTTTTTTTCTTTTATCCATTTCTTAATTATATGTTTGTTTGTCGCATTTCATAATTAATCTTATATTCGTCACTTACCTTCAAATAATCTAATTGCATTAATTCCCTTTTGAAATATTATTTGTACGTGGATTTACTTTTTTTCTCATTGTTCTTCAAAGTATGGTGATCCTATTTTAAAACTAGATTAGTCGGCGTTAGTGTTACGTCTAATTGAATGAAAAATGTTCTTCATCTTCACGACGAAATTGGTTAAGGGATTCTACTAGCTTATAGTACTTCTTAAAAATATATTATAAAGTTGACGTATAAATTTTCTAGTAATAGTTGAGTTAACCCCACTGATTACAAATAAAAATGTGAAGATAAATGCCAGATAGCTAATTCAAGAAGAAGAAAAAATTGTAGATGAGACGAGGAAATCAGATGTTTGTGTTTGGGTTGATGGAAAATAAATGGTTCAACCAACACAAAACTGGTTAAGGTTGGTTAGAGAGGGTCAACCATGGGTTTTGTTTCTATTTGTCTCAGCCATCTACGCACTTACACTAACCTATTTTACATATAAATACAAAAAGATTAGTTCACATAATGCTTGATTTGGTTGTTGTGAACTATAGCATATTGGTTTTAAAAACACTTGTGAAATTGTCCCACGAATATTATAGTATCGTCGTTATTCAGAATATGTGTATTAGAGTTCATTACTATAATTGTTTTGTGTTACTGACTATAACTAAAAGGCTTACAGTTACAGCACATCAACAAAAACGAATATATGGGCTTCATGGGCCTTTAAATAAGACCAAAATTTCAGAAAATGGGCTGTACTAGAATGAAACTCATATTATACTTTCCAAAAATGTAATATTCGCAATTGGACCTAATCTCAGAGTGACGATCCACTTTAGAGATTATCACAGATCATAATACAATTCAATTTTGAGGATAGAAAAGATTTCTGATTCTGATTTTGAGGATAAAAAAGTCAATTTAATGACTCAATTTTCTGACCATAGTTTATACAATTCTTCCATGGGAGGCATCTCCTTGAAAAATCTATCAAACTCGGTACCGGTCGTAGTCCCCACTCCTCCTCCTCCTCCGCCACCGTAGAGCCGCCTGGTGTCCTCCCCTGTTTTATTACCTCCACCATAACAACGGTCGTCGGAAGCGGAGGGAGACTCGAAAGGACCGGCGGCGACGATGGCATCCTTACCGGTGAGTTCTTGAACAACAGTCTTGAAGCTACGAGCATCTGTTTCGACGTACTGTGTGTTTATGAACACAACTTTCATCGGCTCTGATTTCACTTTCCCTCTTCCAGACATTATTATAGCTAAACGATTTAAGATGAAAGGAAAAAACAAAAATCTGGTGTGTGGATTATATGATGAATGATCTTCCTGTGTCTTTGGGCCTCTCCGGATGTTTGTATATTTTTATGCAGAGTTGCATACTTGTATATATAGAGGGAGAATAAATTGATTTTTAATAGTCTTCGTGGGACACTGAAGTGGGTCAATCAAGGGAAACATTTCATATTTTTTGTGAAATGATTTTATCTTGTCCTACTCCTACATGAAAAATATGGATGACGACTAGTTTTTTTCCTTTTTTCCGACGTCATTATAATTTATTTTATTTTTTTACTAAACGTCATAATAAATTTCGCTGACCAGCTTTTTATCGTCGAAAATATGTTATTTTAGTTATATAGTCGTTGAATTTCCAATATTATTATCAGATATTTGTCGAGCGATATTATTGTTGTAGTTTTAGAAATCGTTACATATGTGGTTTCCATTGAAGGGTTCACGACTAAAGACTTTTAATACGGTTGTTAATGGAAGTTTAAAACAAATAGAAAGAATTTGACAGTACTTATAAAAAAAAAAAAAAAAAAAAAAAAAAAAAAAAACAAGTACGTGGTAATATGGATGTATCATGTTTGTTCTGTACTATGCATGTTACATACATTTTTAAAATAAGCAAAAGACTATACTTTTTGATAAAAGAAAGTAGTGTAAGACAACGCATAGCGACTATTACTATAAGCCATAAGGTTAGCTGTCTAAACATATATCACATAAACGCCGTGCTAAACGCCATTTATAGATTAAATCTTATCATTTTTCCCAACATATAACTATTGATTGTACTGTTGTTTGGCTGTTTGGCAGCAGATTTCTCCAACCTATACAACTATACAAAAATTTGTTGTTGTGAACGGTTAAAAGCTGAACTGATTGTTCTACTTCTACACTCATTCTACCATTATTGAGAGATCAGTCATAATCACGTGGCTTCCTTATGCATAAATAAGAGAACTCTTTGATCGTTGAGGACATGTTGTTGACCGTTAATAACAGCCAGCAGCCTTGGCGGACCAAATAACAATTTATATCACTATTACTATAAATTTACAAAAATCATATTACATTTTCTTTTATTGGGTCAAAGCACGCCTTCTTTGATGAAATCCCATCACATCACATGAAACCAGCCTAGGAAAAACTTACAGGAAAAAGACTCAAGAAAGTATTTGCCCGTGTGTATAATTTTGCACGTACCAAAACACTATGTCGTCATAACAAAATAATTCGTCTTTGATTATGCTTCTAGAAAAACTTGAAGGTAATGCCTTTTTGGAAGTGACATATAAGAAAAGTAAGATAGTGTCTCAATGATTTTTTTTTTTTTTTTTTTTTTTGTGCAACAAGTCTCAATGATTATCATTTTTCTAATTCATATCAATGTTTCTGTTTTCGTACGAAAAAAAAATATAGTAAATGAAACATAATACTAGCCTATAACTTACTAAACCGAAATTAATAAAACTATTATGATAAAGAAAATTAATTATATGCAACTTCAAATTATAAATTCATATCTTGATAGACTTGATTATTTCGATGTAAAAAAAAGGATAGACTTGATTGTTATTATTATTTAAAATTCATTTTTCTTTTTCGGATATTATTACTTCGTAAAAGATAATATATTTTGTTCTTGTTTTGCAAAGGAAATTAAAAATTCCACAATGATGCAAAGAAGTCAAAGATTGTTACGCACGATACATACGATGTTTCGTGGAGAGTTTCAGAGGGCCCCATCATTATTCATTCGTTTCCCATTTTTTGTTGACTCATCATTCATTCCCGTAATTATTTTTCACAAATTGCAAATTCGTTGCTCGTACTTGTACGGTTGGTACTTTTGCGATATCCCTAATAATGTCTAAGTACTGTACCACAGCAAAATTCAATTGACATATATCGCACTCCTTTTCTTTTACTATTACTGTATATTTCTTATTAAAATCTGTTCATAGCCATAAGATGAATATATAAGGGATTTGTTTAAAGGTATATGTGTACCATAAGATGAATATACAATCATACATTAATCTCATTTAAATTTACGATTATTATTCCATTATTATAGTTTTAATAACATAAAATTCCATCAACACATGAACATAATACATAGGCAAAGTCAAGTTTGGCTATAAAAGACCAGAGTAAGATTTTGACTAAAAATCTTGACTCACATCTTGATCAATATTCTTTTTTTGAAATGATCGCCTTTTTACAAAATTGTATAATAAATTTGACAGAGTATTAAATATCAAGCTTTTATTGGCAACAGTGAGCTATTTACGGTAGTGGTAACCGTTCGAGCAGATTTTGCTGAATTATGTTTAATACGATTGGGATAATTTTCATTATGTTAAGTTGTTAACATGTTTTAGGTAAGTGATTCCAATTTGTCTCTTAATTTATAATCAGAAACCTAAATTACTGCAAAACAAAAACTGATATGTAATCCGTACGGAAGGAAATTATGGATACTTTCTTACTTTTGATCCATAATCGACCAAAATTGGAACAGTTAGTTACCATATTTACTGATATTCTGTTTTAAAGGAAATTACAAAAGAAGTCATTATAGTGAAGAATCGTTTAGAAACAATTAGGGGGGTTATTGGGAGATGAATTTGTGTGGATTTGAAAGATTTTGAAAGTCAAGAGAATTGTTAAATTTATAATGAGTTTTTGTTAGATTTGAAAAGAGTATGTAAATTTAGGAAATCAATCAAAATATTTTATTCTAAGGGATTTTGAAAATCTAAGGGTTATTGATAGTATTTTGAAAGTTTTGTTTCATGAGTTAATTTGTTTAAAATCCATCTCCCAATAACAAGGATTTTAATGGATTCATGAAATCATTAAAACACAAACTTTTTGAATAACAATGGATTCTGTATGGAATTTAAAAATCATCAAACCAATAACAATGGATTTTAGTAAGATTATCAGAATTCATAAACCAATAACAACGGATTCTTAAAATTTTAAAAATTCTTTGAAATCCATCTCCCAATAACCCCCCCTTAGAAAGAAATCAATTGGTAGGTGCTATTAAGGAAACATATTAAGTTGTATGATCAATCAAGAAACAAATCAATTTGTACTATTAAGGAAACAAATTAATTTTAACCGAAAAATCAGTAGCAAGAATCAAGCCACTGATATATCTTTCTCATAGAGATCCACCAGTATATAACTAACCATTCTCTCGGTCCTCAAAAACATTTCAAGTATCAAAACAAGAGCCAGCTTAAGCACAGGAAGAAAGAAATGGATTCCACTATCTGTAGTTTTAGGATAATCCTGTTCATAGCGGCCGTCGCAAGTAGCGTTTCAGCCGCTTCCACCGCTTTTGTCGGAAGAAAGATCTTCGACGTACGAAGCTATGGTGCTCGCGGTGATGGCAGAACAGATAATGCTATTGTAATGATTTTTTCAATTCTTGATCCAACTAATTCACCATTAATGTTTCGGTTTGTTGGATTACCTATATCTTGCGTCTGATTTTATCGTCTTGATTTCGCGATTTAGGCGTTTACCAAGGCGTGGAAAGAAGCGTGCGAATGGAGAGGAAACCCTAGAGTGTACGTTCCATCCGGAACCTTCTACCTCGGTGGCGTGACCTTCACGGGACCATGTAAAAGCCGGATTAGTTTCATCATCAAGGGAACCTTGTTAGCTCCTAAAAACGCTAACCTCATCAAGCAAGACACGTGGATCATTTTCAAGTACGTTGACTTTCTCACCGTCTCGGGTGGTGGCATTCTTGACGGACAAGGAAGCTATTCATGGCCTCTCAACGATTGCCGCAGAAACCCTAATTGCCGGGCTCTACCTATGAACATTGGGTTCCTATTCGTGAGATTCTCGAGAATCAGCCGCATTAAATCCATCAACAGCAAAATGGGCCACATCAACTTCTTCGCCGTCCAATACTTTGACATCTCACGCGTCAGCATTAGGGCTCCCGGAGATAGCCCTAACACTGATGGGATCAAGATAGGCTCGTCGAATCACATGAGGATCCAAAACGTTAACATCGGAACCGGCGACGACTGCATCGCAATCTTGTCCGGAACCACTAATTTGGATATCGACGGAGTCAAGTGTGGACCGGGCCATGGGATCAGCGTTGGAAGCCTTGGGAGGTTCAAATATGAGAAGACCGTTCAGGGATTAACCGTTAGGAATTCGATCTTTAACGGTACGCGTAATGGAGTACGGATCAAGACATGTGCTTCAGCGCCTTCACGGAACATAGTTTCGAATTTTCTTTACAAGAATCTCCAGATGATCAATGTAGAAAATCCAATCATCATAGATCAACAATACTGTCCATACCCACCTTGCGACCACAAGGTAACTTCCGTCACAAGGATAATGTTTTTTTTTTTTTGTTTATTCTGTAGACGATCTCATTTGTTTTTTTTTTTTTAATTGCAGTCTAGTTCTCAGGTTCAGATACAAAACGTGAAGTTCGATAACATTTGGGGAACGTCGATGACCAAAGTGGCCGTGAAGTTGCAATGTAGCAGGACTGCTCCTTGTAAAGGCGTTGAGCTCGCCGACGTCAACTTATTGCACCGTGGATACGACGGTCCAGCCACCTCTTTGTGTGAGAATGTTGCCGGTTGGACACGTGGCCATATTTATCCTCCGTCTTGCATCCGTTGATACACAATTTGTAATTGTTTTTAGTTCATTTTAGCTATAGTTCATTCGTTTAGTTTAATAACGTGGCACTTTGATTGTACTCATTCCTTTAGTTTAAAAATATGATAAATGGATTTGAGGAATTTGGATCTCTTTGATTATTCATATTTTTAGAATTTTCAAACATTAGCATATATATAACAGCATTAAAACCGGATGATACTTCAATGAAAATAAATAAGTTTTAGTTTTCATGTGACCAATCTCGTTGATGGAACATGTGAGTTCGGTTTCATTTTATGAAAAATTCGCAGTTCGTTAAGATCCAACCTTATTCCGTCATCGCTCCGTTTCAATTAATCTCGTTAAGGGATGTGCTAAAAATAAAACCCAGCGTAGCACATGGATTTAGTTTGTTGTGGAATCCAGTTTTAGTTTTCATGTGACCAATCTCGTTGATGGAACATGTGAGTTCGGTTTCATTTTATGAAAAATTCGCAGTTCGTTACGATCCAACCTTATTCCGTCATCGCTCCGTTTCAATTAATCTCGTTAAGGGATGTGCTAAACCCAACCCAACCTTAACGGATTCATTTACGCCATGGTCTGAATTCTTGTGACGCTACTTGACCGCTTCGGGACAGACTGTTTGGTCCAAATTTACGCAGTCCAATCATGATTTGGTTTAGTCTGAAACGGCATATACATTAGATTTCTAAGGTTAATAAAGTTGGATCCGTAAAACTTACGAGTGAATAAAAAATTCCAAAATACAAAGATTGTCATAAAGTATAAGCTTTGAAGATATATATATATACTGTTAAAGTAGTTTGAAAGAAAGACGATAATTATTTTCTATGACCATTTTGTGTGTGAATGTATTATATTTTTTTTCAACTATCTAGTAGCCATAAGGTGAACATTATGAGTCCATGTGACTATGTGAGTAGTAGTTTCAACCTACAAAATGATGGAAATGATCAGCTATGGGCCACCACACATGAGCGAACGGAGATTTTCACGTTTTTCACCCTCTCATGCGTAACGAATATCTACATGGACCCATTATTATACTTGTCCCATCAAATCTTAGTTACATACTGATCATATGCTAAACTCATTTATATCAGTACATACTATATAGCATATGTCTGAATGGTGACAACGTATTGTAATGTGAGGGTTAAGCAGATTTAGAGTGTGCGGTTTAATTTTGATAAGTGCGGATAAAACTTGACTACAAAACAAGTGTGATTGGTGAATAAAATAATTAGTGGTACAAAATAAAATTTTGAATGGTAAAAAAAGTAGCAAGTATGATGAAATACAAATTGTAGATAACTATTAAGTATTTAATATTAATAATATTGGTAAAATTATAAACTAAAACTGTTTGTCTACTATTAATGAAGAGACAATTTCGTATAACTATTTGTTTGTTCTTTAAATAACTAAATTTGTATTTTTAACAATGAATCTATAAAGTATATTTATAACATTCTTTATAAGAAACGAAAACTTTATTTAAGAATGATATCTACTGAGCAAAAAATAAAAATATAATATTTATATGCTGACTATTATATTTGTATATTAATATATAACAATATTGATATGATTTGTTTTTCAAATGATTTCTTTGAATTGTGAGTGAGTGAATTATTACTGCAAAATACATACCTATTAGCAAACCCTTGTTTCAGGAAAAAAAATATACATACCTATTTATAAATAATTTTCTGGAAAAACGTTTTATCCAGTGTGTATTTCACTGAACCGCTGGGTTTGTCTGTGGTCAGATATTTAGGTGCGGTTTGCTGTCCACCAGGCCATTTTCGACGCTTCGAAGTCCGTGCGCGGATTTCTTTTTCTTTTAGCGAAAACCGTGAATTTGTTATATAAAGTTTGTGATTGGTGACTTAAAAGCGGTTTTGACAAAACCACACTGAGTTCCGCACCGCACTTGTCTTCCATTCACAGCCTTAGAGTAAGTTGATATATACTGCGGCGCTAAAACATATTTAAAGCTATTTACTAGTCATTGGACAGAGACCCATGGACCAACATGTTACTTTGGTAATGTGACAATTGTTTTTTTCTTTCATTTTAGCTATCCATCCATATATATTCAATATTCGTTCTTTCCCCCAATCATCAACTGATTAAATCATGAATAAAGAGACCATATGGAAACATTTACGTATAGCATATGCTTCATTGATCAATGATGAGAATATCTGATACGCAGCCGACCTTTGATTTAATTAAGCTGGTAATTGTGAAATTAATTGTTATATCTTGTATGATACTGCTAATTATTGAATAGGACAAGCTATTTGTTAACTAGACTAATTTGGTTTATGGTGCAAATTCAATTATTCGATCGCAAGAAAGCATGTCTCAGAGATTTTTATAATGCAAATGAAATCAATTTGCAGCCAAAGATCTGTTAGGTCATAAGGGATTTGGCAGTTTTTTCAGGTAAAGTCAGTTGGTCAAACTCTATAATACTTCCACAAGTCCATGCTATACTAGCCTATATTGTATTTTTGATAGTTTATTCGAGTAACATCTTCTTCATTTTTGCCAAAAAATATCTTTACTATCGTCTTTTCTCTTGTGTTTTTTTTGTTTGAAAATTTATCTTTTCTCTTATATATTTATATATACATGCTGATTTTTTTACGTGGTATCCAATAATGAACATTTCTATAATGTAATTTCGCAATCCAAATTCATATAAATTCAGTTGTTTCAAGCTAAAATTCATTATACAGTCTCAAATAATTACATAAATTGGGTATTATATTACGAGTTTCTTAAACAATGTCTATTAGGTTCAAATAAGTAAACAAATAACCAGAAAAATGTAAACAAAGTAAACAAATAACAAGCAACGACCATGTTACTGTCATAATAATTGTCTTGCGAGCCAATCACAAAGTTTGTTAGTTACTAGTTGGATTATTTAATGTAGATTGTTGGGCCGACCGTATCCAACCTTTCAATGGATTTCAGTAAATTTAAAGCCACTATTCATCTATATATAACCAAGATTTTAAGTTATACTGTACTAGTTTGATATTTATATATGTGCACTTTTTTCCACTGGACAATAATCGGAATGAATCTTGGGGAAAGGTGACTTGGATTCAGCATGTGCTTCCATGTGGCCACATGAATTGAACCATTTTGCATATGCATATATACATATACGTAGCATACTGGAACTCTATGCGATTAATGCGTATTATCATTATACTAGAGAGTTCAAACTTCAAACTCCTCTGGTTAGGAAAAATAATATATGGTTATATATGCTTAATATTTCGAAGTACATGGCCATAAAAAACAATACATTTTGGTGCTCGAGGTGGTACGCTGATAATTAGTCTAATATTTATTTTAACGACGCATAATATTTAATGATAAGATCATCTTTCAATTAAACACCGAGATCCATTTTCTATTGCATTTTAGATATTTCCATTACGTAATGACGATTGACGAATAATCTGGTGCTGTACCTGAGGGAGGACCTGCGTGTTCAATTAATCAAGGACGCGTTGAAGGGATTGATTAGTGGAGTGATTAGTGGACTGTGATGCATTTACGATTGCTTAATTTCAATTTTCTAGTGGATGGTTTACTCAACAGATATTGGTCATATATTCAAAACCAACCAACTTAACGAATTTAGTCACCTGCGTATTTTGATACTATAATTTAATCTCTAGTTAAATTTATTATTTTATTTTTTTTATGTATATAAGTATATGATCTAAGACTTTATTCTCCATAACCCAATACTTTTAGTTTCAATATTCCATTTTGTATTTTAATAATTTGCATTGACCTCTCCCATCTAATGCATAATTCATTTGAAAACTTAACGATAACAATTTACCGACTAAGTGATTTCTATCCATTTATAAATGATAAAATCGGTAGACACGAAACTATAACAAAGAATCTCGAGGACCTCTTAATTAAAGCATATATAACACTTTTTGCTCACGGTGTTTAACAAATTCACGCAACGTCATAATATCACACTTTCTGTACACAAATAACGTCATAATCTCACTTAAGCGTTGAAACTCGAAACTAATAAGCAAACGCGTGAGGCACATTATACTTTACCAAAAGAAATCATATATTTTTAGTAACTTGAATGGCGACGTTTGGGCACAATATTGATGTAATTTCTTCGGTGCTTGCGGTTATGCAATCTCTAGTGAGAACGCAAAGATTTCTGCAATTCTTTATTTGTTTTTAACTTGTGGCAATTTCAAGTCACAACAGTGGGGAAGATGCCACGTGTGGTGCGATTAAAACGTTTTGATGTGAAAGTGGCAACGCGTCTTAACTAAAAAGCCAGTCTCCATTTTAATTAGCCGTGGAACACCAAACCCTCCCTATTATATATTAATCTCTGAATATATTAATATGTTTCATATACAGTTTATGACTTTATACACGTGCCCATTTTCTGTATGACAAATCAATATCATAATTCTTTTCTACTGGATTAAGTTTCACGTAGGTTCGTCTAAGCAGCTGAAACGCGAGAAACTTATATTATTCTCAGACATACATTTTGAAAATATTCATTTTTTTTTTTTTTTTTTTTTGACCAAAAAATATTCATTTTAGATATTACCGAAATCATTTAAAGTTATAAACTAACAACCGAATAAGTTCTCTTTATAAATTTCTCACATTGTTGGTATTTTTATCTCAACTGTTATATTTTATTGACCTAATTCATATGAGTTTATAAAAGCAACACTAGTAACTGAGAATATATGAAACTTTGTACAATTCACTGATAAAATGAGAAATTGGTTCTTTTTATATACTAAAAAACCATATTTGTTTTCGAATAAACCAAACAGCCAGCAAAATAAGTCTCATCAGATTAGATATGGAATTGGGACACATGTAAACATCACTGGCTGAGAAGACGATAATGCCCTTTCTTTCTTCCTTGCATATATAACCTCATGACCATTGTTTTCACAAAGTACTCGCATCTCTCCCTCATACACACACACTCTATTTATGGACAAAACCCAAACTTGTTCTTGAAGAAACCTTCACTAACATTAAAACGCAGCGTTTTTATTATGATGGCTTCTACTTCTACTACCTTACTTCCTTCTACTTCAACCCAATTTCTCGATCGAACTTTCTCAACTCCATCTTCTAGGCCCACTCTTCAGTCTCTATCGTTTTCCTCTTTCTCGACACTCGGCAACAAGAACAAACTAAACTCTTCCTCTGTTTCTTTCTCCGTCAACAAAAAATCTTCCGTCTCTTCTTCTCTCCAATCTCCGACGACATACCAACCACCGTCTTGGAAGAAACTATGTAACGACGTCGCCGCCTTGATCCCCAAAACATCTAAGCAAAACCCGATTTCGAAACCAAAACTAAACCCAGTACAGAGAACCGCTGCTACGATCTTAGACGCGGTGGAAAACGTCATGATCTCACACGAGCGCCGCCATCACCCGCTTCCTAAAACAGCCGACCCCGACGTCCAAATAGCCGGAAACTTCTTCCCGGTACCGGAACAGCCAGTCCGGCATAACCTTCCGGTGACTGGAACAGTACCAGAGTGCATTCGAGGAGTGTACGTCAGAAACGGAGCGAATCCGCTTCACAAGCCAGTCTCCGGTCACCATTTCTTCGACGGAGACGGTATGGTTCACGCCGTCCGGTTCGATAACGGTTCAGTTAGCTATTCGTGCCGGTTCACCGAAACAAACCGGTTTGTTCAAGAGCGAGAATTCGGCCGCTCTGTTTTCCCCAAAGCAATTGGAGAGCTTCACGGACATTTAGGCATAGCCAAGCTTATGCTCTTCAACGCCCGGGGACTATTCGGGTTAGTCGACCCGACCCGAGGACTCGGTGTCGCGAATGCCGGTTTAATCTATTTCAACGGTCACCTCTTAGCCATGTCTGAAGACGATTTACCGTACCATGTTAGAGTCACTCCTACCGGAGATTTAGAAACTTCGGGCCGGTACGATTTCGACGGTCAGCTAAAATCCACAATGATCGCCCACCCGAAAATCGACCCGGAAACCCGAGAACTATTCGCTCTTAGCTACGACGTCGTTTCGAAGCCTTACCTTAAATACTTCAGATTCACATCCGACGGCGAGAAATCTCCGGACGTCGAGATTCCGCTTGATCAACCGACGATGATCCACGATTTCGCGATCACCGAGAACTTCGTAGTGGTTCCAGACCAACAAGTGGTTTTCAGATTACCGGAGATGATCCGAGGTGGCTCTCCTGTGGTTTACGACAAGAACAAGAAATCGAGATTCGGGGTTTTGAACAAATACGCGGAAGATGCTTCGTCGATCCAATGGATCGAAGTGCCTGATTGCTTCTGTTTCCATCTCTGGAACGCTTGGGAAGAGCCAGAGACAGACGAGGTTGTCGTGATCGGGTCATGCATGACGCCACCTGATTCAATTTTCAACGAACACGAAGAAACACTCGAGAGTGTTTTGTCGGAGATAAGGCTAAACCTGAAAACAGGGGAATCAACGCGTAGACCGGTTATCTCTTCCGAACAAGTCAATCTCGAAGCCGGTATGGTCAACCGAAACTTATTAGGTAGAAAAACCCGGTTCGCTTACTTGGCTTTAGCCGAACCGTGGCCTAAAGTGTCCGGTTTTGCGAAAGTGGATTTGTCGAGCGGTGAAATTCAAAAGTATGTATACGGAGACGGGAAATACGGAGGAGAGCCTCTGTTTATGCCGGAGGTTAACTCTGACGACGGAGAAGACGGCGGTTACGTTATGGTGTTTGTTCACGATGAGGAGAAAGTGAAATCGGAACTTCAAATTATAAACGCCGTTAGTATGAAGCTTGAAGCCACCGTTACGCTTCCGTCGAGAGTGCCTTATGGTTTCCACGGAACATTCATCAGTAAAGAAGATCTACTGAAGCAAGCTTTGCAATAATTTAAAGACTTTTAGTTTTTAGGGTTTCTCTTTTATATATGAGTGTTTTAAAGGGAGTGACAAATAGAGAATTGTTGCCTGAGGGGTTGTTGTTCATTAGTCCCCGGGATCGAGTCTCTTCGTTTTTGGCTATATGTATGTATATACAGTATAATTAAATTTAATTAGAGAATTGGTTATTACAAGATGACAAAAAGGAGATGATAGTTAATTACATTCGGTGACAAGAAAAGAAAGATAACAAAATTCAATAATTCGTCTCATCTGGACTCATTTGTTATTTGGGCTAATTCATGATCTTGATTATTAGTATTGGCGTTATATTGATGATATGTAATATTATATTCTTTTGTAAAGGATCAGGTGTGGAATAATACAACAAATTAAGTTTCGTTGCTAGCGGTGTTTTTATCTCAGTCCAATTCCGGTTAGAGAGTTGATAGTGAAATGCGAGTGCTTCTATTTCCCTTGAAAGAATCTTTTGCTGCGCATAAAATATATAGATTTTAACTATAAAAAGATGGTTAAAGGGAAATAACTATAAAAAGAACTAATATGCTGAGATATTTTCGATGTTATATATCTTTGAAGGAAGCTATTAAACTACAAGCTTCACAAATATCTCTGCGAGGAGAGATACAGAAGGTTCTTAAAAGGAATTTACCTTTGAAAGTTGGAACCCAAAATATCTCATGTGATATCTGTTTTGAGGGTGGGTCCTACCCTTATCTCTCTGCTCAAATTTGTCTTCTTACAACTATCGAATAGTTTTTCTTTCTTTAAGCAATTGTCTCGCCTAGTTACAATTCAAATGGTATTTTTCTTTGATGTAGTGGAATGTCGGTAAGAAATTCAAATGGTATTTTTCTTATATGCGGTGGATTCCGGTAAGAAATTCAAATGCGAATTGATATAGTGAAAATGTTGAAGCAATTTAGACCCGTAATTAAGAAAATACTTCAACATCATTTCAGTTGGTTTTCATAAGCCAAATATAGTGCAAATGATATCCTCGAATCGGCTAAAACAACATATATATTCTGTATAGTATTAGATTAATGGCTGTGATGTCATTTTGTATGTTACATAATGTTTTCATATGTTGTGTACCTATTTTGCTAATAATATACTATGGATGATTGGGGGATTAGAAGCCAGATCACTTTTTACTGTAAAGTTTCGTAGTTAAAAGAAAATGTATTTATGGATATTTATTGATTATTTATTGATTGGTTTACGTCGAGGTTGTTGCGCTTTCTAAGTTTTATTGATGGATACATCTCACAATTTTGACTAATACTAAAGAAATATCATATTTTCGTATGATCTTTTATCCCACTCTTATTGGTTCTGATTCCGGAGGACGTATAGGTAAGCGTATACATAAAGCACTCGCATTCACAATAGCCAATCGATTGATTCTACTATTTGGACATGTCAGAGCCACTCTTTTTTTTATTATTTTAGAGTAAGGCCATACTGAAATTTATTGTCTGATTAAAGATTAAGGGGAAAATATTTTCTGAGTAAAGATTAATGGGAAAGTTTTAGACCGAAACCTACATCTAGAGCCGGGCCTGATATTTTATGGGTCCAATTCAAAAGAAGAAATTGAGGCACTAAAATTAAATTTTGAAGTTAAAGTAAAAAAATAAAAAAAATAAAAAATTTATAGGCAGCTAAAATTTACAGGAAAAATAAATGAGGTCTCATTCTAAAAAATTGTTAGATGAGGCTCACGCCCGGCTCTGCGCCTCTGCCTACATCTCCCCTGCTGAAAAAAGTATTTGTCAAAAATGTTATGTTAGAGTGGTTAGGTTTAAATTTATTAAGGTTTTATAACTTGTAAACCACGAATTTTTAGTATATAGGTTTGTATGCAAATTGAAATCGTATGAAAAAGTATTTGTCTAATCGTATGCTTAGTTGGACAAAATTGGCAAGATCATACGTATTTATAGCATATATATTTATCTATTTCTTTAAATAGTACTCCCTCTGTTCCTTATTATTTGATGTTTTAGGAAAATGTATCTGCAATTATCTGGATGTATTAAACTCAAAACACATCCAGATACATCCAAATAATTGCAGATACATTTTCCTAAAACATCAAATATTAAGGAACAGAGGGAGTAGTATGTATTAAATAGTATATATGCCGAAAAGTACGCTGAATTGTCTTGGAATTCGACGCCTTAAGCATTAGAATTGTAACGAGTTTGTAGATAGAAGCTAAAATGCCACGGTGTACAGTATGTTAAGAAAACATTCGACGTTTCTAGATATCGTATTGTAAAATCTTTAGAGGTTTCTAGATACATGATTTAACAATTTATAAATGAAAAATAACAGTTGTTTCTGTTTATCTACTTATCTTTATGACTGCGTGTGTGTGTGTTTTTGTCAACTATGTGTATATATCACATTATCACGTTATGATAATAGTCTGTTGCTACGTGTCATGAGATATCGAATGCAACGCAAGCAAATCCAGGTTGGTTCTTATTTTCTTCTTTATGAAATCTATACATGTTGACCAAACTGATCACATTATATGGGTCAAAACACTATAACTTTTTCCACGAAAAAAGGTACCTAATTTAGCTGAATTGGTTAATTATTATCGGTTTATAATATACTTATATATATTATCGGTTTATAATATACCTAGCTATATTGTTCTTGCAGGAATAATTCACCTTAATATTTCCGAATAATATATGTTTCTATCGAAAGTTAAAAGAATATAGAGACGAAAAAAACCAAGAAAAAAGCATCAGTAAACATCTAAACCAAGAAAAGAGGGAAAGTTTGGTTTGGCCGTAGGAGTCTTGAAAGGGCAGGTATATGATTTGTTGTTCCAAGTTTGTTGGGTGCCTCCCGGAAAACGACGTCGCCTTCTTTGTTAATGTAAAATTCAAAGTATATTATAACCAGGAAAATCAGTGCCGCAAAATGCGTCTCCATGTCAATTACCGAAATCCCGCAATGTCGTTGAGTTGGTACGGGGACATGATTTTCTTGTGTTTATCTTCTTTGAACGGTTGTCTTCTTGAAAACAAGAAAAATGTGATCTATTCTTACCGAAAAAACATAATTACAAGGGTTACAAATAATGAGATCTCAATCAAGATTTATAATTGAAGTAAAACACGTAAACAACGCTACATTAGTCGATTACCAAAGTGGTTAACTAAAGATACGCATAGAGAAGAGAAAAAAGAAGAAGAAGAAGAGTTGCGATAGCCACGAAATCAAAGGATAGAAAACGATGAAGACAAATACATACAATGTTTCATTTTTTTTTTTTTTTTGAACAAAGGCTTTCTAACAATGTTTCATTTTTGCTGTTATGTATTTACAACTTTGGGACTAAACGTGCCTGAGAAGCATCCACTTAATTGCCATAGTGAGTTCAAATTCATTCCTCATAATCTGAAGCACTTTCCTCACTCCAGCCTCTCTTTCCACCGCCAACGAGAAAACCACTGGTAGTCCGATCTGTTCCCCATTAAAAGATAAAAAAAACTGACGAGAGCGGATAACAAGTCAAGTTTCTTGTCTCTCAAGAAACGACAAAGAGTTTCTTGTTACTTACGAATATGCCAGATGCTCCTAGCGCTAGGGCTTTGAAAACATCGGTCCCACGGCGACGTCTAAGAAGACCTGAATCCTTCCCTAAGCTGCTTTAACAAACTGAGAACCAGAATATCAGGATCATAATAATAAAACTTGGCAAAAACTTGGAAAAGAAGTTCGGTTTTGGTACTCATTAACCTCTTCTAGTACTGTGAGACTGTGATTGTGGCTGGGACGTAATCGAGCTGACGATCACCGTGGTTAGACACACACGATGATACCTGCTACTACTGCTTGTACCACCATCCTAGCTGCAAACGAAAAAAGTAACACACACTTTTTTGAGGATTTGTTTTCACAAAATGTAAAGTACATGCATGAAACTAGTGACGAAGAATATGAAGAGAGTTTAGTGTTGTTGAGTAATTAGGGATTTCTCACCATCCCTCTGGTGTGACACCTTTCACCGGAGTAGGCAGCTTTGTGATTGTCTAAAGCCATGGCACATCCTGTATCATGTATCCCAAAGATGATCACTGATAAGAGAAGCTTTCATGATGAAGCATAACAAGTTGATAAGTTTAACTTTCATCAGAAGCTCACAAGATTCTATAGAAAGCGTTTCGGTTCTCTTGAAGAGTCCACTGATCTTCTGCGTAGTAATCGTACACCATCTTTGGTGATTTTTCCTTAGCGATGGCTTCATACTCGTTAACGTTAGTGATCTCCATCTCTTTTTAACTTATCTAGAATATCGGCTGAGGTCAGAGAGAACAGAACAAATACCATATCAATATATACATATGATCAGTTTTACAGACATACATACATGTGGAAGGACAAGGATCTGTGAGTGAAAGCTCACCAAGTTGAGGAGAAGAAGAGAGTTGGGACTAAGGTGATTTTCATATCATTCAAATATGTTAGACAGAAAAAACAACAAAGCATGAGTTTTATTTAATTTTAGTTTATTTAAGTACGTAACAAGCCAATTAATCTGAAATTAAGCTTTCCTGGTTAGTGTGAGTCGCCAAAGGAGACTGGAGAGCTTATGCTAGCTAGTCATGCCTCATGATCAAGACCAGACACGAGTATTAATCTCTACCCTATCTAGGTTTATTGATCTCTTCCTTTGCTTCACACGAGTTTATGTCTTTGTATATTTTGTCTATCTTCTGGCTTTTAAGGGAGGAATATATGAATAAAGGAAATTTAAAGTAAATAAAAAAAACTTCTAAAGCAAAGTAGCCCAGCCCATACGAACAAAGTAGTGTTTTAATTTATTTTATTAATCTACTAAGAGTGAGAAGAATAGAACAAATAAGTACAGGTGGCCAAGTAAGTAGAAATGACGTAAGTAGTGAGCACAGAAATGATAAGATCTACACTCTCACCGACACATCTCGATCCAATTTACACTCTGGCAACGCACCTTCGACTAATTTTAAACCAATTTTTTTGATAATTTCCTGTCACTAAACTCTTGATGACAAGTAAATATTCAAGTTCAATAATCGAAAATTCCAAAAAGTTGTAAATGTAAAATCTTATTTTATGCCAAAAAAAAAGACAAGAAAAGCTTATGAGTTTTTAAAGTAATAAATTTTGTCTACAAGCTTCTAAAGAATTCAATATAGATATCTACAAAACACAAAATCAATCAATAAAGACTATGTGACGTAACGGCTTGAGAAAGCAAAATCCGATTTCCAATCCATATCTTTGCCATTATAAATGACCTAACCCACCCCCACACTCTCTTCTTCTCTACACACACTTGTTCACCAAACAAATCCAGAACAAAAAATAAAAGATCTTTGTGAGCTTCAGCAATCGCAACAATGTCGAACGAGGTGATCCTTCTTGATTTCTGGCCGAGCATGTTCGGGATGAGGACGAGGATCGCGTTGAGGGAGAAAGGTGTCGAGTTCGAGTACAGAGAAGAGGATCTGAGGAACAAGAGCCCTCTGCTTCTCCAGATGAATCCGATTCACAAGAAGATCCCGGTTCTCATCCACAATGGTAAACCGGTTTGCGAATCTACCATCCAGGTCCAGTACATCGACGAGGTCTGGTCTCACAAGAACCCTATCCTCCCTTCCGATCCTTACCAGAGAGCTCAGGCTCGATTCTGGGTTGATTTCATCGACAAAAAGGTAAAATCAAAATCAAAAATTTCCCCTTTTTGTTATTTGTAATTTCGTATGATTGAAATTGAAATTGAAATTGAGGGTTTTTAGATGGAGTTCTGGTTAAAGTTCGATTAGGGTTTAGCTTTCTGCGATTTGGGGATTTGGAAATTGATAGACTTTAGAGAAATCACGCCCAAATTTTAGGACTTTCGTTGTGGGTTTCATCATTGAGCTTTGTATCTGACATTAGCTCGATGTTTATGTTATTACTCAGATGTACGATGCACAGAGGAAGGTTTGGGCGACGAAGGGTGAGGAACAAGAGGCAGGGAAGAAGGAGTTTATTGAGTTGCTCAAGATCCTTGAAGCTGAGCTTGGAGACAAACCTTACTTTGGTGGAGATGACTTTGGCTACGTAGACATTGGATTGATTGGATTCTACACTTGGTTTCATGCGTACGAGAAGTATGGTAACTTCAGCATCGAAGCAGAGTGTCCGAAACTGATCGCTTGGGCCAAGAAGTGTCTGCAGAGGGAGAGCGTTGCTAAGTCCTTGCCTGAGTCTGAGAAAGTTACTGACTTTGTCACTCAGCTCAGGGATATCTATCTAGCTAAGTAGAAGATCCGTTTGTTTGTGGTTTGGTTACCACTTCCTGTGCTTCAGTAATGTTCTGTTCTTTACTTTCGTTTGATGTCTTCTTAAATAATGCAGCAGAGTATCTGTGGATGTAGAGAATGTGTTTTGTCTCGTTTGCCGATGGTTCATGTGTGAGGATTTGTCCTAGTTTGTATGCATGGATTATCTTTATTATGTTTAATATCTTATGATCTTTTTACTTAGAAATTTAAGTATATTGTGTGCATCTTGTTAACTTACACGGTTTTCAACTCAAAACCAATTGGCAATGGCCAATGAACGAATTAACCCATATCTCTTATATATTAAGGAGATTTTTTTCAACTTTCGATGTGGCTATTGATCTCGATATGTTCGGGCTTGGATCGACGGCACCAGTTTTGGGCCTCGTCGATAATTGGACCAACTTTGGGTTGGATTGCGTGGATCGGGTTCTGCTATCATATTACGTTACATGGGCTTCTAACTCAAAACTAATTGGCAATGAGTGGAGTGAGATCTGTTCCAACTTCCGATGTGGGATATTTTCTTAATACATCGGCCTAACGAAGCTTTTGATTTTGATTTGTATTATTGAAAACGCATACACCAAAGAAACTACTTATGACTTATGACTTATGAGAACACATGTTGTCCTCTGACACCAAAAATAAGCATTTAAGTTTTTCAACTACATTTTAGCATTTACGTTTCTGTAATTTTCGTCAACTACATTTTAATTTTCATTTTATGTTCTATCGAATTATTTTGGGTTAATATATACTCTTATCAGTTACTTAAATGGTCTATCAATTCGAATAATAACAAATCATAACCAAATAAACTTCTAATCATCTCAAATTTAAACTTTAAAATTGACAAACTTTAGGTTTGTGGTCACCGGAAAACGTTTGTGCTACTTTTGCCCATGGCAAGAACGTGCTAAAAACACTAAAATAGATACTTCTGAAAACATTCATGGTGGTGGACCATAAATTTTTGATATTTAAGGCCGTCCACATATTTGATACTTGTAAAGATTATGTGACGTAAGTGCAAAAACAAAACAAATCCATGTTTATATTATTTATTTTCCACCTATAAATGACCCAGCAATCCTCATAACTCATTTCTATACACACACTTGCCTAACAGATAAATCAAGAAAGACAAACAATAACAAAAATATCTTGGTTTCAGCTTCAGAGACAGCAAGAATGGCGAACGAGGTGATTCTTCTTGATTCCTGGCCGAGCATGTTCGGGATGAGGACGAGGATCGCGTTGAGGGAGAAAGGTGTCGAGTTCGAGTACAGAGAAGAGGATATTATCAACAACAACAAGAGCCCATTGCTTCTTGAAATGAATCCGATTCACAAAAAGATTCCGGTTCTCATCCACAACGGTAAACCGGTTTGCGAATCTAGCATTCAGGTTCAGTACATTGACGAGGTCTGGTCTCACAAGAACCCTATCCTCCCTTCCGATCCTTACCAGAGATCTCAGGCTAGATTTTGGGTTGACTTTATCGACAAGAAGGTAATCAAATATTAGGGTTATCTTTGATCTTGTTTGGATTCGTCTGAGTTCTGACATTAGCTCGATGTTTATGTTATTATTCACATGTACGTTGCACAGAAGAAGTTTTGGACGACCAAGGGTGAGGAACAAGAATCAGGAAAGAAGGAGTTCATTGAGATGCTCAAGATTATTGAATCTGAGCTTGGAGACAAACCTTTCTTTGGTGGCGATGACTTTGGCTATCTAGACATTGGATTGATTGGTTTCTACACGTGGTTTCATGCATACGAGAAGATTGGTAACTTCAGCATCGAAGCAGAGTGTCCGAAACTGATTGGTTGGGGTAAGAAGTGTGTGGAGAGGGAGAGCGTGGCTAAGTCCGTGCCTGAGTCTGAGAAAATTACCGAATTGCTCTTTGAGTACAGGAAGAAAATTTTAGTTGAGTAGTAGATCCGTTTCTTTGTCGTTTGGTTACTATGCTCATCACTTATATGTATGTTGTGTTTTTACTTTCGTTTGATGTCTTCTGAGAATAATCAAGAGTGAATGTATGTCTTGTTTTGGGATGATTCGTGTGATTTCTGGTTTGAAGGGTTTGTCCTAGTTTGTACGCACGACACGAATTTCCTTAATGATCTTTTTAGTATCTTGTGGTTTTTGGCTAAGAAATGTATATATGTAGCTATGTGCTTCTGCTTAATGAAGCTTATGGCAAATACAAAAGTCATCAGTGATGGTGCATTGCTGGTTTAAAACTCCAATACTGAGTATGAGAGTCCTGTACAGGCTTTTATTAAGAACAATCAAAGTACAGTACTTGGATCCTTGCCTCAGTCTGACAATGTTACTGAACTGATCTCTGAGTTCAGGAAGATAATTATGGCTGACAAGTAGATCCGTTTCTTTGTCGTTTGGTAGGTCCCTATGCTCATCAGTTTGTGTGTTCTTTTTTTTTTTTTTTTACTTTCGTTTCATGTCTTCTTAAATAATCTGTGCATGGAGAGAATGTATGTCTTGCTTGGGCTGATTCATATCATGTCATCGCTGGCTTCGAAGGCCTTGTCCTTGTTTGTATCGTCTTAAGTGTGGAGTTAATGATGTTTTGGTATCTTCTCATATACTATATTATAAAATAAAATGTTATCTGCTGTTTTATAAAAAAATATATGCGTATGATACTTTTGCTGACCGACAAGTATCTCATATCTTAATATATTAATACACCACTAGCATTATTAAAATACGAAATATTATAAAGTTGAGTATAAAACTAATGAAATAAATTATAAAGTTATCATTTCTATGAGCTTCACGGATCTCAAAAATGGCCGACGAGGTGATCCTTCTGAGTTTCTGGCCGAGCATATTCGGAATGAGGACGATGATTGCGTTGGAGGAGAAAGGAGTGAAGTATGAGTATAGAGAAGAAGAGGATGTGATCAATAACAAAAGTTTCTTGCTTCTAGAGATGAATCCGGTTCACAAGAAGATCCCGGTTCTCATCCACAACTGTAAACCGGTCTGTGAATCCATCGTCCAGGTTCAGTACATCGACGAGGTATGGTCCGACAAGAACCCATTACTCCCTTCTGATCCTTACAAGAAATCTCAAGCCTTGTTCTTGGCCGATTTCATCGAGAAGAAGGTAACTACAACAACAATCGTCTTTTCTTTTAATTAGAAGCAGAATATTCTGAATTCCGAAACAATTAGTGGTTACTAGACGAATTAAAGAAAAGATCTTGACATTGATTTGCAATGAAAATAAATGGTTAGATATTCTAGAGTTTTGCTTGTACCTCTTATATATATGAGTATGATATGTTACTTGTGCCACACGGGACAGTTGTGTGTTTGTGGGAGGAAGATTTGGACAACGAAAGGTAATGAGCTAGAAGCAGCTTATAAGGATTTTATTGAAATGCTCAAGACTCTTCAATCTGAGCTTGGAGATAAACTTTATTTTGGCGGCAATCGATTCGGGTTTGTAGACGTTGTTCTGATTGGATTCTACAGCTGGTTTCCAGCATACGAGAAGTTTGGTAAGTTTAGCATGGAAACAGAGTGTTCGAAGCTGATGGCTTGGGGCAAAAGGTGTATGGAGAGAGATAGTGTGGCTAAGTCTTTGCCTGATCCTGAGAAAGTTATTGGGTACGTTTTAAAGCTTAAGAAGTTATATGGGCTCGAGTAAGATTAAGAATAAGATCTCTATAATTGTATTTTTCTGTTCTGTTTAGCTCTTTGTTTTGTTGTGTTTTCTCTATTTTAATAGTGCAGAGAGTGTCTGTAATTTGAAATGAAACTATGATACCAACTTATAATTTGAAAAGGTTTATTATTGACTTTATAAAACTAATGAAAGAAATTTTGGTACCAACTTAATTATGATTTGAAAAAGGTTTATCATTGACTGCTAATGTCAAAAAACAAAGGTTTAATATTGCTGAAAACAAAGTACATAGGTTATTTGTTAAAATATAAATTTAATACTCCCTGCGAAAAAGCTCTCCGATCTCCGACCTCGCCTCGCCTCTACGGTGACCGGCTCCGGCCGGCGTCTTGGAGGGCTCCCTGTCTCTTTCTTCGCTTTCTCCTTTTGTCTTCGGTGTAGGGTAGAATCTCAGTCCCCGACGGCGAGGTGTCTGCTCCAGATCCGGCGCTCGATTGAGATCCGAGGATGGGGACAGCGCTTCTTCTCTGGTGATGGCGAACCTCCGGTCGGCTCAGTGGTGGATCCTCCTCGAGGTGGTGGTGCTTTTTTCGGTGAAAGCTCTTCAGATCTGAAACAGTATATCAGAGTCCGGCGAAGCTCCCACCTTCTCTCTTCATGGTTTTGATGGCGGTGCTTCATGATAGTTAATCCGCTTGGTGGCGGTGTGCATCTGAGTCTGGTCCTCTCCGTGGACGGCGGATCTACTCACAGCGGCGCTCCTCTCTAGTCTAACCGGCGGTGGTCACGGCTGCCCTCTTAGATTTAGGGTTTGTTATTTGCGTTTTAATTCCGGTTAACGGGTTGACCGGGCTAGGATTTAGTCAAGCCATGCCGTTTTTGGGGGTTTTAGTCTCAGCTGTTTTTACGGTTGAGTGTCATTCGGATATCTTTGTCCGTTTTAGGCGTAGGACCGAAACTTTGAACGCCAAGAAGTCAATCTTATCTGATTTTGCGCGTTTCGTGTAAATGCTATTAGGACAAGTTCTTCATTCTGATCTTAAGGGACTAATAGCTCGGTTTTGAATTGAGTTTCACGATAGGTTTTGACTTTCTCTTGGTTAGTAGTTGTTTTCGTGTCATTAGGTTTAATTAGGTGGTTTAAGAGATGATTTCACACCGAGTTGTGGTGTGAAATTCATCTTGCTGTGGTTAAAAATACAGTGACTCTAGTTCCGATAGCGCTGGATCCATCTTAGTGTTCCAGGGTGATATTAGACGGAGTCAGTGTATTGGGTTTAAATCTTTTGTGGTCTAATGACTGTGTAATCACTTGTTTGGTTAATGGAAAGTGGTTTTTGAGCAAAAAAAAAAAAAAAAAAAGTACATAGGTTATTTTAAATGATAAGCTTCTCAGCCTAACTGCTACCCCCTTGACAAGAGACAAACAGAGAAAAAGAAAACAAGTATATATTTGTGAGCTTAACGGATCGCAACAATGGCAGACGAGGTGATCCTTCTGAGTTTCTGGCCAAGCATGTTCGGAATGAGGACGAAGATCGCTTTGGAGGAGAAAGGAGTGAAGTATGAGTATAGAGAAGAAGATGTGCTCTACAACAAGAGCCCCTTGCTTCTACAGATGAATCCAATTCACAAGATGATCCCGGTTCTCATCCACAACGGTAAACCGGTCTGCGAATCCATCATCCAGATTCAGTACATCGACGACGTCTGGTCCGACAAGAACCCACTACTTCCTTCTGATCCTTACCAGAGAGCTCACGCCTTATTCTTGGCTGATTACGTCGACAAGAAGGTAACAAACAACTAGCGTCTTTTGATTTCGAATTCTAGGGTTTTGCTTGTAACTTAACTGTGAGTTTTTTTTATGTTACTTGTGTCACAATGAACAGTTGTATGTTTGCGGGAGAAAGACTTGGGCGACGAAAGGTGAGGAGCTAGAAGAAGCCAAGAAGGGTTTTGTTGAAACACTAAAGACTCTTCAATCTGAGCTCGGAGATAAACTTTACTTTGGTGGCGATAAATTCGGGTTTTTAGACATTGCCCTGATTGGATACTATAGTTGGTTTCCAGCATACCAGAAGTTTGGTAACTTCAGCATCGAACCAGAGTGTTCGAAGCTGATGGCTTGGGGTAAAAGATGCATGCAGAGAGATAGTGTGGCTAAGTCCTTGCCTGATCCTGAGAAAGTTGTTGGATACGTTTTAGTGCTTAAGAAGTTATATGGGATCCATTAAGATAGGATCTCTTTAATTGCCGTTTTCTGTTCTGTTTTAGTTCTTTGATGTTTCCTTGTTTCTAATAATGGAGAATCTGTAAAGTTGGAGTATTGTTTTGAAAATCAGTCAGATGCTTTATCTTTCTTGAATTCGATGTCTGATCTTAGCTCACTAAATCATCGCAATGTTTTGTCTAGCTTCAATGCTTAACGTTGACTTCTTTGTGAGAAACTTTGTGATCATCATAAGTATAACGACGTAAGCAGTGGCGTAAGCACTTTGCAAAACCCAATTTAAAATTACAACTCTTTTCTTGAATTCAATAACAATTTGCTGGCTAAGTCGACATATAACTTGCCACGTAAGGCAGCTTATAAAATACTATAATAATTCAGTCTTCAGATTCCATCATTTTCTTGAAACTTGTTACTCGTTATTTAATAACCTCTTGACGAATCCATTACAACAAAAATAAAAAATGGCAGATGAGGTGATTCTTCTTGATTTCTGGCCGAGCCCTTTCGGTGTGAGAGCGAGGATCGCGCTGAGAGAGAAAGGAATCGAGTTTGAGTACAGAGAAGAGAACCTGAGAGACAAGAGCCCTTTGCTTCTAGAGATGAATCCGGTTCACAAGAAGATTCCGGTTCTGATCCATAACGGTAAACCGGTTTGCGAATCCATGAACGTCGTCCAATACATCGATGAGGTCTGGTCCAACAAAAACCCCATCCTACTACCTTCTGATCCTTACCAAAGAGCTCATGCCAGATTCTTGGTCGATTTCATCGACACCAAGGTACGTTTTGGGATTTCAAATTCTGAAAATTGGTTTAGTGTTATGATGTGAAACTTGGAGCAGTTGTATGAGCCAGCGGATAAGATCTGGTCAACGAAGGGAGAGGTACAAGAAACAGCCAAGAAAGAGTATATTGAAGCACTCAAATTTCTTGAAAGTGAACTTGGAGATAAACCTTACTTTGGTGGAGATAACTTTGGATTTGTAGACATTGCCATGACCGGATATTACATCTGGTTTGAAGCATCTGAGAAATGCGGGAACTTCAGCATCGAACCAGAGTGTCCGACACTGATGGCTTCAGCTAAGAGGTGTTTGCAGAGAGAAAGCGTGGTTAAGTCACTCCCTGACCCTGAGAAGATCGTTGAGTACGCCTTTAAGATTAGGAAGATATATTGTGTCTGAAATCTGAATCTTCTTTTCGCGTTTTGGCTCTTGAATCGATTCCATCTCACGTTCCATGGTTCTCTGTTTTCTTTAGGGTTGGTCATTGTCCGAATAATATTTGTTTCTTGTCACTCAAGAACATGTTTCCTTGATTTAAAGAGGTCCACGTTTGCTTCTCTTTTGTAAAATGTTGGAAATAAAAAGTTTATTTTTCTGAAACTTGGATTCCAAATCCATATTTATTGGCTATATGATTAGCAAGACAATCCTACTCTTGTGTTTGAGACACAGTTTATATATTATGCGTTTGTGTCTGTGTTAAACTCCAAGAAAAAAGAACAAAACAATTCAAACACAATTTACAGGTTTTTGGTTATATTATACCAAATGGTCTTGGGCTTGAGGGCCCGGTCACAATTCATGACCCAAATGATAAGTAAGATTCACCGTTTACTTATCGACCACCGTTAACAAATAAAATAAAATACCGTAATAGATAAACTTTCGTTTCTCTACAATTCTAAGTTCAACCCATTTTTTTTTTTGTGTGGCCAACGTATATATTATATATAAATAGATATTAAACGCAAGAAAAAAAAAAGAAAAAAAAACTTAGAACATTTATTGTTACGAAATAGTAACGTTTCCAATTAAAAGTAGTTAAAACCTATTTATTGAATGTTAGAGTTAGGCACAAGGTTACTTGCTCAAAATCCATTGACTTGCTTTGTACTTGCCTTATTTAAATAAGTATTTATCTTAAGCAAGACAAGTAACATGGCGAAAAATTTGAATATTTACAAATACAAGGTAAGTATCAAGTCACAGTTTTAATCTCGATACTTACCCGTTAATATTTGTTCTATTAATTTAACAACCCAACCACAACCCAAAACATATGTTATTAATCTAGCATAATATCTATTTTATTTGATTGAAGCACATTTGTCCAAATAGCAACACAAGACAAGTACTTGTGAGTTATTAACAGATCACAACACAAGACAAATACTTGCGGATCAGCCAAATTCGGATAAGTACTTATAACCTCAAATACTTATCAAATACAAGATATGTCAATATTTGTAAATTTTAAGTGGAGCAAGATAGGTCACAAGGCATCCAAAAACAGCATATACCTCCCTTGTGGCCAACTCTATTGAATGTGATACGTTTCAGGTTTACGCATAGGAGTATCAGAGTAACCTAACAGTTTCAGGTTTTACCAATGCAAAGATTATCTTAAACATTATTTTATTTTAACTCAAAAAGAATATTTCAAACATTCCTGCGCCCAGGAAAAGGACATTTGGCCAAAACCTTCTCCATACATGTTAATCAGATATAGAATTCAAATTCATCTCGATGACATGTTAATTACTACTACTAATCAGACATTAACAGTGTTATTTTACATTCTTGAGGACAATTTGATAACAAAATGGCTATAAAAGTCACGTGATAGCCGTCTGTCTCGTGCTATTCACGCAACCGTTGGATAAGTCACTTGCTGACTCGGATGGAAGATTTCGGTGTGGTGAGAAGTAGGGGATAACAATCCATGATTAAAGGCTGTACGAATGTCGTTTTCGGTAATATACTTTAGAGGCTTTTGACCAAAATGGGCGTTGAATAACCCGGCCCGTTAACCCGATCTATTTGTATTATATTATTCATCTGTTGGCAGTAAGCCGATCGTTTTTGGAAAAAAGAATTACACATCCTTTTTTAGTTGTGTAGTGGTAAAAATAATTTCAGAAATTTACAGAGGAAAAGGTTTCTCTGATATACTTAGATACCTGAATTATTAGGTAAAACTTAAAAATTAAAACGCTTATGTTAAGATACTTTTTTTTCCATACAGTTTTTGAAATGCATGGGTGACAAAACGCTTATTTTAGCAGAATAAGATATGATACATTTATTCCCAAAAAATGAAGAAATAAGAATAGTAGATTTTTATCCTATTAAACTGAATAACCTTTTAACTTCAAATTCGACTCTACATTTTCCGAGTTGTTCTTTCTATTTTCATAGTGGGAACACAATCTCTTTCTGATAGTTATAGGTTTTAGTAAAAGTTGGTGGTTGTTTACAATTTTTTTCTTATAAAAAAACTAATATCAAATAGTCGAATGTAAAAAATTAGATACTCTTCTCTGTTTTCTCATCTCGTTAAAATGAACAATGAACAGTATTCGCAATCTACATAAGCTCCTCTGAGCACTTGAGTTTTTTCCCTTTGCCTTTAGTTAAAAACGTAAATAAAGAAACAAAAACTTCAAAAGAAGAGAACTTACACAGCTTTTTTTTTTGTTATAAATGTGGATGATATTTCCCAAACATATATATCTTTTTTTTTTTTGGTTAAAAGGCCTCAAACATATATATCTAAGTATAGCATAACAACAACTCACGACATCAAAAAAAATATAAACGTGGTAATTATACAATTACAATTGGTCCAGAATAGAATATTGGAGGTACATGTTTATTCATGAACATATCCTACCAAATTAATAAAAATTCGGCATTACAGGCCGATGGAGAGAATCCGTAGATACATACAGACAAATTATTTCCTTTTCATCTTATTCTAGAAAAATCCAACTAAAGCTACAAATATCATATATACATATATGCGATTATAAAAACATTTTGTGTTTTTTATATATATAATAAATATCTCTAATACTCGGGGAAAAAAAAAGATAAAAAGAGAAAAAACCATTTTCATCATCTTCGTCTTCTCTATTATCTCTCTACCAAATCTGGCAGCGAAAAACAAAAATCCGAAGAAGATAAACGAGATTGAAGCTTATAATAGAGGAAGGACTCGGTTTTATTCACGATGGATAAGAGCTGTAACTCCTCCGGAGCCTCCGGAGATTCCTCCGCCGTATCCGCCTCCGCCTCCGCGACGAGTAGTACCGGTAACAACAATACAGGAAACAGAGATCATTACCTGAGACAACTCAATAAGCTTTCTCATAAGATATCCAAACCGACGGCAAACTCCTCCGCCGTGAATCGAGAAATTGATCACCAATCGCTTCCTCCTCCTCCTCTGCCGCCGATTAATCAAGGGAATCTCCATCAGCATCAGCCTCCTGTTTACAATATCAACAAAAACGATTTCAGAGATGTGGTTCAGAAACTCACGGGCTCGCCTGCGCATGAACGGATCTCTGCTCCGCCGCAGCAGCCGATTCACCAGCCTAAGCCTCAACAGAGTTCGCGTCTACACAGGATCCGTCCTCCTCCGTTGGCTCACGTTATCAATCGCCCTCCTAGTTTGCTAAATGACGCTCTTATCCCTCCAGGTGCTCATCATCATCATCATAACTGGACTGGCGGTTATGTTCCCCGACCGACGGCGCCGCTCTCTCCTCTCCCACCGCTTCCTCCGGTTCACGCGGCGGCGGAATCACCGGTCTCTTCTTACATGCGTTACCTTCAGAACTCGATGTTCCCAATCGATTCGAATCGGAAAGAGTTCTCTGGTTTATCGCCGTTAGCTCCTTTGGTCTCACCTCGCTGGTTCCAGCAACAACAGGAAAACGCTCCTCCGCCGCAAAACAACGGTCTCCCTCCACAACCTCCCGCAGCTACGGGAACAGTCTCACAGGCGGCGCCGACATCGATTCCGGCTCCTCCGCCATTCGGATGTCTAAATTCACCCAAATCTCCGTACGGATTACTGTCGCCGAGCATACTTTTATCGCCAACGTCAGGTCAATTAGGGTTTCCGGTATCTCCGACGACGGTGCCGCTTTCTAGTCCTAAATACAAAGGTCATTGATCGGTCAGAGTTTGAGAACGTCGCGACGACGAAATTCCCTTTGTTCTTTGTTCTTTTTGTACATCATTAGTGGTGGATGATTTGTTCGTTTTTAAAACTCAAATTACTCAAATCTTGTCTTTGTTTTTTACTTTCTTTTGTTCCATGTTTGTTCATGTTAGACACAAAGAGTAGGAAAAAGAAAGGAATACACTTTTGCAAATTGCAACTCTGCTTGATTCTTATAATTTTGTTGATCATCTCTTTGTAGATCAAATAGCGTACAGTTATCATCACATTTTGATCGTCTATTTAACTGGATATTTAATCATTTGTTTGATTCGTTCGTTGGCAAATGGTATTTGGATAGCGATCCCAATCACTTCACTGTTCCTTTGGTTGATTTTTGCTCTGATGCTTTCATTTTCCGTTGAAACTTCAACCCTGACAAGATTCATTAGAGTTTCCTTTTCCCTTTTATTTTACATATAAATCCACTAACGAGTGTGTATGGTTTTATTTTGGTTCTTTTGAAGGGTATTTTTATATTAATCAAATGATGATTGGTTTCAGACCGGTAAAGCAATTCCCTTTACAGAATCCAATTAAACTAATTCAAAAACTGAAAACAATCTACGCTAGTACGCCACAAGATAAGAGACAGAGCCTTTTATGTTTTTCAAATTGATGAGAAAACACAAAGCAAGGTTCGATTGCAGACACTGAAAATCGATAACAAAAAAAAAGGAGAGATAAACAATCAAAGCAAAAGAGATAAAAGATGATTTCATGGTTCGACCTGCAAGAAATATGATGAAAGAATTGGCAAAGCTACTTCTTACACTTAAAAGGAAACATATGGACGAAGTAGAGAAAGACAAATTTGAAAACCCTAGAAACTAGCAGGCTCACACTCAAAAGACTGTTTGTTACTGCTCTTCCTCAGTCGGCTTTGGAGCTGGAGCTGCTGCTGCTGCTGCTTCCTTGATCTCCTCCGCAGCATCATCCTAATTTGATCCACCACCAACATAGACCTTAGTTGATGAAACAAATGCGACAAATTAGAAGAAAGGAAAGGAGTATATGAATCAGACCTGCATGTCGGATGTCCAGAGAGTAAGGTTGTCACGGAGAAGCTGCATGATCAAGGTGCTGTCTTTGTATGACTCTTCGCCTAGAGTATCCAATTCTGCAATCGCTTCATCGAACGCCTTGATGATACATACAACAAACAAACAAACAAACACAAAAAAACTAGAGTCAAATTCATGTATCTGCAAAGCGTTGAGCATATATTAGCAAAGTTGGTTTGCTCTGATTAGCTTCTGGCAAGTCGAATCTATTATTTTCAAAATAGTGGGATTGAGATACCTGTTTGGCGAGGTTGCAAGCACGATCAGGAGAATTAAGGATCTCGTAATAGAACACAGAGAAGTTCAATGCCAGACCCAGACGAATTGGGTGTGTTGAAGCGAGCTCTGCATTCGCAATATCCTGCAAAACAGAGTCACAATCCATTAACAAAAGGCTCAACATCCCTAAATCATCGAATCTAATCCCAAATCCTCGATTCAAGTAATTAAGCCTTATGAATCCATGAATCGCAAACTAGATCTGTGATTACCTGAGCGGACTTGTAGGCGGAGAGTGTGTGTTCGGCGGCGTCTTTCCTCTCTTGACCATTCTTAAACTCAGCCAAGTACCTGTGGTAATCGCCCTTCATTTTCAGGTAGAAGACCTTGGAGTCGCCGGAAGCAGCGGCGGGGACGAGCCTAGAGTCGAGCAATTTGAGGATTCCGTCGCAGATTCCGGAGAGCTCTGTCTCAATCTTAGACCTGTAATCTTTGATCGCAGTCACGTGGTCGTCGTTGCCGCGGCTCTCTTCCTTCTGCTCGATCGACGATATGATACGCCACGAGGCACGACGAGCGCCGATCACGTTTTTGTAAGCGACGGAGAGTAGATTTCGCTCCTCTACGGTGAGCTCCTCGCCATCAACGGCGGCGGAGACTTTCTCCATGAACTCTACCATCTCCTCGTACCTCTCCGCTTGTTCCGCGAGCTTGGCCATGTACACGAACTCCTCACGCGCAGAAACCGCCATTTCTTCCTCTTTTCAGAAAAATTCGATCTGAACAAACAAATAAGAAAGCAGAGAGAAGAACGATCTGAGATCCGATTCGATCAAAAAAAAAAAAGAGAATGGTTCTTGACGAGTCGATTCGATAATCTGTGTAGGTCAAGCGAGAGAATTGAATGCGTTTTAGAGGAAAAGAGTGAAATTTGGAGCCAAGATTTAATATGGGCCGTTGGATTCGTGTGCTCTATTGCGAGAGGTCCTGCTTTTAAAGGGGAAGTTTTCGAGGGTCTGTTTGGATTCTTAAATAAAGAAGAAGAAAAACAAGAAAATTACAGAATCTTGTAATTAAGTAATTACCACTCTCGATGGCTATACAAATTTGAGGTCATTTCATATTGCGATTATACATACTATTATATGCATTTTTCGCCTCACTTGTGTTATTTTTGGTCTAACAGTTAAAATAAAGGCTAGTTTCTGTAGACTTGTAATCAACCAAGAGTAAAACAAGTTGGAGTTATTCGATTGATATGAGCAATAATGGAAGCAAGTTGGGTAAGCAAAAATTGGAGACAGCTCAGAGGGACACATGTGTTGTGAGCATGTCAGGGGATCCAAAGGAAAGGACTCTTTCTTCTCCAACTCATCTTTCACATTTTCTTGGCTCCTCGATCACAAGTATTTTCAAAATTTTAAAATATCCAATTAATGCATAGGCGAATTTCACGATATTTTTGAAATCATTTGGTTCCTAATTATGATGTTGTTATTCGCACTGAAGATAATGTTTTACTAGTATTTAAGTTAAACATATATGGATGCCTCTTCGAAATGCATTGATTAGTTTATCAGTTACGCTTTACACGAAAGGGTTTTTTCTGTGAGACTATTAAACAAACGAGATTTGCATTTCCTTTACAGTTTTTGTTTATCATATCATATGTCATCCAACACTTATCCTTATCCATATATATGATTATGTTTTTTCATATCTTACTTCATCGTTAAGTTGTTCTATTTCCATTAGCTATTTTAATAGGACATGATACGATAGCTTTGGCCAGCCGAATAGGCGTTTTATTTTGTAATGTGATTCATATGTTAGCATGCTTGACAATTGACTTGATGATGCTTAATCAGTCTCTCGTGGAAATGTCTTGCATGCATGTTTAAGATTCATAATGAAGAAGTGAATATCTACCTAGAAACCAAGCACCCGACACTTACACAGAGATTCACCACTAGAGAGTCCCTTGTAACAATGATCTTGTATGTTAAAGATCCATAATAATGAACAAATAAACGTCTAAAATCACTTTTTTCTAACGAGGAAAAGACGTTTGGCAGACGGTTTATTTGATTGAATTTGAAATATCCAACCTCAGCTTCACAATAGTTCACCACCTACCAAGAGAAAGTGAGGTACAAATTTAGAGTAATGTCTTTTTGGAAAGTTTAAAATACAAATTTAGGCTTCGTCTGTATATCTCTCTAGTTTAAATTATCTCCTATTTTAAATTATCATATGGATAACTTACGAATGTAAGATAGTGACAACAAGTCCTACAATATGTTGTGATAGACTGATAGTTACACAATTAATTATACTTCTTATCATTTCTTATATGTAAAACACTTCTCAAATACCAAACAATCGAATACGTAAAGCTCTACCATAAAAAAACAATCAATAATTAATAGTCTGATATAAGCAATTAGTTCACATATCTACACAACCATGGATTTTGTTACGTGATTTTTAAAACTCAGAAGACAAACCTTTTAAAAATGGGAAAAACTCGTAAAATTCATTTGTTGGAAAAAACAACAAACTTTTTAGGATAAAAAAATACACTCAAAACTATTCATGTATATAATTTGATGTTGGAATCAATAATTAAATCAATTTTTTTTTGTGTGAGCATATTGGTCAATTTAAGGATTACTACAGTCTATATTCCATAATTTTCGAGTATTGATTGATTTTGTTTGTTTTGTTATTTTTTAGTGATATAATTTTGTTAAACTTACGAATTTTGAATGGTCGTGTATTACCAAAACATTTTACAATAATCTGAATATTTTTTTGGAACTTAAAAAAAAGTTTGTGGTTTTTTCGAGCAAATGAAAAATACTTCATATACTTTGAGGCTTTTCCCATTAAAAATCCTCCATATTAAACAACTTGCATTTATACATTATACAAATTCAAAATTGTTTATAACGGACACATATAAACAAAATAAACAAAACAAAATATCTCATAGTTCAAACACATTATGTTGTTATGCGTTAGCTATTGTATTTTGTTTTTCAAATATCTTTTATTTAAGCAAAATCTTTTGAAAAACACTTATGTTTGTTGAGTTAAACCGTTTATTTATTTATTTTTGGGACATGTCTATATATTCTCAAGCAAAAATGCAGAAATCAAAATTGACGATACTAACTATTTAGCAATGTCAATACTAGTCCCAAAAAAAAGCAAATTCACAAGGAAAACAGAACTTTTATTATAACATATTATGAGAATTGAAAACAATATATAGATGTCGAAATCAACCACATGCAATACAAAACCCTACCACACAATATAAATTTTGTATAATTTTTTGTTTTCAAAAAATAGTATCAAAGCAATTTAAAAATCGAACCGTATTTGACACGTGTCAAATTCTCCATCGATCCTTCCTCACAGAAACAAAGCACAAACGAAGTCAAAATCAGTCAGTGACTCTGTTCCAAAAGCAAAGCAGGTTCCCAAGAAGATCAAACTCCGAAAATGTGCGATCGATCTTAATCCCTTTTGTATTATTATTACATCACGTCCTAAATTTCCGGTTAAAATCTTTCTTTCCCGTATACTTCCAAAAGTTTGTTCCTTTTTGTTGAAGTCATCTCTCATAGTTTCTCTCATCAATTGGTTCTGCTGTCTTCTGAACAAAAACAGTGGAGCTCTGTCTGGATTCCTCCACTTGCTCTCAGATTCTCTTCATATAAACATACACACGTGTGTTTGATTTCTTCGTCTTTGCTTCTGTCTCAAAAAGTGATATCGAGAGAATAGAGCAGCTCTGTTTTTTTCTGTTGCAGAACATGGAGAGGTACGAGATAGTGAAAGATATTGGGTCTGGTAATTTCGGAGTGGCAAAGCTTGTTCGTGACAAATCGTCAAAGGAGCTTTTCGCTGTTAAGTTCATCGAGAGAGGCCAGAAGGTCTCTTTTTCATCCACTCTTTCTTTATATGAGCTAGCTAAAATGATAATTATTTAAATTAATGTTATCTGATTTTTTTTTTTATATTATTGTGTGGTTGTGTTAATGAAGATTGATGAACATGTACAAAGAGAAATCATGAACCATAGGTCTCTCAACCATCCCAATATTATAAGATTCAAGGAGGTATTCACAACAATGCGTTTCTCTTTTGTTAGCTAAATCTATATTAGTTCTCCATAAAATTAATAAATTTGTGAAAATATATAAATAAATAGGTTTTATTGACGGCAACACATTTGGCGATAGTAATGGAATACGCCGCCGGAGGAGAACTCTTCGATAGAATCTGCAGTGCCGGAAGATTCAGCGAAGACGAGGTCTCTGTTTCATTTTTATTTGTATAATCATTATCTGATAAACATTAATTTACAAAAACAATAAAATAAATTCTAAAGAACAAAGCTGTGTGTATAACTGTATATGATATGGTTTTTTTTTTTTTTTTTTTTGGAACAAAGCTTTCAATGTATATGATATTGTTTCAGGCAAGGTTTTTCTTTCAGCAGCTTATCTCAGGAGTTAGTTACTGTCATAGTCTTGTAAGAACCATTCCAACTAAATCAAAAACTTGTTTTTTTTTTCCACAATTTATTTGTTTTTTTTAAGAATATTAAAAGTGATTATTTGTTTTTCTATGGATAAAAAGCAAATTTGCCATAGAGACCTAAAGCTAGAGAACACGTTACTAGATGGAAGTGCAGCGCCACGTGTAAAGATCTGCGACTTCGGATACTCAAAATCAGGAGTGCTTCATTCGCAGCCAAAGACAACAGTAGGAACACCAGCTTACATTGCACCTGAAGTCCTTTCGAAAAAAGAATACGATGGCAAAATCGCTGACGTTTGGTCTTGTGGAGTCACTCTGTATGTAATGCTTGTTGGTGCTTATCCTTTTGAAGATCCTTCTGATCCTAAAGATTTCAGGAAAACCATCGGTCGGATTCTGAGATCTCAGTATTCTATTCCTGATTATGTCCGAGTTTCAGATGAATGCAAACATCTCCTCTCTCGGATATTCGTCGCTAACCCTGAAAAGGTAAACAAATGTTCTCTTTCGTTTTCAGATTCTCTGTTTTGGTTCTGATAAGGATTGATTGTGTAATTGGGAGGGAGCAGAGAATAACGATGGAGGAGATAAAGAATCATTCTTGGTTTCTCAAGAACTTGCCGGTGGAGATGTCGGAAGGATCATTGAGGGTGAACAATCCGTCTCAGACAGTGGAGGAGGTAGCGTGGGTTATTGAGGAAGCTAGGAAATCAATCATCGGTGCTTCTGAACTCTCCGGTGCTGGTGGCTCCGGTGGAAGCAGCAATGGTGCGATTGGAAGTAGTATGGATCTTGATGACTTGGATGCAGACTATGACGATATCGACACTGGTGATTTCGTTTGCGCTTTGTGACCATTATTATTGTTCCGTTTGTTAAAAAAAAAAAAAAAGATTTCATGTTTCTGAAGCTTATATATACACATAAACGTCAACATTGTGTATTAGTGTTCCTCTGGAGATTTAATTATTCTAAACTCAGTATTTGAGTGTGATAATAAAAAAACATTTATTTACCTTTCTATACATAACTAATACATAATCAACATAGGAGAAGCTTATGCATTTGAATGATCATAGACATGGACAAGCTCTAATTTTTTTTTTTTTTTTATTGCTCACAAATGAATTCCCCTCACGCCTCCATCATCCAAAGTCATTCCATGTACAAGCAAGGTTGATAGTGTAGCCGCAACAACTATCTCTACCAGTCCTTGGTCCATGGCCCTAAACCTAAACGATGGTTCAGGTGAAGTCTTTTGCACCATCTGCACAATGCCGTTGATGACTATTTCAACAAAGTAACCGTTCGGCCATGTCAAACCTATGTGTCACAAACCATATTGTAATTGGTTTTAACTTATACTTACTCTTTAAACTATTTTCTAGTCCACATGCACGTGTACAATTAATATGAGTTTACAATTAAAATGTCTACATAGCAAGTTTGGAATGAGCAAGTCGAGGAGTCCACCTTCGAACACTTACACACATGTTGGCTAAATTGCCTTAAAATAGTGTGTGAAAGTAAAGTATTATTCTTTGAATCATAATGTTTTTTATAATTAACTAGGGTTTCTTAATGACTAATAGTTATTATTGTCTAACAACCATCAACAGTGCGTTTTTTTTTCCTTTACCAAAACCATAAATTTTGGTATGTAATACTACAATTTCTTAAATTTGATTGAAGATGTTTGTCCGTTAGGAAATAAATGGATTATGAAAAACTGAAGAAGTTAATCAAGTTTTCTTAATTAGATACTTTGTTGTAAACTTTTTTTAATTCATAGACTTGTGAGTTTTCTGAACAAACGAAAGTCACACATTCATATATATTATTATAATATTATTATAACCAAATCCGTAATTAGACACAAAGAATAAGGATATGAATGTTACATGCATCATACATGATACGTATGAGTATGACAATAGAAACATAACACATAAATATTGCTCGTTAACTTTATTGGTTCTTTTAACTCAATGGATCAAATTGGGCTGTTAAACAAAACAAAGACGCTTGTTTTCTGCAATTTTCCCAATACAACAACATGATTTAAGAAGATTTTTTCTTTCACGTAAATATCAGTTTGAATAATAAAAAGAAAAAAGGAAAAAAAAGAGAAATCAGTAGGTGTTAAGTAGACTCCAAACAGTTTGCTCAATTTGTTCCCATGATTCAGCTGTCCGAAGGTCGTCCCAAATACCGAACATTGCACCCAAAACATTATCATCATGTAATAAACAGTAACACCTGAAACCAAATCACAGTTACAGATCATACAACACAAGAGGCTTCAAGGCTTTCTATTATGTTTATGATACAGAGTTTTAATTACTTACATTGTACGGTAGGAAGGAGACAGTACTTTCTTCCTCGTACTGTCTGTTGTTTTTGTTGTTGTTCCGTTCACCGGCGAATTGCTTCTGATCAATGGAAGTCCATAACTTTCTAGAAGCTTCTTGAAAAGATCAGCGTCTCCCCGAAAGACGTCCAAGTATATTGTTATCAAGTCATAAATAGGATCCCCTGCAAGTTCCTCACACTCTTTCAGTTTCAGAAAACTCTCTGAATTTGCTGTTTTGATCATAAATTTGCAGTAAAACGTACCAATGGATAAATCGCTGAAGTCAAGAATATGACTGGGACGCCATGAAGTGTGTTGACCCTTGACCGAGTCATCATCAGCGTATGGTTCCATGTGAATGTTGTCGTCCATCACGTCTGAGTGTATCCAGGTGCACGGCTTCATTTCGTTTCCAACATCTGTGTCCTATGATCACAGAAAAGGTTTATGTGAATTCTCAAAATCATTGGGCCTATCTTTAAAGAGGGAAGAAAAGATGAGAGAAGCAAACCTTGAAAACATGGAGCAAATCAACAAAAAATTCATCTGGAATGTATTCGTCTATTGTGTTCATCAGAGCCCGAGGAATCGGATTTCCCCTGAAAAGTTTAGAGGAAACAATCACCAAACAGTGAGCTTTTTGAGAGCAAAAGCAAACAGAGACAGAGAGTCTTATTGGGAAAAACTCCAAGTAAGCGTACCAGTTTTCCAGACGACTAGTGACGTCTTTCTTCTTTTGGCACAGAGCATCGACGAAAACTTTCCATTCTGCTGGAATGTTCAACTCCTCATTAACAGCATTCAACAACTCAGGGCGTGTGACTGGTGGATACGGCAGTTGATGAAGGTTGCGTAGTTGTTGCCCCAGAAAGGAAGTCAAGTTCTGAGCGTCACTCCATGTAAGATCATCTCTTCTGCAACAACAGTTTCAAGTTAGAGAGCATGCATTTGGTCCTGCCTGCGTAGATTAAAAAGTAGAAAAAGAGCACTCACAGTTGGGCAAATATCTTCCCTTTGCATCTTTTAGTTATGATATAAGGCCAAACATGTGAGCTCAACGATGCGAAAGAATCGGGTGGTGGCTTCCCCTGGCTTCTATGCTCACGTAACGTTTTGTTCCAAATACCAAATGGGAACTCGCTGTTCAACATCGATGCATCGAAATCGAAATTGGAGCTAGTGATAATGTCTGGGATTTTCTTGCCATCCCAAGGGACAACTTTGTAAGATCCTTTTTCCAAGTAAAGAATCCCTGTTGCCAGAACATCAGGGATATGGTTTTTCAAAGAAGACTCAGCTCGGCCAAGAATGTCATAAAACTCAAGCTGCACAAAAGAAAAACAAAAGAGTTACAAATCGTAACAGATGCAAACCGGGTGCCAAAACTATAGTATACAGGTTACTTGCCTCGGTTCCAAGACCGTACATAGATTGTTCCAGCCCTCCTTCAACAAACAGTTTCACCGCATAGTCAGAAAACAGATAAACCTAGCAGAAAAAAAAAAAAAAAAAAAAGAAAAAAAAAAAAAAGAGAAGTCAGAACAAAACATTGAGGAACTTTTGTGTGTAGGTTTGCTAAGAGAGACGGTGTCAACTCACAGGATTGCTGCCAGTTCCAACTGGAAGTTTTTCATCTTCAGTAACCGACGGCAAGCTGTGGAAAGTACATACTTCCTCTAAGCATCGCAACCATTTCTCAGCATTTAAAGCAATGCATGCTCCCTAGAGACGAAAAAAACAAAGAGAAAGCACTAAGAATTGATGATGGAGAGACGAGCTAAAATCTTCAAACAGTAGAAATTACCTTCCATATCAGTTCTCTCATCTCAGGCTTCAGAACCCAAAGCTTTGATAGCCAGTCTCTCATTTCTCGTTGACCTACAGAGTTCCCCATAGACCATGGGAAATTGTAATGGTCTCTTTCTTTATCAAGAAACGAAGCCAGGAAATCGATATCATACGAGAATCCATTCTTCCACATATTGTATCTCTTTGATACTACGTTAGCATCCTCTTCGTGGTTTTCAGTCTCTCCCCCTCCATTCATCCGCACCCTCTTCTCTTTCCTGGTAAGGTCTGAATAGCTCAAAGTATTGTGGTCCTCATCATCGTGTGTTTCTTCTTCCATCTCTTCAGAATTTCCATCATCAAGAGCAAGAAGCCCAGCACGGCAAACCCCTTTGTGCTGGTAACCAGGCGCCATATCCAAACAAACAAACCCAAAGTTTTCTTTGTTCACAAAATTCTGGGTAACAGCCACCGTTGGGTCAAGATTAAGGATACAATGCCACCAACCACTTGGAACATAAATCGTTTCACCAGGTAATAGTGTGCACTCAATCGGTTTGTCTTCGTCTGCAAGGAGGGGATAATAGTCTAGCCACCACTGTTCATGAATCAAAAACTATCAACAGAATGCAATAAAGAAGAATCGAAATGCCAATGCTTGAACAGTTCAGCAACATACCTGCAGAGATGAGGGGGTGTCGATGCTAACATCACCATCATCTTCATTTACATGGACTGTAACACCTAGAGGCACTTTTCCAGGGGGATACAATGCCCACCTATACAAAACATAAGAGACATCATCCTCAGAACCTAGTATCACTCAATTCCGGGGAAGCAAAAAGGTGCCTACCTTTTCCGACCGCAAAGAAGGGTGTTCCAGGCGCTGGTAAGAGCTGGATCGATATGCCAAGATGCACCAGACCTCTCCGGGCCAACTATAAGCCATCTGTATGGCGGACGGTTTTCGTTGTCTAAGATCTCAAACCAATCTTCTTGAAACAAATGAGGCACATTATAGTCTTTCAATAATTCAGGAGCAGCCTCTCCAAACTACACGAAATGTTAAATCCTTAAAAGTTTAGGTTCTGCCGCAACTCTCTCACTAATGTGAAGAAAGTTTACAATAAAATTACAGATCAGTTTCCGTACCCTGTCATCGAAAACGTATAGAGGATCTTCATCCCTCTGGAGCTTCATATACGAGATGTAATCCTTGAACTTCATGGAAATTTTGTTGGGACTCCTCTGAGATATTCTAAACGGGACTTCACCGTATTTCTCTGATAATTGGTCGATTGTCCATGTATTACTGGCTGGCCAAGAATTAGCAAGGCCAGAGAGCAAAACCTAAACCATCACAAAAACTTATCAGGTCTGAAAAGGCGTAACAGAGCACAATCTTTTGTTGGTAAACGAAATGATTGGAACATACAGGTTTCTTGGCGTCGTATTCCTTGGAAAACTCATCCAAGGAGATATCTTTCCTACGTTCCACATTCCCATCATCAAAGGAGAATCCGTCAAGAGATGCATTACACCTATAGAATCTTTTATACAAGTAGATCGAATGGAATCCTGCACAAGAGAACCCAAAAGTTGAATGAAGATCCTGTAAAACAAAACGGCTAAATTGTGCAATCAAGATTTTACCATCAAAATGCAAAGGCTTTCTGTCATTTTCCTGAGTAACTCCTTCTCTGTATAGCAAAAAAACTCCAACATTAGCCAAAAGTCACAAATCTAAAGATAAATTAGATTGTTTCACTGCATATAAAACTTACAGATGCAATGTGGTCTTTTTCCAAGAACCTTTGTACTCAAGAGGACCCTTTGCTCTTCTGAGACAAATACTCATCCATAATGGTTCTTCGTTACATAGAATATACATGACACTGCAGAACAACAAATCGAAATTAACATAGTACACGTAATGCCTGAATAAATGCTTATCTCTGTTCATAATAAAGTAAAAAGTCAAATTTCGAATTCAATAACACGTTTTGGCACAGAATTGTAACTAGCTAAGAATGTGCATTCATCTAATTTCGATCATTTTGATGTTAATCAAATAGTCAATCTATAAAGAGATTTAGAAAACCTGCTGACGCAAGCGAGATGAGCGATGTCTCGGGGAGCAAGGTATTCGAGAAGAGCACAGATGGTCTCATCTGGGAGGACACTGAGACTACCGAGAGCCTCTGGTCGGCGATCTCTCTGCCCAAACGTCGTCGTTCCGTCCATTTGCTTGCTTCCACGAATTTCGATTCTCTCTTGGGATCTGATTCTTATTCTCCCTGGAATTCGAATTCTCGGCCTTCTCTCAGATTATACACCTCGACGCGGTGGCGCGTGACGATCCGAGTCTCGTATGGTCACCGAATGCGCGGGATTTTCGATGGTAAATGCCTTCGCACGTTGTACGCGTTAATGCTATCGAATAGGCCTGGGCACGGGTCGGGTACTTGTGATTTTTGACGTACTTGTTACCCGACCCGCCCTGTGCGGGTAGTGTAAAAATGGACTTGTACTTGGACTTGTTAGAAACAAGTACTTGGTCAACCAAGTACCCGCCCAATAATCAATGCTTGCGGGTTACCCGCCAAGACTTGTTACTTGTTTAGTAATCAAATTAGTTGAATAATTTTGATACAAGGCAAGTAGCAAACATAACATAAATACTCAAATAATCAAAAGTAGCAAACAAAAACAACACAAAAGCTAAATATTTGAAATATTCCAAACAACATAATAGTGTCTTGATGTTCTTCGACCATTTCTTTCCTCTCATTAAGCTTATCTTTCTCCAACTTAGTAATGTGGATTGAAATTGAACTATAGGTATGGGTTGTCTAATGGGCTACGAAATTATACTATGTTGTGCGTTAATTTAACGGGCCAAGTCTGAACGGGACAAGTATCGAACTTAAAAATGCTACTTGATACTTGTCCCTTACTTGCAAGTATTAAAATATTTAGACTTATTACCCGACTTGTTCAAAACAAGTACCCGGACTTGCGAGGCGGGTACAAGGCAAGGCACGGGTAACTTGCAAGTAACGGGTACTTATGCACAGGCCTACTATCGAACTGGGGATACGACGTCGTCTCAACGACCGAATCTGATAAGAAGGATTCATCGCGTTTAGCTTACGCAAATCGTTTTATAATAAACGATAAAACGCGGAAACGCGGTTTTTCCTTCCAGAAGAACAATTAAGAAACCGCAAAAGTTTGAAATCTCGACGTCGCGGCGAATGAGAAACGGCACGTAGTCTTTAAGTCCCAAATCTGGATGGGAGGGTTACCTCAAATGGGCTTACAATGCATATAGTAAAAGCCCGTGGGCTTTTCTTATAAATCAGTTTTAGAAAAATAAAGAAAATCCAAAAACGTCATTCGTCTGCAATTTGATAGTGATACAACCGAAAATAATCGGTATTGAAGTTGTTGTCACGGACAGAAAACAAAAAGACGAAATCTTATTAAGTAAAAGATTGTAGGTAATCGATTCTAGACAGAAAAAGCTTGTTGAGACTTGATCCGTCGCTTTCTGAGCCGTTCAGCAACGAGAAAGGCAAGCTCAAGAGACTGCGAAGCATTGAGTCGTGGGTCACAATGCGTGTGGTAACGTGAGCCCAAGTCGTCAAAGGTCACGGTCCGTGACCCTCCGATACATTCCGTCACGTTCTGACCAGTCATCTCCAAGTGTATACCTCCTGGATGGCTTCCTTCTTGCTCATGCACGTCGAAGAACGCTCTCACTTCCGCCTATTCAGTCATTTCAAGATTAAAAACAAAAAACATATATGATTCTTTGGTTTTAACGACCTAGCTCATGTAGACTTGAGAAACGTACCAGGATGGAGTCAAAAGGACGAGTCTTGAGACCGCAAGGAGCCTTGATGGTGTTGCCATGCATAGGATCACTAACCCATGTCACGATCTGTCCAGCGCCACGGACCGCTCTAATCAGGTGAGGAAGTTTCACACGCATATTCTCTGCACCCATTCTTGTAATTATAGTTATCCTCCCAGCTTTATTCTCAGGGTTCAATATCTCAATCAGCTTCACCAGCTCAGCCGGATCCATCTTGTTACTCACCTACACGCACACACACAAAATCATCAATCATTCAAAAAGTTTTAACCATTTAAGACAGTTTAGAATGATGAGAAACCAGTTAATGTGAGACATACTTTAATACCGAGTGGATTGGCAATGCCTCTAAGGAACTCGACATGAGCGCCATCGAGCTGTCTGGTACGCTCTCCAACCCAAACCATATGAGCAGAACAATCATAGTAGAGTCCAGAGGTTGAATCTAGCCTCGTCAGTGATTGCTCATAAGGCAAGAGCAAACACTCATGAGACGTCCAAAAATCTGTTGTTTGCATTATAGGATGGTCAAGCGTGAGTCCAGCTGCGTGCATGAATCCAAGTGCCTCATCAACCCGGTTCGCAAGCTCACGGTACCTACCAAAAAAAACCAAAATCAAGATCAACAATACACCTTTGAATCCTAGAGATACATGTGCTATACTAAATCCTAGACTCTTTTTTTTTTTTTTTTTTTTAAGAGCATATTTTAGACGTGTACCTGTCTCCTTGCTCGCTGTGCTCAGCGAAATCAAGATTCCACTGAGTGACTCTCTGCATAGCGGCGTAACCACCAGTGGCAAAGGCTCTGAGGAGATTCAGAGTGGCTGCAGATTGGCAATAGGCACTGATCATCCTCTGTGGATCAGGGATCCTTGACTTGGCATCAAAGGCATCGCCATTAATGTTGTCTCCTCTGTAACTCGGCAGCTTCACGCCGTCTCTCTCCTCGAATGAGTCTGATCTTGGCTTCGCAAATTGACCAGCCATTCTTCCCACCTAAACCAATGCGAGATTCTCAAAATGTCAATTCACTAGAACATAGCTATAGATTGAGTGAATTGGCCGGAAAAATAATTGTAACCTTGATGATTGGAACCTGACCGCCGAACATCAAAACGGCACCCATCTGGAGGATGATCCTGAAAGTGTCACGGATGTTATTAGCGTTGAACTCCTTGAAGCTCTCAGCACAATCTCCTCCTTGAAGAAGAAAAGCTTCTCCTTTGGCGGCTTGACCTAACCTCTCCTCCAACAATCTAGCCTCGCCGGCGAACACGATCGGAGGGAACGCTTCGATCGTCTTGAGCACCGATTCCAACTCCGTTTGATCTGGATAGTCCGGCTGCTGCAACGCAGTCTTCGCCTTCCAAGCCTCCGGAGACCATTTCGCTTTCCCCAAACTAACTCCGACGGTCTTCTTCACCGCCGCAGGATTCTTTGACGTTGATTCCTGCTTCGGATCGATCTGAACAGAGGAGATCCGAAGAAATGCCGGTCTGGACGCGGCGGGGAAATCCGATTGACGGTGGCAGAATGCCGATTTGGTAGATGAAAGATTTAAGCAGCGGTTCATGAGTGCCATTGTATTTTCAAAGTTTTTGCAATTTAGTGGAGATTATACCTGAGAGAGTTGTTGTCACATTTGAACAGGGAAAGTTTGGTTAGTAAAAATAGTAAAATACTAACAACACGTATGGTGTAGTGTGGTAGGTAGACTCTTCTAAGGGTATCTTTGTAATTTAGTTATTAGAATGGTATCTTCTGGGATATCCTGCAAGAACATTTTAAAATATCAAATTACATCCAAAATTGACAAGTCTCCCTTCCTTGAATTCAATCCGTTTTTGGTTTCTGTTAAGATTTTGAAAAATATACAAATGTTTTCTTAGTAAGATGGGTTAGGCCCAGTTTTGAAACCAAGAGTCGGATGACGATCGAATATCGTACTTCTGAACAAATTCTCCGACAGTGAAAGTCAAAACTTAAACCACAACAATGGACTGGATACTTAAAAATTCCCCGACAGTAAAAGTCAAAACTGAATTAGTCATACTCCTTACCCTTACTCCATATTGGTTGTACTGATCTGCCATCTGTAAAGCTTTCTATTGTAGATACAGATTCTCGGCCAATCAAAATTAACCTTAGAGATGATAACAAACAAAAGTTACTTGTTTTGCAAATAAGATGATTAGATTTTTTTTGTACTACATAACTCGGACAAAAGCTGTACTACTCAGACTCTTTATCATCACTGTCTTTCTCTTCCGACAACGGCTCGTGACAACACCGCCATTGCCCGCAGACTCCTTTTTCGCTTTCTAATTCTCTTTCTCACAAGCACAAAAAAAAAAAAAAAAAAAATGGAACCACATGCCGTTTCCAGCTCACAAAAACGACACGCAGTTTGCATACCTTACCCAGCACAAGGCCACATCAACCCAATGCTGAAAGTAGCCAAGCTTCTACACTCCAGAGGCTTCCACGTCACCTTCGTCAACACCGACTACAACCACCGCCGTATCCTCCGGTCACGTGGCCCTCATGCTCTCGACGGTCTCCCATCGTTTCGCTTCGAAACTATCCCGGATGGTCTTCCCTGGACCGACGTTGACGACAAGCAAGATATGATCAAACTTATTGACTCAACCATCAACAACTGTTTATCCCCGTTCAAAGACCTCCTCCTCCGGTTAAACTCCGGTTCTGACGTACCGCCGGTTAGCTGCATCGTCTCTGACGCTTCCATGAGTTTCACAATCGACGCTGCGGAGGAGCTTCATATTCCGGTGGTTCTTCTCTGGACCAACAGTGCTACTGCACTCATCTTGTATCTCAGTTATCAAAAACTCATCGAGAAGGAGATAATTCCGGTCAAAGGTATGCATCAGTTTATTTATTGATCATATATGATTCTGTTCTGATAATTCTCCATAACAATTGCATATTTCTCTACCAGATTCGAGTCATTTAGAGACGGAGATTGATTGGATACCGTCGATGAAGAACATTCGGCTTAAGGATTTTCCAGATTTCGTCTCCATGACGGATCATCAAGACCTGATGCTTAATTTCATCCTACACGTAACCGGAAGATCCAAACGCGCTTCTGCGATCATCATCAACACTTTCGATGCCCTCGAGCGTGACGTCCTCTCATCTCTGCGATCCCTTCTTCACCCCCAGATCTATCCGATCGGACCGCTTCCGGTTCTAGAGAACCGGGAAATCGATCGGGAAAGCGAAATCGGAAAGGTGGGATTGAATCTCTGGGAAGAAGAGACGGAATCTCTGGATTGGCTCGGTACAAAGGCTGAGAACGCTGTGCTTTACGTTAACTTTGGGAGTATAACGGTTTTGACGCGTGATCAGCTTCTAGAGTTTGCTTGGGGTTTAGCGGGAAGCGGGAGAGAGTTTCTCTGGGTGGTGAGATCCGGTATGGTCGACGGAGATGCGTCGATTCTTCCGGCGGAATTTCTATCGGAGACGGCGAATCGAGGATTGTTGATTACGGGATGGTGTCCTCAGGAGAAGGTAATCTCGCATCCGGCAATCGGAGGATTTTTGACTCACTGCGGGTGGAATTCGACGATGGAGTATGTATTCGCTGGTGTTCCGATGATCTGTTGGCCGTTTTTCGCCGATCAGTTGACGAATCGGAAGTTCTGTTGCGAGGAGTGGGGGATGGGGATGGAGATCGGCGAGGAAGTGAAAAGAGAGAAAGTGGAGGCAGTGGTTAGGGAGATTATGGATGGAGAGAAAGGGAGTAGGATAAGAAAGAAGGTGGTTGAGTGGCGGAGCATGGCGGAAGAAGCTTCGGCGCCACCGTCTGGTTCGTCGTACGTTAATTTTGAGACTGTGGTTAATAAAATCCTCTACGGTCACGATTAGATCGACCTATTTGGGCCTTGACGTGTCCAAAGGCTCTCGTGTAGGAAAGGCCCATTTTGAAGTATCATTGGAGATTTTGAGCTGGTTTTAAAAGGAAGCTGGCTAAAATGAAAATGAACTTGCAATAGTCTTTAATTTTTCAAGTATCATTGGAGACCCAATATAAATCACAATTCTAAAAAGATATACATACTTGCAACAGTCTTTAATTTTTTCTCGCTTATAAATTCCCTTGTCTGAAAAAATAAGTATATAAATTCCTATACTGAAACTCCCAAGAAAACGAGAGGATATAAAGGAGTAAAAAAAAGATACAGGAGAAAGCAGGATACGAATCATAAGAATATAAGATATAGCATAAAGTTGGAATTATTATAAATATAAATAATGAGTAAAAAAATGAATATGAAGAACTCAATTTATATGTATTCCGTCAGAAAGAGAGAAAAAACTATGACAAGAGTAAAAAGAGATAGAGCCTTCTTTAAGTTTGGCAGTCTTGATTGAGTGGTCTTCTTGGGGCTCAAGTCATATATAGCTCCGGTTGATAAATAAATGAATTAGCTGTTTTTTTTTTTTTCTCTAGAGAGAGAGAGAGAGAGAGAGGGAAAAAATGTGAAGATTGTACAAATTGGGAAATTGCAAGAGATCAAGAAGAAATTGGTTCTTTATTGTTGCTGGTTGTAATTTCAGGTGCAGTCGTTGCTTCGCCTTCTGCTGATACTTGTTGTGGTGCTTCAGATTCTGGAAGAAAAAAAAAAAAACCATGATTTAAATTAATTATAACAAAAAAAGAATCAGATAATAATTGCAGTTTAGTCTAATTTCTATGACTAATTTGAGGGAGAGACTATTCAGTTTTTGTTTTTCTAGAATGAATTTGATGAAACAGTTGCAGAAACAGACATCATTTAAACCAAATGCAATGATCACTGTTTTGTTTTAGACACATACACACAACATACTGTCCAAAACATATATGTGTTTGCAAAAATGTTGTCACTGTATGGTGGCTTCACTGGCAGGGCGACCAAATTGACAGATGATGGAGAAGAGACACATACACCGATGTGATGAAACAGACAGCTCACTCCACATGCATCCTTTTATTCACTGTTCTCTCCAATCATTCAATATCCTTTTCTTTTCCATTTTTTCTCATGTTTGGATTCATTGGGTCGAAATCCAAATCCCCTCTCTTTTTTTTTTTGGTTAGAGTGCATATCAAATTTGTTTCTTTTTCGAGTTTAAGACAACACAAACGATCAATTTACGTGCATGGATTTCTCAACACGTGACCATTAAACGGGGTCGTTTCATAAGAGGCCAATATTTTTCTTTTTAAATTGTTAAAACGGGATAACTAAGACACAAAGTTAAGTTTCATGAATTTTAAACTCAAAAGGAGTTTAATAATTAATAGATTGATATATTACGCTAAGTAATATGTTCTTTCATATGTGAGATGGTTTTTTTACCATCTCAAACCGAATCACATCTTGGATCGACAACAAACCTTATCTAGACTTTCCTACGTGGATCAAAACGTTTGGTATTGAATAGTATGCTAAGATTAAGTGAATTGACCAATATCATTTATATATGATAATTAGTCTCATTTTATTTCATATTTTAAATTCCTAAGCAAATAAGAAAAGAAAAAAAGAGCTTAAAGAAGATAAGCACGTACCGGTGGAAGAAGAGAGTAATGGAGGTGCAAAAGAGGAATTGGATGGGTAAACGAGGAAGGAAGGGGAATTAAGCCGTTGATGATGTTGAGGGGTATATGGTTGAGGAAGATGATGATGTTGGTATGGTACTCTAGGAGCTTGATGAAGAGAATAGCCGTAATAGTAAGGAGAAGGCATGATGGTTCCTGATGATGATGATGGTGATGTTGCTCCTCCTCCATATAGCTGTTGCTGCTGTTGATAGTACTGTGCTTGTTGCAACTGTGTGTTGTACAGTGCCTGTGGCATGTATATATGTGATCATCATAATTCATACATAATCGATGCCTATGTTTACAACAAACATGCATGTGCTAGTGTTTTTCATGCATTATGTAAGTGGTCGACATGTGCAAGATACGCAGTACGTAAAATCCATTATTAATTTCATATCTTGCACTTCATGATTAAAATCGATTTTGCTTTATGTTCATGCCGAGTATGTACATGTCAGTGAGAGAAAGATGGACTTACTTGGTGGTACCCAAATTGATCAGGGTTATAAGTGTACCTGAAAAGAAAAGAAAAAAAAAAAACGAAAAATTGAATGATTCTCTATATAAACAAATTATAAAAATGATAATTTTTTGTCCTCAGAAAAGAATTATAGTTATTGTGTTTGAAACATATTATAGAAAGTCTTCTAATTTGCATCCTTTTACGATTACATTCTTGCACGATAACGGTTTCTCAACTCCTTCCGACTATAATTTTAAAGATGAATGCAGGATTTAATATCTACATTACATATTTGATATATTTATGTTATGGTATTTACAGCCTGACAACAAGTGGCTCGATTGATGCATTAAATTGTCTCCTACCATTTCTATCGCAATGGACCATCTCCTTATCTATGCAAAACATTTATAAGTTCTCTATAAACAAAACCCAAAAGGTTTTGAATAACTAGAGCTATATATCATTCATTTTTGTATTAAAAAAATAGATCACCCGTAGGATGGATACATGAGCTGGTGAGCAGCTGCAGCCGGTGGCAGCGGTGCAGCCATCCCCGTGTAGGCTGATGGTCCTCCACTCTGGTATTGACTCGGACTTCCGGTTTGTCCTCGTCCTATAACGAAATTGTAAACAAAATGTTTGAAAATAGTACATTGCTTATATTTTAGATTTCAATGTTATTTCGGTTTTGTTAAGAATTATTTGTATTCTCAAATTTGGATTTGAATGGTTATCTTGTTGTTGTATAAATGATACTACGCACATAACATTATTGAACAATGTACTTTATTCTAATTCCAACGAGTACTACAACTAATCTCTTTTATTTTATACGCGATCAAATACATTAGAAAAAAAAACAATTCTTCACAAACGAACCAAACGAATCAAACCATTAATATATATATATCATGATCGAATTAAAACTCATCAAATAAAGTAATACTTTTCCTCTCCAAAAACTCATAAGGGAAAAGATTTTACGGAATTAATTAATTAAGGTTAGATTAGAACAAAACCTCGAGGTGGCGATGGTCGAGGCCGTCCAAAGGACGCAATATTACAATTAGCTTTTCTTCCGTCGATCACCGGATTAGGATCAGCGACGGCTCTCGTAGCAGATTCCGCCTCCCGAAATGTCACCTAATTTATAACGATCGAAGACACCCATCAGCAAAAGTAGACAAGATAGAAATTGAGAAAAAATTAGAAAACTTACAAATCCATAGCCTTTAGATTTTCCGGTGTTTTTATCGGTGATGATGACGGCTTCAAGAATGTCTCCGAACTGATCGAAGTAACGACGCATTTCTTCTGTTGGAGTTTCCCATGCTAATCCTCCAACGAACACTTTGGTGTAAGTCGTGTCTCCGAACGGTGATCGGTAATAGCTCGTTTGAGACATTTTATTTTAATTTAATTGTATGGTGTTTTCCGATGATGATAAATACCCGAAAAAATAATAATATGGAAAATTGGGTCTGTCTAAAAAAAAAAGAAAGAAAGAAAGAGATTTGGAATGGACAAAGTTGGCTACTTTATATCATCAAATGTTGTTTTTGGTTGGGCAAAGAGAAGAAGAGAGACCAATCAAAAGGTTGCAAAATGCAACCATTGAAACGGTGTCGTATTTGGCTCCGACCCTACACATACGGCGAGAGAGAATAAGAAGGAGGAGAGAGAAGGAATAAGATTGTTTTGGGGATGTTAAGAAATGGGATTGGAGGGTTTTGTAAGAAGAAGAAGAGAGAGAGTGACAAGGCAGCACTTGAGTATGTCCTCGCTGTCTAATTTGCCAGGTTTTAACATTATAGCTCCTCCACAACTTTTCTTCTCCATTATATAACTAGAGAAATCTTCTTTTTAATTATAGCGACGTTCTTCTTGCATTTTTATCCAATATGCAATATACATTTAATTCTCTCTTATCTATCTATTATAGTATATCTTAAGGTACTTAAGCTTACCAGATTGTTACTGATTTCTGTTAATGTTTCACTAGTATATTAATTCTAGATTTTAAAAGAATCTGAATGATTTTAATTTTATTATGAATAAACTTATAATGTTAATACAAAAATACTGAATGTTACATTGTCCAGTCAAAAATGTAGAGAGAGAGAAAAAAATCTGTCGTTGTTAGAGATATATTGAATATTTTAATGTTTTTATATCTATTGTAAAAAAATTATAGGGGTGATTTAGGAAAATATCTATAATAATATTCCTTAAATCACTATAGTATGCATATCATGTCAAATTACAGTTGTTAAATAAGTTCAATGTTTTGTTTTATCCTTTCCCATGTTCTGTTGAGTTGGTCTCTTGTTCTCTTCCTTTTGCTCGTCTCTGAATAGGTTTCGTGTGATACGTATTACTGATGATAGTTTAATTTTCTTTTCACAATGGAATTAATATATATTTTTCTGTATTAAATTAAATGTATATGTATATTTTTTTCTTTATTGAATAATGGAGCTTGTTCCTTATTCTCACATGCTAACATGTACTTAACCTTCCCTTTAATCATTAGCTTACTGGAAAGCTATGAACGGGCGAAAAAAGAACAGTCTGGATTTTAGAATTACATTCTTTTATTATTTGTTTTTCCATTTAGTTATATAATTCTAAATTCGCATATTTATTTTCAAACAACTATGGGCTAATACTTCGTGATCCTATGATCTGATTTGGGTATATAATCATAAAGATGGACATGTATAGCTAACTGACAACCCGATGTTCATATTATATAAATAAGATATGTTAACTGCACTCAATCATACTGTCAAAATGATGTAAAGTGTATGTGTATCAAATATGAAGTATTTATTTAATGGTTAAGCCAAACAGATTTTGTAAACAGTTTTCATGATTAGTGGAAGTCCATTATTCTTTCCACCAAACCATAGGGGAAATATAAATCAAAATATTGACAAAGAAGCTCTTGACTTTCGGATAGATCCCTTTGACGATTTCTCATCTCCGTATTTACAACTATATGAAACTATAATTATAATTATAAATTATAAAGATCATGTAGTCCTCCTCCTTATTTAATCATCCAAATTTAGTGTCTAGTGCAATAGAAAATACATGGTCTCTTTTTTAGTGCATTATATATATATATATGGTTTCAAGCCACGTTAGTTTGTGTATATAATCTAACTTTTACATTCTTAGATTATATGAGACGACTCTAACTTCATTAATATTCTCTCTGTCACATATATACTCTCTTAAGTATTAGCATGAGTTCATGATATATACATATAGCCCAAGAACTATATGACTATTTTAACTTACAATTGGTGGTCAGGTGATATTGCAAGGCATGGTGTAAACTCGGATTGCTATATATGATTATCTTACAATATTTGCACTGTTACTTGTAAACATTGAGTTATCTTCTTCTTCTTCTTTTTCAGTTATCTCAATTTTGTATGTCAAGTCCTTTACATAGCTAAAGTGTCCTTATTCTTTAAAAAAAAAAACTTAACAGTATAATATTGTTTTTGACTTGTCAGATTATGTTTAAGTAAATGAAACGATACACACAAAACCTTGCCGTTTCCATGTTGGTCACATAATGAAGACATGATGCAGAACTATAACATTATAATCTATTTTTTTAGTCGAATATCCTAGAACCCAAATTATGTTGAAACAGCTAAAAAAAAACATCCGTACACGAATTGTGACATATCGTAGCAACGGTTTTGATTAACATATCGATCGACTTGTGACACTTGTCTAACTCTTTTGGTTTTCAAAATAGTACCATTCTATATATGTTGATAGTTTCTTTTTATCTGACTAACATACATGCTTATATATAGAAGAAAAAAACATATATACATGTTGTAAAAGATTACATCACGAGATGAGCTCAGAGCAGAGCAGCTTTCATAGACGCACGCACGCACGACCATACTAATTAATATTAGAATTACTTTTATCCTTAAATATAATACAAGCTCGAAATTTATAACCTGCATCGGATTAATCCCTTATTGCTCATTAGTGTATTGTTAATAAGTGTAACTGTTTCACTATCTTGAATCATTAAGAAATTTGGTGCTTTTTTCTACACTTTTACAATTATTATCTTGTTCACATTTTTTTAAAAGGGTTGGTTAATTACTAATAGGTTGGTTATACTCAATTTAAAAACAAAAATCAAAATACGAGGACATGAAAAGCAAAGTGGGGCCAGAAAACGTGGCAAATACGAGAGACAGTTGGAAGGAAGTTTGGAGAGAGCTGTAAGAAGAAATTTGTAGAGATTCTATGAACTGTCAGCTCCTTCCACGTGGAGTTCCTGTCACACTTAACTGCTTTCAAATAACTTGTCTCCAATACAACTAGTAGCGACAGCGTCCAATCTATCAGTGATTAAGAAAATTTATTACGACAAAATCACTGTTTGCTTGAACATTTTCAGTATGAAAACTACATTCTGGTGGTGGACTGGTACCAATTGTCAATATTATTCTTAAATGCCCGATAATTGATCTCGTAATCGTTGGAATAATCTACAAATGTCTCACTCGTAGAAGGTAGAACATTCATTTTTTATAATTACCTAAAAAGCCTATATTCCATACTTCCATGTATTTCCAAAATTATGCAAATTTAGAAACACACAAGTGAAGTTAGCAAGTAGATGAGTTTTATTTTTTGAGTGAGCCCATAAGATTCCCATAACCACACAATGGGCCCAAATTCTAATTTTATCCGTTAAGCGAAACCATATATAATAATTTAAAATTTGGGCCTTTTATAAGCCTACCAGGTTCGAAGGTTTTTTCGTCTTTGTAAACAACGAAGTGGGCCATCCATCAGTCATGTCATGGTCATGACTGCGTCACGAATGAATTATTCGAGAGATAAGAGTTAGTACAATCATCAAAAGCTTTAAAAAGCACGAGAATATTGCTATACCCATCTATATGTTTTCAAACACCTCACACATCACTCGACGATATGGCTCATTTATCACTATCTCTCACTTCAATTCTCTCACTTCAATTCTCTCACATGTTCCCTAAGTTTTCATTCGTATAAAATAAATTTAACCAAACGTTTTTATTTCAGTTCCGAATGTTTTAAAATATTTCAGTTTGAGAATTGAGAGTCACTCGAAATTTCATCTTCATCAGTGTTAAACAATTGTTAATGATTTTATCGTGTTGATAGGAAAGGGTTCTGTTATTATAGAGATCCACATGCAATGGCATGTGTGCACATGAGGAACTTAAGAGAGAGTGACATTGTGGCAATGCCTTTTTTAAATATCTGACGTGGGAGAGAGAGAGAGACCCACCAACGTTACAACAAGTCACATGGAATTTCTTGTTAATTAATTATTTACATAATTATTCCCTTTGAGAATTTTGCAAAAGCTCCTTTTTTATTTCATATATATGGTCCATCTCTCCCATTTATCATTGTTATGATTTATGCCTTCCATCGTTTTCCGACTCTATTTAGTTTCAAGTTTTTATCTTCTTTTAAAGTTAAAGATAAATTTTAAGAAATCCATTTACAAAACTACACGTTTAAAGTGTTAATTTGTGGTTTGATCATATCATTTTTAGCATCGTTTTAAATTTTAAAAGATATCATAGTTAAACACAAATTTATGAATTATAGTGATGCTTAGTATGTATGACGAATATATATTGGAATGACGGAGTAGAGGAGTAAAAATAAATTAAAAAAGGAGAGTAGATAAGTAGTGAAAACGCTTGAGAGATGATTACATTTCTTATGTTGAATGGAATATATAACACAAAAAGCCTAAAACTAGTTTTTGTAGATTGGCAAAAAAAATTGTTTCTTTTAATTATATTTTTTTAGATATATCTTATATGGTTGTTTCAAAAAAGTGAAAACAAAAAGTTTGTTAAAGGTTGTGAATAAGTAAATATATACACAAATTTTGCTATGTATACGTCTATACGACCACGGTAAAATACGTACAGACAACGGAATTAGATCTAGATATTTGATTGCAATATTGGTTTGGTACATGTAATTTCCAAAGGAAATATTCTTAAGCAATTTCAACAGGAGGGGACAAAGTTGGATAACAATCAACTTCTGGAAAACGAGATGTCGACTTTGAGTTAAAAAACTTGTATTCGAGTGGACAATAATATAATGAAACCTGTGTCGGACCGCTTGAGATTCTTATCTTATGTATACATCGAATAGGTTTACAATATTGAAATAAGTCTGATCTTGTCGCCATTAAAACAAAAAAAAATTCAATCTTGTCTTTCCACTTCCGAATTTTTTTCCTCCGCAAACTGTAAGATCATGCGACGGTAAATGTTTTTATTTAATCATGTATATGTGTTTACATATTTGTTTGATTTCTTCCTTAGTGTTACAGTGCGATTCCACTGGTTTTAATTATCATCAATATTTTGATATATAAAACCGTATATATAGTATAAAGATTGGTGGATTTGGTGTCACTTAAGGTCAAGTTAGTAGAGGAAATTAGGTGCAAGTTTCTATCATGCACGAAGGTTTTGTAAGTGACAAAATAGAATATCCACCACATCCATCAGTTTTATGAAATGTGAAATGATTTTTATTTCCTGCACGCAGTTGGGAATTTTCTTTTTCTTTCTTTCTTTATTTTTTGTTTGAACAATACTTTTTCTTTTTCTTTTGTTGATGTCAAATATTCATTCATACTTCTGATTTTAAATAAATAATTTAACTCCCTGAAAAAATATTAATCACAATATCATAAAAATAATCATCACAGGCTTTGAATCTAAAATTTATTATTTTTGACTTCACTTGGTAACATGTCTGGGCTTGGACTACGCGTCATGGACTCGTGTATTAGGAATTGAGTTGTCACTATAATCACATATACAATGTTGCTTTGTACTGATTACAGAGACCGACTTTTTTCTATAAGTATTTTAATTCTGTTTCATGATATCTTTTTACGAGGTATTGACATGAAATAATAATCCTGGGACGTGCATGTAATAATCATAACTGTGGACAATTTATCACAACTCCGAAAAGTGATGCAAGCGAAGACAAAATGACCCATGCTGTAGTGTCAACTATATCTACCATCAGCACGGCGACGAATATCTATGTAACTATATATGTATATTATATAGTACACAAGAGAAAGTTTGTATGTTACAAATCTCAAATAGCCTGTAATCAATGAAAAAGGGCTGTAAAAAAAATCAATGAAAAAAGGTAAAACACGTCTGGACGACATTTTCCTTATAACAACGAAAACATACTTTTCTTGTAAAAACCATATATTTAACATAATTAACAGTAAACTTGATACGATATTAATTCTTAAGATAAACAAAAAACGCGTAAAAAGCACCATTTTATGTTCACGTATTGACGTTTGAAGAAAAGTTTTGTCATCCTCCAATCTGTCAATCACAAAGCCATATAAAAAATGCCGACAAAACAAATATAATTTTATAGTGATAGAAATGAAACCAAAATAAACAGACTAAAAGTAAGACGACAAAACTTGAAATTTTTTCGTAAATTACAAAATGAAATTCAAAAGTTCCGTATAATTTATTCAGCGGACAGCTTATATGAAATGGCAATTCTAACGAAGCGAAGTCTTATTCGTAAAGACTTTGACTTTTGTCCCCAACTACGGTTTATAGTTCTAAATTACACTATCATAAATTCATAATATAATGGAATTAAGATCTCGAATCAAAGTATTTTAGCACTGAACGAGACCCCACTTGTGCTATAATAAAAATAAAAGTATTTCGTGGTAGAATGTGGGTAATACGTAGTACACAGTAATACTAATATCGAGTAAGAAAAAGCGTAAGTAAGGTTAGGAAATAGGGCACTGACATTAATGGAAGGACAACGACTCCACATACCTATAATCCTAACTTCTAGATCCCATATCTATCGGATTAATAAATAATTAAAATTGCTTTAAGTCAAATATCGGGTTGAGATCCACACACGGTTCAAGTAATGCGGAACATTTGACTTATGGTTTGTGATTGGTCTTAAAGTAGATAAACTGATCAGCTACCAAATTTCTTCGTGTGAACATATAATCTATATTCTTAATCATATTCTTTAGTGTATTTGTGTAACTATAAAAAAATGTCAACTGAATTTGGAAGGATGCACGAGTAATCGAAACTATGTGACTACTAAAATAAAAATCTGGAGGCATTCGTGAATCACAGTTGTTATTTATAGTTTTTACGCAGTTTACACAGACTTACAAGATTAGACTGGTGCATCAATCATATAACCTATCTCACCATTTACCGATAAAATCCAAGAAATTGTACAACTGAATTACCTATGAGAAAAATAACATACTGTACTACTTATTAAATTGTGAGTGAAATCGATTAGCGAATGGACAACGACGGTGGACACTGGACAGACCGACGTAGTTTTGAATTTTGAGCGAACCAATGTCGAATGACCGAGGAATATTTCACATGTGACGACCTGTATCAAACAATCTCTTTTATTCATTTTTTATATCATAAATAAAATATACTATTATTTTTCACAAAAGGTTATTCTTTTGTTGAGAAAGGGTTAAAGTTTAATTGAAAATAAGGGAGAAATAAGGTTTGAGTTAATGTTGACCTGCTGGCGGTTGACATGTACCTCTACATATATATTCTTTGATTTAAATCAACCAGCATCCTCGTGTGCCTTTTTGGAAACTATCAAAAATATGATTTTTGTTCTTGGGTCTGTTCGGTTTCAATATCTTCACTCTAGTCGCCTTTTTTACAGTGATTTTTGTTCTTCGGTTTGTTCGGTTCCTATATTTTATTATATAAAATTAAATGCGTGCAACGGAGATATGTTAGATTTTTATAACTCATAGAATTGCAACATGTGTTATTTTTTAATTATAAAAATAGTAATATAGTGACATGTGTCATAGAATAAGAAAAAATAATAATATATATAACACCAACAAAAAATCAGAAAACAGAAAACAAATAATAATAAAAAAAATGTTACATAACGAAAAAAAAACAAATAATTCAAAAATTTCTTACATCCATTACGAAAAAAAAAAATCATATTCTCAATACGATAAGAAAGAAAAATAATATATAATAAGTCATAACATTCGTAATTTAATTGTGTGTTTTTATCTTTTGTTTAAATTTTCTCTTTTATTAAGAAATAAAAATTTATGTGTTTGAAAGTTCAAGATATTAATGAAGAATACTTAACTCTAGATTAGTTGGATAGAAATCAAAACTATTATCGCAACATGTGTCTAATATTTGATCTGGTGATGACATATATTAACACAAGAAAATTGCAATAAATGTTGTAATATCAGCTTAATTATAGTAATTTATGATAATTTATAGATTAAGCTTTAGTAATTGTAAAGCAACCAACAAATAATGAAAAAAAAAATTATAATGGTTCGAGGTAAAATTTTTGAAAAAAAAACAATATAAATAGAAAACTAACAAAATAATTATCAAACAACTAACTAATATTAAAAAGAAAATTATCAAACAACTGACTAATATTAAAAAGAAAATTTTATAATGGACCGATATTCTAATTTTAAATATTTTAATTTTCAATTTTTGGTAGGTAAAACATTATTAAAAAAAAAATTCATCAATTGTAATCTCTTGAATGGAATAATTAAAGTTTTACGAATTAATTAGTCGATTATATTTAGACACGTGTAAGGCTTTCTATATTAGATAAAAAAACAAATTAATTCATTTTTCATATCATGAATTCAATTTTTTTTAATAATAATTAAAATGTAAAATGATTACTAATCTTATTTTATTTAGAAATTTGGTATAGATTTTTTAATATTATTCTACTATATTAAAATTTGGTATAGATTGTTTAATATTTTTTCGTGATCTATTTTAAAAATCTTAAAATAAACAGGCCTAATCTAGTTAACCTGATAAAGTTAAAATATACTACTGGTGATTAACGTTATCTATACATGCTTAAAATTTATATATTCTGCTGATAAAATCAGGATATAGTCTCTTAAACGTCATTGTTCTATGAATTTGGCCTATGGCTACAGCTACAACTACAAGTACATGATGTGTACATTCCAAAATAAATTGTATAACGATACGACCATGACGTTGTTTAATTTCCATACATAAAACCAAAATGTGTATACATATGTACACACACTCACAAAAATCCTGGTTAATTATACAAGTGGGCAAAGAAGAGAGACCTACAAATAAAATCATTTTCGTAAATCGCACGTCGCATCAATATTACATAGAAAGCTAGAAGTAGAGTTCTCAGTAATTTTCAAAGCTCGTAGATAGATAAAACCAATTATAATTCTGTTGTTTTTTTCTTTTACTTTTGTTATCGTTTGCGTTTGCAGATTTTTTAAGTCTATTTATTAATCAACTTTCGTATTGTTTTCTGTTTTAATAACAAATTTTGGGAAATAGCTAAACAGCACATGTGACACCAAATTAAACGATCCGTGAAGTTTTTATTTGTCACGGTCCGCTACACACAAGAACTCGAATACCGTGCACTAACTTAACCACGTTTATTCTTACCCTTGTGCCCAAACATCTCTGCTAACAAAAAAAACGTGATCCTCTGTAGACAGGCGTACGGTTAGAGACACCGTCAAATTCGCCACGTCAGAAACAAGGAGCCACCGACATACAACCGCGTTTCACGTGGGACCTACAATCCCCCGTTTTATCTATACACAAAAGCTCCATTTTTTTTTTGTTAACTTCGATATTATGTTATTTACAGTATAATTTTATATGGTGATTTCGCTGATCCAATAAATTCTGTTCAGACATAAAAATTAGTATTACTAATTACTGTATAAATTAGTTACTAGCATTTTTTTTTTTGACCAATATTAGTAATAGTATCTTGCAATCTTGAAATAATGAAAGCACATATACATGTATACGTCTGTGTATATCAGTATATATACATGCGTTTGTTATATGTAAAATACGCACACACTACGATGGCATAGGATACGGCAATAGGATCCGATCGAGTGTGATTAAATTAACTTCTGCTTTTCTGGATGATTAAGAAACATGCTGTATTAGCTTAAAGTGACTAGAATTAATGTGTGTGTTTTACTTTTGTGTGAAATAGTTTATTATATTTATCATTTCACTGTATAATACCATGCATAATTAAAATTTTCACTTATTTGATGTACATCTCATCTACCCAACAATGCAAATTATTTTTGTTAATATAAAATTGTAAATGTTTATCTATTCGTTTGTTTGTTCTGCTATTAGAATCACACATTTGCCCAAACCCAATGAATTGTAAATATTTAAGGGTTACCTGGTGTCCGTTTGCATATTGGAACTTTGTGAATCAACCTGATCCCCTTTTCTTCATGAATTTTTCATTTTCTTTTTGCTTTGTAATTTTCATTTTTACTAGTCACCAATATAGTTATCAAGCAAAAAAAAGATGATAATCGCCAATTTCCGATCATACTGCAGCAGATATATAGTAACATCTTGCAAATCAGTTTTTTTTTTTTTTTGTTATTAATCATTGAAGCATAATATACAAGATTTTGTATTTACATAGCATATGTAAGTGGGTTTATTTTCGTACGTTGTTATATGTGATAGATGTCCAAATCATCCGTAGTATCTTTCTCTATGACGAGTACAAACATATCACAAAATTGCAAACATATCACCACTCGCTTCTTGGCCTCTTCCACTTTTATTTACGTACATGCAGATTATAGGTCCACTGAATTAGTATGCATGAGCCATGAATCAGCTCATGACTCGTCGTGATGAAGATAAACTTAAAATGAAGATATACGTACAAGATCAAACAAACGAAAAATTATATTGCGAGTGGGAATACGAACATGGCCGTTTATTACTCCAATTTTAACCTTATCGTGGTTGGCGTGTACAAGTGGGCAACTGGTCTCCTACTAATGCGTTTCATAATAAATGATCGTGATCCCTTTTTATCCTTTTTGAAATATCAATTTCCGGATAAGAGACTTAGATTTGAAAGCAAATCGAAGACCTGCATATTTTTTTCTCTATGAAGAGTTTATAAATTTTACACATTCGGAATCACACCACTATAACCAATTGATGATGTTTTTACATAAATGTCATTGACGCTATAAAACCAATTATGCACATCTACCGTATAAAATCATTAACTACCGACAAAATAACCTTTACAAAATCTCGTGTGAGAGACATTAAAGTAAGTAAGTAGTATATTTTTTCTTTTTCTACCGGTTCAATTGCGACTTGTATTTTCTAAATCCGTAGAGATGCTAACTATTTTTTAATTTTGTCAACTATTTACGCATCTTCTAAGCTCTAATTTTTCAGCCGACTTGCAGAAATTAATTTTGAAGAGTTCATAAATATTTTTGTTTGTTTGCACCGCCAAGATTTCATGGGGGAAGAGAGAGAGAGAGAGAGAGGTCAACATTAAAATAAACAGTGCATGAGTTAATTACATTATAGTAGTAATTAGTAGTAATTAGACATCTACCCATGGGAAGCTTCTCTACTTACTTTTCCCTTAAATACGCTGAGAACCAAAAAAAAAAAAAAAAAAGATACAGAGCGAGAGAGAGAGAGAGAGAACAGATTAACGTTTATTTATTTCAAGGCGAGAGTGTTAGTTAAGATTCCACTAATCTTTCTCTTTGCTTAATTAGTTTTCGTTCGTTTGTATAAAAAAAAAATGGTAATCGAGCCTGCAAACGGAAGTGTTTATAAATTCGAGTGAGATAAACTAAATTTCGGGTATTTTTCTTTCCTTTTCTTCCTTTAATTATTGAGAGTTCTCACGAGCTTTGTCGAGATTGGATCCATACAAAATCTGCACGACGCCTACTGCTTCACTCTCTCCCACTCTCGAGCTTCAAGTCGCAGATAGAGAGAGAGAGAGAGAAATAGAGAGAAAGAGGGAGAGAGAGCTCTCTCTCGAAGAAGAAGAAGATTGAAGACAATCTGATTAGGATTTTTGTAATTCCATTCTCTGTTGAGAGAAAACTCCAGATTTAATCGTTTGTAAATACAGTGCGTATCTTCTTCTCCAAGGACGCTACTTCAAAGTGAAGAAGAACAATAAAGGTCTCGCATCTTTTCTTAACTCTCGCTTTGTTTTCACTTTCGAGAATCTCTTCTTCATTTGATTCCCTGATTTCTGGATTAATTTTGGGGTGGTTGGTTTCCAATTTTTTTCTGGGTTCTCGTTCAATTTCGATCTCCACGAAGCTGTTGATCTTGTCCAAAAATCGGAAATTAAGCTGATTCGATGTGTATGCTCAACACTTTTGGGTGATCTGCCCAGAATTCGTGGATCTGCTCATGTTAATCGGAGATTTTTAGCTCGTTTAAATTTTTTTCTGTTTCAGCTTCTAATAATCTTCAAAACTGGGTTTTACAGGGATCTTAGATTTGATAGCCAAAAAAAAAAATGTCAATGCCACTGCAACGTGGCATCGCCGGAGTACGAGTTTCCGATAGCAGCGACGATTTAAGAGACTCTCAAATGAAGGACAAAACAGAGAAAGACGATTTGATTCGAGGTCGTTCCACAGAGAACAATACTTTAACTTTTAGGTTTCCTTTTGGTTTCCTCTTCAGTACTAGTCACCAATCTTCTTCAAAACACGGCGGCGAAAACGGTTTTAGCGCTCCTGATCCTTATAGCAGCGCAAGGAGTAGGCACAAACTGATGCTTCTCTTTCTCAAGATCAGTTTGATTCTCATTGTGGTTATTGCCTTGGCTGGTTCCTTTTGGTGGACGGTTTCGATTTCGACTTCATCGAGAGGTCATGTATATCACAACTATAGGAGGTTACAGGAGCAGCTGGTTTCGGATTTATTGGATATTGGAGAGATTTCTCTGGGACCTAACAGGTGGAAAGAGCTGGAATATTGTACTCTAGAGTCTGAGAATTACGTTCCTTGCTTTAACGCTTCTGAGAATCTTGCGTTGGGTTATGGAAATGGCGATGAGAACGATCGGTTTTGTGGGGGTGGGACGAAGATGGATTGTTTGCTTTTGCCGCCGGTGAAGTATCGAGTTCCTCTTAGGTGGCCGACTGGGAAAGATATCATTTGGTATCATAATGTGAAGATTAATGCTCAAGAAGTGTTGACTTCTGGTAGTATAACCAAAAGGTGGTGAATTATTTTGCTGCTTTGTTTGATTCTCTTTGCTCATGTCGTCTGGTTAAATTGCTAAGCTTTTGCTTTTGCTTTTTGGTTTCAGGATGATGATGGTGGAGGAAGATCAGATATCTTTCCGGTCTGCATCTTCTATGTCTGATGAGGTTGAAGACTATTCACATCAGATTGCGCAAATGATTGGGATTAAGAATGATAACTTCATAGAAGCTGGTGTAAGTTACTACACATTTCAAATGAAGTTGATCTTTCTCTCTCTCTCTCTCTCTCTCTCTCGGTTTAGTTTCTTATTTCGGCTATTTGCCTGTTTCAGGTGAGAACTATGTTGGATATTGGATGTGGTTATGGTAGCTTTGGGGCACATCTACTCTCCAAACAGCTTTTAACAATGTGCATAGCAAACTATGAAGCTTCGGGTAGTCAAGTCCAGCTAACACTTGAGAGGGGTCTACCTGCAATGATTGGTTCTTTTATATCAAAGCAATTGCCATATCCTTCTCTTTCCTTTGATATGTTGCATTGCTCAGGATGTGGCATTGATTGGGACCAGAAAGGTAAACAATTTTGATGACACCCCTAGAACAATTTTACATTCTCATTTCCTTTAATCGAGAGAGGACATGGATTGATAATAAGTAATGTTAATCCTGCTGTGCAGATGGTCTTCTCCTTGTAGAGATCGACAGAGTTCTGAAACCTGGAGGCTACTTTGTTTGGACATCTCCGCTCACAAACGCTCGTAACAAAGAGAATCTTAAAAGATGGAACTTTATTCATGATTTCGCTGAAAGCATCTGCTGGACTCTTTTATCTCAGCAAGACAAGACAGTTGTCTGGAAGAAGACGATCAAAACCAAATGTTACAGTGCCCGGTCAGTGACACACGCACACACACACACACAACTATTGAATTCTAGAATCTGCATATGAAATGTACTTATATGGCTATTTATCACATAAATGTCCTAAAAACAGGAAGCCTGGAGTGGGCCCTTCTGTGTGTTCCAAAGGGCACGACGTGGAGTCTCCTTATTACAGGCCGCTTCAGATGTGTATTGGTGGAACACGTAGCCGGAGGTGGATTCCCATTGAAGGCAGGACAAGATGGCCTGGCCGGTCTAACATGAACAAGACTGAGCTTTCACTATATGGTTAGCCTCCTTAGTTACTTACAGTTGCTTCTGAATCCCATATTGGTTGCAGTTTTTGTATCCTCATTGGTTGTTGATTGGCTCAGGTCTTCATCCAGAGGAGCTCGGAGAATATGCAGAGAGCTGGAAAGGAACAGTAAGAGAATACTGGTCTCTCCTTTCTCCACTTATATTCTCTGATCATCCAAAGAGACCAGGCGATGAAGATCCATCACCGCCTTATAACATGCTCAGAAACGTTTTGGATATGAATGCTCAATACGGTGGTCTCAATTCCGCGTTGCTGGAAGCGAGGAAATCAGTGTGGGTCATGAATGTGGTTCCTACAGCTGGGCCTAACCATCTCCCCATGATCCTTGACCGTGGCTTTGTCGGAGTTTTGCACGACTGGTGAGAGAGACTCATTACAAAAACTTCCTTTTTTAGCCATAGACTTGCTTTTGTTTCTCAACATTCTCTTCTCTTGTTCTTTCAGGTGTGAAGCATTCCCTACTTACCCGAGAACGTATGATCTGGTGCACGCAGACAATCTTTTGTCGCTTCAGACAAGTCAGCGACGAAGCAAATGCTCGCTTATGGATATATTCACAGAGGTTGATCGATTACTTCGTCCAGAGGTACACTACACACACCATTGAAAGAAAGATTATCATTGTTCTTTGGTTAGGTTCTGAGTTTTCATAGCTATAATACATTGGTGTGCAGGGATGGGTGATAATCCGAGACACGGCACAGCTGGTGGAAACGGCGAGAGCTTTGACGACACAGTTGAAGTGGGAAGCTCGAGTTATAGAGGTTGAAAGTAGCAGTGAACAGAGACTTCTTATCTGCCAAAAACCATTGACCAAGCGACAATCAATCTGAAGAAGAAGAAGAAGATAAGATAGAGACACAGGTTTCTCCACTTTTTTTATAAAAAAATATTTTTGTTCCAAAGTGTCACAGTTAAAGAAGAATCAAACATTGAGCTGTGGTGGCGATACGGGGAAGAAAGGAGAAAGAAGATGAAAATTATCCCGCCGGGGACGTAAGACCGCCGGTGAAAATTTATTTATCTAATTTCGTGAGTTCCCATTTTACAGAATCTAGATTTATTTTTTACATGGAGTTACTATTTTTATTATACTGTTATATACAGTGAAAAGAATATGATCCAACATTTGTGAAGATGTTTATGAAATAAGTTAAAACTTAAAAGCTGTTGACACTATTTCTTTTTCGATATCGGTATCCAAAGTATCAAATTTCAAAGTATAATAAAGTGATAATTCTTTTACTGACAATAAATTTTTCATTTCATAGATTCACTTGGTTGTTATCAATCTTCACAAAATTAACTTTCCGTGAATATCTTATAGTTTGACAAATTTAATTGGATTCTCATATCTTCTGATAAGCCACATCGATGGAAAGTGAAACCAATTGAGACTCAAAAGACTCAAATACAAACCAGACTAAAAAAAAAAACCACCGTTTAAATACAGTTTACACAATACAAACAAAGCGGAAATAGAATCAATCTTGCTCAAATTTAGTGATCAACCAAACCATCAATAATCCCAAGCTGGTTAGGTGTCCAAAACAAAAACAATTACTAAGCAGTTTTAGACGTGTTGTTGTTGTCCAATTTGCCTTGCGAGCATCTCCTCTCACACCAACGTCGTGAACCAGACGACCAATACAGTATGTACCATATCCCGCCAAAGCTGTAGCACCAAAACCGGTAAATACACATCATCCAAGTGTGAAAGAAAGAGCCTTGCTTGCAGCAGAAACCATCGAAGCACGAGACTCCGTCGTCGAAGCGGCTTGACCACTCTTTCCAGTCCTTAAGAACTTGAGTGTCGTCAAAGAAAAAACACTACCTGCTGCATTCAACGAATTCGCTTGGCCACTACTTCCCAACTTGGTGACTTGCTCCACACGCAAACCAGTTTTGCAATAAATAGCAAAATCTTCACAATTGTTCTCTAAGAGATCGTAGAGACCAAACCCGTCTTTGCTGGTTAAGAGGAAGTTCGCACGGGAAATGACTTCATCAGAAGGGTCTGAAGTTGCTGTTGTGCAGGTACCTCCTCGTTGCTTGAAGATGTATCTGCAGTCGAAGTTTTCCGTAGTTGATCCTAATTTTCTGCTATTTGGGTATTTTTCGATGAAGACGAACAAATCTGCACTATATAAAAGAAGAAACACCTTGTCGTTTTTTAGTTTTATTAAACGGGCGTTTAACGTTTTCCGTTACGGAGTTTTAACGTCGCTAACACGGAAGGGTTTAGGTTTTTTGAACAGAACAAACGTAAGGGTTAATAAACAGAAGATAAAACTTAAAAGGTTTTAAAATGATAAACAGAAAATATAAATTGTATATCGTGATCTTCAAGGAACACATATTAGGGCAAGAGAAAGAATAAAGATGGGTCTGTTCAAGCAGCAAAAAGTGAAGATTCGAACGAAATAAAAGAATATAAATGGTGGATCTGTTTGCATTGGCCAACTCGTTAAGATCCATAGAATACCAAAAAAGGCAGAGATTCACTGTGAAGGTGTCTCTGCTGTCGAGGTTTTTCTTCTCTGATGCTCGCTTCTTCCTTTGGACCCATTTCCCTTTCTTTTCTTTTTATCATCTCCAACACGGCCTCGTGGAGAGACTAATACCACAGTTCTCTTGGTAGCTGTCTTCTTGCCACGGTGGTGCATAGAGTCACCGCCGCCAAATGCAGCTTTTGCGATACTATGTTTGAGAACTTCCTTGGCTCGTTGTGGCTTAATGAGCTGCTTGTTAAAATAAACCAGCTTAGGTAGTAAGCTTGTGACAGTCTTTCGCAGATGGTCCACACCGAAATTGCTCAGGATCGGGTTTCCAAGAATGTTCAAAGCGACGAGAGAGTTGTAGTTTGCTACTAGCTGGCCTATCGCTTTGATGGTGGGGATCTTGTTGAAGCCAAGATCAAGAACCATGAGTTTCAGCAATCTGTGCAAGCCTTCTACATCGCTAATCTTGTTCCCAGCTAGGTATAGTTCTTTGATCCGTGTACAATTTGATAAACCTGATTCAATAGCTTGGTGTTAAGATAGGAAGCAAACAAAGCATTGTATGTTTTTCTGCTTATTTTTTATTAGTTTTCTTAATATGTTTGAAACAGAATCTTACTTTGTCCGATTCGAGATATACGATTGTAACTGAGATCGAGCATGCGTAGACGAGTCAAATCTCTGAGTCCCTCGATGACACTGATCTTGTTCTTGGACAGATTCAACGCTTGGAGTCCCTTTGGAAGCGATGCAGGAGTAATTTGAACTGCAGTGAACATATAATTCTCTATGAACAAGAACACACGCACACACTTATATAAGTACATGTTAGTAATGGTTTAAGCAGGAGTGTACCTATGTAGTTGTTTGATAGATCAACAGACTTGAGGCTAGTGAAATGTGAGATGCTAGGGATAGCTTTCAAGCCTATGTGAGAGATGTGAGCCATGCTCGAGGCTTTGCTTAGCGACTGGATAAGATTGTTCGCGTGCACTATCTCCTCCGAGACATTTCCTGATGGTGATCTCTCGATGGTGGGAGACGCTGTGCAGTTGCGGAACTTGTTCTTGTCTTCATCCTTGTTTACTGGAACTGCGGTTTCGACGACATGTAGTCCTTTGATCCACTCATCAACTCGTTTCATCGAAGGGGATTCCGAAGAGAATGCTACCCACTGATTACGACGAGGCCACAAGTCAGAGGATTGGTCGACTTCTTGGTCGTGCTCAGAGGTGTAGCCAGACCGGTGGTGGGTCTTGGCACATAAAGGCTGTGACTTTAGCGAAAGACGGTGTTTGTGGAGGTTCCTGTGGCTCCAGAGGAATAGTTTCCACCAGAGCCGTCGGCTACCGGAGGGAAGTATCTGCATCGAGGAATGTTTCTTGAGCATCACTCTATCTGCGCTTCTATGGGACTTCACCGATGCGACGTCGTAGCTCTGTCTCAGCTCATGGAGATCCTGAGGATCAGAACCGTGGAACCAGCCGGTTGGGAACTTGCTGAGATCGGAGCAGGATCGTTTGAGCTTAGGAGAAGCCACCCAAGCGTTGACTCTGCCTAGCCCCGGATCGCTGACTTGGCCACTTTCAGAACAATCTGTGACCTCTTTACCTAACTCCTTGCTTCTCCAAGATTCAACGTCTCGTTCGGGTATTTCGAGTTTCGGAAGCTCACGATTCTTTGAATGTTTGCCATGGTGTTCATGTGAATCGTGCTCGACAGGACTGTTCTTGTGATCAAGGGACTTGTTGTAGCTTCCGATGTTAGGCTCGCCATTTTTTAGAGGCTTCACTGGATTTTGGAGTCTGATCTGAATGATTCTCTGTGTTCTCGGTAGCTGAGGTTTTGAATTCCCCTGTTTCAGACACCAGTACGAGTTCAACGGAAAAAAAAAAAACAAATCTCAAATATAGAAAATTCACCGGAAAAGTTCACAAGAACACCACAAACAAACAAAAGAAGTTTATACCAAAAAAAAAAAAAAAAAAGAAGTCATGAGAGACACAATAAAATACTTTTATCAGATTAAGGCCAGCAAATGGGATACTACTTTACCTTATTTGTATTTTTACTGATAAATCCAGCAAAGCAGTTGAATATCTTCATTTTCTTGTCAGCTAAAAGAAATATCTCAGAAAAAAAAAAAAAAAGTCGTAATCTTTTGGAAAGTTGCGAAAGCTCCTAAGTGTATGAAGATTAGAAGGAGGAATCACACCGGAAAACGAGGAGGCAGTTCTTGATATAGCAGTTCTTGATATAGCTGTCAATGGGCCGGCCCATTTGACCCAGTTTACATAAACCAAATTAAATATGACTATAATGGTTGAGATCATAGTGGACAATGGTTTAAAAATAGACTACGTCCAATTAAATCTATGTCTATATGGGTTTACCTGCAGACAATCTAATATTACTTTTTTTTTTTCCCCTCATCATAATGTATCAAACTGATGATAATCATATTGTATGAATCATAAATCACTATATTATATGAATCTTAAATATTCAAAATACAATCACTCCAATCAACAAAAAAAAACAAGAAAGTCTAATTTATGTTTATGAAAAACTAAAGATTTTTCTTAAGGGTCATGAAAAACTGTATTTTCAAGTCTCAAACTTCACTAGTATGCCTTTTGTTGCTTCTGCTAATCAGGTTATAATCTCCTTCACCATAACATTCACCATAACAAACCTGAGAAAGATAAGTAATTGTTAAACTATGAAGTTATCAAAGCCAAAGGACAAAAAAGATTCAGCATTTATCTGACTTATTACTCAATTCTTATTTTTTTCCTTCTCCTCAAGAATCTCAAACTCATCACATATAACATGTAAAACAGTAAAATAAAGTAGTTAAAACTTAAAATTATTACGACATCACCTGCACATATCTTGGAACTTAATTAGAACAATATAGTTAAAACTTAGAACTCATTAAAATTCTTACTAATTTCTTGGAAGCCCCGAAACCAATTCTTTGCACATATCAAAGCTTGAACATTTGAAGGCAAGAGACAACTCCTATATTTGTTAAGTACACGACTACCTATGCTGAATGATGATTCAGACGCCGCAGTTGTGATTGGAATACTAAGAACATCTAAAGCCATGGACGACAACTCTTTATAACAGCTTGAATTGTTTTTCCAATATTCTATGATATTCATGTTACTAAATGAAATCATATCTAAGATAGGCTCTTCCAGATATGTGTCTAATGGTGATTTTCCATTAACACCAGTCTTTTGTGAAAAATAAGAATAAAGCCCCTGAGATATGGGTAAGAAAATCATAAAATCATATTCTTACAAGAGAAAGAGAAAACAAAGTTTGGCAAAGCAAGAAACTTGAACTACATCACATTGATAAAAGGATGGAAGTGTGTATAAATGATTCGAGATCCAGAAGACCAGCGTTGCACTATGAACTATGAGACTTAAAATGGAGCTAAGACAATGGTGATGATTTGGTTTGTAATTCGGTAACAGTAACTGAAAGTAAATGACGATGTAAACTCAATAGGGAAAAAGCACTAGATCAAGGCAATTCGCAGGAGCTCAAGGAAAGTAACCGAATGACTATTCAGGGCAATGATTAAGTACAGGTCTTGAACTCAAACATAAAAGTATGTCAATCCACTCTCGTGATCTTGACAACTTTGCTAATCAACCTAGATGTCTAAACTCTCGTTTGAATCTAGCAATTGAAGACAAGCAATATGAACGGGTTCGATATGTTCACGATCCGCCTTAGCATCAACTCTCGCAGGCTAAGGACAGATCGCTCACCAATGTTCGTTCTAGCAACCTATTACACTTTTGATGAATAGATTAACCTAAGATCAGAGATCGAGTGATCAAAACAATCAAAGCATTAAACTCAACAATGGCGAAGACGATATATTCTTTTTATCTAAGATCCCAAGATACGACAACCTTAGTTGAGGGTCGAAGGTGCCTGAATCCGAAGATTAGGGTTCTTGTTGAGGTATGTATCCAACTTAATGGACGCACTCTAATTGATCTTAGACTCAAAGATTAAACGCCCTATCTGCATTCAGTTATCTAACTCATGAAACTCCTTTGAAAAACCTAGATCTAGCTAATCGACTACTCACACATGTTCGAGCAAACAACAATAGCAGAAACAGAATTCATTGAATAGAAAATAAAACAAGCAAACAAAGGTTCAGAAATCTTCTCCTTTGAAAGACAATGAAAAGCGGCTATCCTCGAAATAACTCCCAACAAAATTGTAAAACAAAAACATAAAATAGGTCTAAGTAATGAAAGTCGAAGCGATCGACTGGGCCATCAGGTGAAGTACTCGAGTGGGCCTTCGGGTGATCAGGCCCATCGAGTGGTGTGAGATGGTGGGCCGTCGGGTGAGGCCGGCGAGTGGCCCATCGAGTCAACCCGTCGGATGAAGCCGTCGGGTGAGGGGGTCGGGTCGGCCCGTCGGGCGGAGGCGTCGGGCGGAGACGTCGGGTGGCGACGTCGAGTGAGGACGGCGGGCGGAGGCGTCGGGAGGAGACGTTGGGTGGCGACCGGCGGGTGAAGGCGTCGGGCGGAGGCCGGTTCGAGCCGTCGGGCGGAGGCCAGCGGGTGGAGGCGTCGGGTGGCGACCGGCGGGTGGAGGCGTCGGGCGGAGGCCGGTTCGAGCCGTCGGGCGGAGGCCAGCGGGTGGAGGCGTCGGGTGGAGGCGTCGGGTGACGGCGTCGGGTCAAGCCGTCGGGTCAGGCCGTCGGGTGACTGCCCATTAGATAGGAAATTGAGTTATCTTTCATTTGGCGCCGGTTTGAGGTCATTCCGATAAACGGTTGAAGAGTTATGATGGTTTTAGTGAAGACATGTCAATCAGCTCGACTGCTCAGCTCTAACCACCATTGGGTCGGCCCCGGCGAGTGGTCAGTCGTCCGTCGAGTGCTCTCCTCCCGTTGATTGATGTCATGCCGTCGAGTACACTTCTCCGTCGATTGGGCTTCGTAAATCGGCATTTTCCTTCCTTTTTGCATGGTTTCACCTCTTGCTGCTCCGTATCACCGAAACTCTCCTTCGAATGATTCTAGACCTGCAAAGACTCGATAAAAGCTAAAAAGACTCGATAAAACACGTGAAAGCAAAGGTTAGATTGCGCCAAAACGCAAGACATCACACATTCAGAATCATCAAAGACAATATTTAGAAGAAATAAACATTTTGAAGAAAGGGTCATCGTCAGAACAATCAAAGACAACACTTTTAAGTATTCGGAGTCATCAAAGACAACATTTTTATAAGGAAAGCATTTCTGCTCCTAAACGGTTCCTTTTCATATCTCAAAAAAGATCAGCAAACACAAGACAGAACCAGAGATAAAAAAGATACACTTACATCGTATCCTGATGGAAGATCCTCTGGTGAAATTCTTACTTGTGAAGTGGTAATGTTGCTTGTGTTTCTCTTGTAAGCTCCAAAAAGCTTAACCATCTTGCTGCGAATGTGAGATATGTGGAACTTGCTAGAAGATGGTTCCAAAGCTATGTAACAAAACTCTAGAGTTGGAAGCAAGGTTTGCAGAAATTGCAAGAATGTCACTAAACTCCTCCCAACATTTGTCAAATTTCTCTTGTATGGGCTCCACCATTTCACGAATAATGTGATCATCAGTCTTCATGATCTCTCGGCCACATTTTGATATTCCAAACTTGCATAAAGTACATGGTTGCGGTGGGATACGATGAACCTGATATCAACTTTGTAATTTCAGCGAATGGTTGCAAGAACTGGCATATCAATTCATCTCTCTCCCACTCCAAATCTGATGGCAAAGTCTTGTAACTCTTCTTCACTTCTGCAAGATTACGAAAAACATCTTTGAACTTGATTGCTCTAGAGAGCATCAGATGAGTAGAGTTCCATCTGGTGGTAACATCCAAAACCAAACCTGCCTCATCTAGTGGAATTTCAATTGTTTCCATACAGTTTTGGAACATAATTTCCCTGGACTCAGAAGCCTTCACGTATTTAATACTATCTCTGATCTTCTCCACAACTTCACCAATAACAGCTAAACCATCTTGCACAATAAGATTCAAAATGTGAGCTGAACACCTTACATGAAAAAACTCACCATTCCACACTAGATCTTTCTGAAGCTTTCTCTTTAGAATGCCTTGTATGCTGTCATTAGCAGAGGTATTGTCAACTGTAAGAGAAAAAACCTTTTTCTCTAATCCTCATTCCTTGAGAAACTCTACAAGCTTCATGGCAATGGCAATGGTTGTATGAGGAGGTGGGAAAGCACATAAAGAGATTATCTTTGTCTTTAAAATCCCATCGATGTCCACATAATGTGCTGTTAAACAGAGATAACCTTCAATGGTCAGAGCTCTCCAAAGATCTGTTGTAAAACATATTCTTCCCGGGATTCTAATCAGACTTTCTTTAAGCTTCCTTTTTTCCTTCTCATAAATCTTGAATAAATCTGCTGCTGCTGTGTTTCTACACCAGAACTCAATCTCGGGATTCGCATAAGTAAAGGCATCTCTGATCTTTTCATATTCAACGAAGGAATAGGGAAGATTATGCTGAATCAGTGCAACTGCAATCATCTCACGGAAAACCATCTGATCAAGCTTTCTACTGCTACTTCTAGGAGTATTTCCATCACTAGGGGTCTTTGAACAAGTTCTAGAATGACGAATCATAGTGTTTGTACCATTCTGACGCAGATGCAAGCAATAAGACTTGACACAATATTTGCAGGTAACATCAGTTCTACCATCAGAATGCTTTTTTCCTATATCAAAGTGTTTCCAGCACTTGGAGCGAAGTCTACTATTTGTACCTTCTTTTCTCACAGTTGTCTTTGAAGAAGCGGTTTCTAAAGGTGGTATCTCATCATCATTAGCATCCTCCTGATAATCTTCCTGATCATTGTCATTCAAGTCATCATTCAAATCCATATCTTCAAGACTATTGTCGTCTTCATCAATCAAATCTATTTTCCTGTAACAATTCACCAATCTGGAATCAAAACATGACCAAGAGCTGTACAAATTCACTACAATAAGCACAAGCCAAACACAAACTATCGAATCATCAATGCACACATCTAAGTAAGTATCTCTGTCTCTGTGCTTTGCAAATTCAACTATACATCAAAGTCACTAAAAACACAATCAGATTGAGCAGTCGTTTACTACTTTGTCAGCTTGTTTGCAGAATCTAGAGTCACCTAACAATCAATATCTCAAAATAAAAGCTCTGAAACTATCAAAGAAGCTCAATCGAACATATTGCATGAGAACTGGATCATCAATACACACATCTAAGTAAATCGTTTTGTCTCTGTACTTTGCAAATTCAACTTTGGAGATAGAAAATCCAAGAAGAAGAAGACATAGTTACCATGAACCCATAAAACGAAGAAGACATAGTTGAGCAAAACTCTAACTTTCTAATAGTTATCATAAACCCAATAGTTCAAAACTGCAGAGAGAGAGAAAGAGAGGCCCACACATACACCTGAGCAGCTGCAAATGGAAGCTAGACTAAGAGATGGAAATTTGCGAATGGGTTTTGCTCAATTTACGAAGAAGACGATGAATGATTATATGTGAACATAGAAGAGAAAACAAGAAGCGAAAATGGATTATAAATCGAATGAGGTGTGATTTCGCAATCTAGGTTTGGTAGAAATCAGAGATTTCGCCAAAGAAGAAGAGAAAACCGAGCAATGAATGAAATTATTTTTTATAATTTCCCCCAATTTTCATTAAACCTTTCAAAATTTTGTAATTGGGCATGCCTGTAAACCATATGAGTTCGTCTATTTTGTTTGTGGACAAAGTTGGTCTTAGTTCGATTAGATCACTTTGTATTCGAGTTTGATCATAGACCAGTCTATAATATTGCGGATTGGGCGTGCCCATGGACAAAGCACCCAATTGACAACTTTAGTTCTTGATCCCACCACCGCTCCCACCACCGCCGAATCCTTTGATGTGTCTGTCGCACAGAGTTTCAGAAATGTAGCCGTACTTGTTTTAAATTCTCTCTTTCAGCAATATAAATGACGACAGCTATTAAACAAAACGAGTAAAGAAGAAGAAGAAGAGGGAATTAATTTATGAAATGGATGGGTTTAATAGAGCAATGCTGGTAGAGAGCCACATGTAACCAAAATCTCTGGTTTTTTTCGATCACTCTTAAAGACGTAGAAGACTGGTGTGTATGTATGTATTTAATAATAATAAAAAAGTTTGTATTTAATAGTATTCATTCTTTACTCTCATGCTCATCCAAACAGACAGATAATTTCATTTTTTTACATTCTAAATTTTAAATGTATTTCTTTATTTCGTTATCAAGAAAAATGTATTCCATTCTTACATTCTATATTTTAAATTTATTTCTTTATTTTGTTGTCCACACATGTACTTCATTATGCATGTAAGATTAGATAATTTATGGTAGTATCCGCGGGTATAAGTTATAACACGGAGTCCAGATTTTGAAGTTTTTATATACAATATTAATAATATAATAATAATTGCATCACATTCAGATTAGTTAGCTGGTAAGAATAAATTAATAAAATCCTAATGTGCGGAAAGATGCCCAATGATTTAGCTTATAGTAATGGTGGCTGGTTAACCACTAAACCAGTGATTCTAAGTTTTGTTTTTTATCGAACTAATATAAGTACATATTCTCGAATCAAAACTTTATAATTTCATTTTCTTATAATTATAAAATGTATATATATATATATACATATATATGTTGCTAAAGTATTACCTAAATAATTAAATTTGTGTTGAAGATTGAAAGATTTAAAATAAATGCTAATATAGACTAGTAGTTCAAAAAAAATTATAATATATATTGCTAAAGTATTACCTACATAATTCAATTTGTGTTGATGATTGAAAGATTTGAAATAAATGCTGATATAGACTTATAGTGTAAATATTTAGGTACCAATATCCAAAATTATAAATACAATTAAAAATCAATCATATTCAATAGATTTGTAGAAATCTAGACTTGATACCCTCGCAAATGAAAACAAAAAATCAGCTGAATTAGTAAATTGTTGAGAAATCGATATGTTTTCTCTCTCTTAAAACCTCTAAAGACAAAAAAAAACAAAATGACATTAACCAAACCATACCAAACAAAATAAAAGATTTAAAAGATAGACGAACGAGTGAAGACGGTAGGAAACCAAGGCACCAGGTCCGGTGGTTGCGTCGCGTTACCGCAAGTAACGGCGTCCATCGAATTCCACTGTTTTTAAGTCCACCTAATCTCAGGTGGACTTCACTGTTTCCACTAAATAGTATCCGTCGATCTCAGATATTTATTGGCTCCGCTGTGTTTGATGGCTTGGCTAGTTCTCATTGGGTAAAAGACTATAATGGTTTATGAGATTGTATTATATGGTTTATGGTTTATGGTTATGCATAATGCCATACGATACAACCCTACTGACGCTATTATTTATTGTATTGATAAATGGTAACATGCATGACTGTTTTTGAATTGCTGTTCGATTATACAAGGAAATCTGAAAATAATAATGAAGATCAGATGATCCATCTAATTGCATGTATGTATACATATTTTTTTGCCCTTAATTAATGTAACTCCATTATTGTATGGGGACCAAAGAATCAGATATAAACATATACTATAATATTGAAACTTGGTACACGTTGTGGAACACACAATCTCTACAAACTTATCAATCCAAAACAAATCCAAACGGTTACATGAGAACACACAAAGTGGACGTAATCGATATAGGAAGTTAAAAAAAACGTGTTGTCCTTGTTTTTTAATATACGTATCGTAACAATTACGTAAACACACTAAAGAAAATATATAATAAACATTTTGTTTTGTTACCTCCTTCGCCAAAAATATATGCAAATCAGATTTTGAAGAAATTGCGCAAAGTTTGTTAAAAATGGGTCCAGTGAAAGATAGCGGCTGTGAATTGTGAGAGGTATATACGACAGACGACTGGCCCCCATCCATTTATTCTGGACGGTCTAACATTTCATGTCTAATTGTTTATCAACAAACCTCGTAGAGTAGTATTTTTTCTTTTCTTTTTTGGTTAAATAGTTATATTTTTCTATATCTCGAAGTGCCACAAAGTCGTTTAATCGAGAGATCTTGCAATCGGAACGGCCTCATCTTGCACGTAGTTAGAGAGCGCACTCGAACTTATCTCTTGTTAAGTTGTCATTTGGTTAGTAAATCCTTTAGCAAAAAAAAGGAAGAAGTCATCTGGTCGTTCTTTAGGCCTTTTAAAAAGGTCCATTTGGACGTGCAAGTCCACGTACAGATTACATGGATGGTTTACACCTATCTTCTTATACTTTTATTTTTTGGTAACAATATCTTCTTAAACTTTTGTTTAGTGTGTTAGATGCATGATAATAAAAATTAAGTTATCTACATCCTACTTGACTTTGTTGTTTCTAAATATTTGAATTCACTTTAACAAAAAAATGAACTTAAATTGATAAAATCATATTATCTAGTAAATATTATAGTAATTTTAATTGTGATAAGTACAAATAAATATTAATCAATATGTTAAGCTAATTTTTTATCTTGGTAATGTCCCATGAATCTAGTTATAAACTAAATACATCATACATGTTCATCTAGTGAGAACATATCCAAATAATTAAAGCCTTGTTAAAAAAAAAAAAAAGAGATATCCAAGTAATTATACTAAAACATAAAATTATATTTATTTGGAAATATATGTTTTACTTCTAACTAATTAATTTCCTTTTTATTTTATTTTCTTATCCCCCTTCAAAAATTATCCTTTTTAATTTGTTTCTTTTACCAAAAATTATCCCTTTCTGTTTTTCTTACTTGTTCCATTACAATCCACATTTTATCATCATATATCATCTATAATAGAGCATCCCTTTTTCACATAATTTTTTGAAGATCAAACTATGGAAAATGAGAGAGAAAATTTGATTTATTTGGCTAAACTCGCTTACCAAGCCGAAAGATATGATGGTACGTCTCACATATATAAATTTGCGTTTTTTTTAACTGGTAATTAACTTTTATTTAAACTAGTGTACTAAGAACTTATTAGATGGTTAATTAATATACTGGTTTATTCTTTCACGTTGACATCTTTGGTCAATGGTAGTAGAATTTTGTGTTATAGAAAAAACATGATTGTTATTCAAATCAAATGATTACAAAAGATGTCATGTGGCAGATATGATGAAATCGATGAGAAAAGTATGTGAGCATGATATAGAGCTAAGCGAACAAGAGAGAGAACTACTAGCAACTGGCTACAAAAATGTGATGAAGACTAAGAGAGCTTGGTTGAGAATAATATCTTCCATTGAAAGAGAAGAAGACTCCAAAGGAAACAAGCAAAAATTGAAACTGATCAAGAACAAACATGAGATGGTTAAATATGAGTTCTTCAGTGTTTGTAATGACATTTTGTCTCTCATCGATTCTCATCTCATCCCATCAACTTCCAACGTCGAGTCAACTGTTTATTTCTACCGAATGTGAGTCATGTGCCATCATCATCATCATATCATCATCATCTCCATGTTATTTTGCTTACTTTGTTTCTTGGTATGTAGGAAAGGAGATTATTTTCGATATATGGCAGAATTTGGGTCTGATGCTGAACGTAAAGGAGCTGCAGATGATTCTCTTGAGGCATATAAGGTCATCTTTCAACTGTATCTTATCTCTATTTTTATGGAGTATAATATTCGTTTGGAGAAATAAAAATAAAAATATACACACTCGTAGGTTGCACTGGAAATGGCAAAGAGTGGTTTAGCGCCCACCAATTTGGTTAGACTTGGCTTGGCTTTGAATTTCTCGCTTTTCAATTTTGAGATCCTTAAATCTGTTGAAAGGTATATAAGCCTTTGCTTTTTAATGAAAAAAATGTATACAAAATTTGAAACTAATATTTTTGATAACTCTTTTTACATTTTAGATAATAACAATCTACCTGTTTGAAATCATACAGTGCATGTAAATTGGCTAAACAAGCTTATGATGAAGCAATTGTTGAAGTTGACGATGTTGACAAACAACTGTACGAAGATACCATGTTTATCATGGAGATACTTAGAGACAATATTTCAGTGTGGACTGGTAATATACTATTTGATTGTGATTGTGATAAAATCCTTTTAAAAAACTTTTCCATGAGCGATTTATCAGTATTGGTACTAATTCTAAGAGTGGTTTTCTAAAAAGTTTTTGTTTTTTGTTTGCAGAACTGAATTTTGATACCCCGCAAAACAAGATAGATAGATAATTAGATCATGTATCTGAGAGGATGAGGGCAAATCATAGCCCGTGAAACTTAGATTTTGATCGCAAACCCTTCATCAAAACAAGACTCTATGGTTTTTATTCTGATTTAAATAGCAACATCGAAAAATAAATAAATTAAAAGTCTATTTGTTAACTCGTAGAAACACAAATACATACTGCTGCGTATTTAAACTCTTCTATGGCTTTAGCTATGGATTTGTGTTTTTATTAAGGGTTTTGTGAAAAAAATTCGCAAACTAAATTAATTTTGCAAATCTAATCCTCAAATTAAAACTGTATAAAACAAATATATTAAGTCAAAAGTCACCAGCTAAAGACACTTCTCTATATCGATGAGTGTTAACGTTAACAATCTGTGAAAAAAATAAACGGAAAAACAAAAACGCATCATTTTAGAGTTTCGATTGTTGCATTAAGGATTCCATTATGGAGTCTCTCATCCCTGGTTTGGCTGCAATTGTGATTCTCACTTCGTTTATTGCTTTTCCAATGATTCGATGCAAGAAGAAAGTTGTTGATATTATGAATCCAAGGCTAAACAAGATCCCTAGAATATTATCATTGGCTGATATAAAATTTGCAACATTTGAATTCAACAAGAACACAATCGTGGGTCAAGGAGCTTCATAACTGTGTACAGAGGCTCAATTCCTTAAATCAGATCCGTGGCCGTGAAACGCATCGAACTCACAGGTCACAGTGAAATCGAAATAGTGACAAGGAAGGGAGAAGGGGAAGAAGATGAAGAAAATAGAGAGTTTGGTTTTCCACGTTTCTTTTTAAATTTTATTATTTAAAAAAACTGTATGGAGTTTGTTTTGTTTTTGACAAAACAACACGATTTCTTATTACTTAAAATGCAGTCAACGTTACATTTAATGACAATTATCTCATTTACCGTGTGATTTTTAACTTCGTAGATTTGATTTGCAAAGTTTTAATTTGAGGGTTAGATTTGCAAAATTAATTTAGTTTGTGGATTTTTTACAAAATGTGTGACCGGTAGATGACTAAATCCATCTTTACATCATTTTAAAAATATGATGAGCCAGTAATGAATTGTGTAGTATATAAAACCTGACCAAGCATACAATTTAAGAAAAAAGCTTTGATGAAGTAAGAGTCTTCTATAAAGTAAAAATGGATGATGTCTGTGTGTTTTTTCAAAATTTATTAACTCGCCTTAATTAAACCATCTTGTAAATATCTTCGGCCATTATATTAAGGTTATCACCAATGTTATTAAAACCGGACCGGAAGGCGAACCGGATAAGCATCCGGGTCATGGTTCAATTTGGTTCGACCGGGTTGAACCCGGTTCATAATAATTTATATTTATTTATTTTTAAATATAGAAATTTTAAAATACATATTATAAATAGTTAAGAGTTGATATAAAAATAAAAATATAAATATAATGGTATTAGAAAAATTAAACTAAACGGCTAAACCTAATTTTGTGAAATAATTTCTAATCTAACATATAATTAATTAATTTATTCATATTAATTGTTTATAAACCAGACCAGAAACCCAACCCGGTCACATGTCCGGTTTATGGTCGAACCCGGTCCGACCACCGGGTCGGTCCGGTTTTAATAACACTGGTTATCACTAATTAATTGAAAATCTGCGTAGAAATAATCTTAGAAATAAAACTTTTTGTTTTTCTTGTGTGTGTGGAATAAGCATCTTTTAATCGGACATATTTATTCCTCCGTGTATAAAGAAAAGATGAAGCCACGTCATAAATTACTTGACACATGCAAATTCCATTGAAATAATGAGTTAATTTCTATCTACCAATTTGACTTTCATTAATTGTTTCGTCACGTGTCTTAAACTCTATTTAAAATTAGATTAGCAATTGATATATACATATAACTACATTGCATTTGCATTGCTTTTTTTTTTTTTTTTTTTTGGACAAACATTTGCATTGCTTAAGTTGAGGAAATGAACCTTTTTTGTTCTCAACTTGTTCCAAAAGAACGTTCAATATTCAGGCAGATCTGTGAATATTTTTTCTTCTAGAATATATGCAGATGCAAGACTACAAAATTTGACAACTGAGAAGACTCTTATACCAAAATTTACGAAGCTTCGATTGTTTCGGTTTCTGTCTATCGCGAGTCGTACATTTATTGAGTCTTCAATTCTTCGTCTCACAGTACTTTTCTTTCAATTCTCGAATTTAATATCCCAACCTACACAGTACACAACTACACACTGTCACAACCTCATGTAGTTATGTTCCCATTAATGATTAACGACGTGCGTCTCGATTTCGGGTACATTTCTTTTCGTAACATTGCTTCCTACCATTTATTATTTTTCACCAAATAAACAAAATTTGATTGTACAGCCAGTCAAATAAAGCCAATATGTAATCTAGGGGTGGGCACGGAGCGGATATCCGGGATTTTGAAGGTATCCGCGATCCGCTCCGCTCCGTCCGGATATTTAGTTTTGTGATCCGTATCCGCTCCGTTGATAACCGGATATCCGATCATCGGATATCCGTGAAATTCGAATATTTTACCGGATATCCGATCCGCTTCCTAAATATTTTTTAAAAAAAAAAAATTCAGAAAAAAAATTATAACACAAAAAATTACAATTTTAATATAAAAAATTATTTACTTTTGATTTTTAAAAATTTTAGTGTTTAAATAGTCAATTTTATGAATATAAATTTATAAACATATATATAGATATAATAATTATCCAATTTATATATATAACTTTTTACATACATAGACATATATAAGGTAGCACAACACATTTTTTTCTTTTTTGTAACTAACACAACACATCTTCCACAACAACTTCATATTCGTTTTTACTTTTTTACAGAATACATAATTTGAAAAAACAAATAAAACAGACTCTTGTAAGAATCTTTTTTCTTACTAATACTAAATTTCAGGAAAACGTAAAAAAAAAAAAAACACATGCAAAATTGCAAACACACAATCCGTTTGTTTTTTTTTTGTCCACCTTGGCATAAGTTAAAAGTTCAAAGTAAAACACCAATGTTATTAAAACCGGACCGGAAGGCGAACCGGATAAGCATCCGGGTCATGGTTCAATTTGGTTCGACCGGGTTGAACCCGGTTCATAATAATTTATATTTATTTATTTTTAAATATAGAAATTTTAAAATACATATTATAAATAGTTAAGAGTTGATATAAAAATAAAAATATAAATATAATGGTATTAGAAAAATTAAACTAAACCCAATGTTATTAAAACCGGACCGGAAGGCGAACCGGATAAGCATCCGGGTCATGGTTCAATTTGGTTCGACCGGGTTGAACCCGGTTCATAATAATTTATATTTATTTATTTTTAAATATAGAAATTTTAAAATACATATTATAAATAGTTAAGAGTTGATATAAAAATAAAAATATAAATATAATGGTATTAGAAAAATTAAACTAAACCTAATTTTGTGAAATAATTTCTAATCTAACATATAATTAATTAATTTATTCATATTAATTGTTTATAAACCAGACCAGAAACCCAACCCGGTCACATGTCCGGTTTATGGTCGAACCCGGTCCGACCACCGGGTCGGTCCGGTTTTAATAACACTGACTAAACCTAATTTTGTGAAATAATTTATAATCTAACATATAATTAATTAATTTATTCATATTAATTGTTTATAAACCAGACCAGAAACCCAACCCGGTCACATGTCCGGTTTATGGTCGAACCCGGTCCGACCACCGGGTCGGTCCGGTTTTAATAACACTGTAAAACACATATTTCGAGTATTTCAGTTTTAGGCTAAAAATTTTAGCTCCCTCAATATATTAATTACTAGAATATACTGGGTCGTAATAAAGCCTCCAAACCAATACCAGAGAAACCATACACAACAGACCATAATATCTTGTACTCGAACTCATATCGTTTTTTTCCTTAAGAATCCTCAAATTTTTGGTTTCTTTTTTTATCTTTTGAAATGACAGGTTAATAGAACGGACCTACAAAGCCGGGTTCAAAAGATCCGGTTTACGATCCGTAACCATCGATTTGAAAGATGGAACTGTGGTCCACTTTTGGGTATCTAAGACCCGACTCGAATCCAAACCAAATTTCCTCCTCATCCACGGCCTAGGAGCTTCTGTCATCTGGCAATGGTACGACGTAGCTCGACGTCTTGCTCCTCATTTCAACCTCTTCGTCCCCGACCTGGTTTTCTTCGGCGGATCCTCCACGACCCGACCCGAAAGATCCGACATTTTCCAGGCCCAGACGCTCATGCGGGCCTTAGAGGCCCAATCAGTCAAACGATTCAGTCTCGTCGGTCCTAGACTCGGTCCTAGACTCCTAGCCAGCCCCGGCTCTAGGGGGCGGCGGATGGTGCGGAGGCCATGGACCCTTTTTAATATTTCAGTATTTAGTTAAGGAAAAAGGCCCAAATATATTTATTTTTAAAAATTTCTTACGTTAAAAGGCCCAAATTTTTTTTTTTGCCTTAGGTCCAACTAAACATTAAGACGGGCCTGCTCCTAGCTACGGCGGATTCGTAGGTTAGCGGATGGCGTCCATATTCGGAGACGCCGTGGAGAGGGTGGTGATTTGTTGCGCCGCCGTGTGTGCGTGGAGGAGAAAGATATGAAAGCCGGCGTTTGCAAGGTGTCGGATCTTGATGAAGCTTCAAAGATTCTTGTGCCGGAATCTGTGGAGAAGCTCCGGGAACTTATGGGTTACATTTTCTACAGGCCGGCGCTGGCGAGAATGGTGCCTCCTTCTTCTCCATGATTTCATCGACCATGTGATCGAGCTGGAGTACTTTTCTTCTCTTAAGCTTCTTCAACCAATGATCTTAGGACACGTATCTAGATGTCTTCGGGCATAGAATTATTCGACAAGAAAAAAACAAAAAGGAAAATAAGAAAAAGTTTTTAGAATGTTGATGCCAATCTAGCAAGTGCGAAATACAGTTTAAATTGTCTACTTGGAGCTCAAAGAAACATTGTCTGGCTGGGGTTTTTTTTCTTGAAGAATCTTACATTTTGATTTTTAATTTAACTCACAATCAATCTGAGTTAAAGGAAGTATATTCTGCCAAAAACCATTGAACAAGCGACAATCAATCTGAAGAAGAAGAAGAAGAAGAAGACAGACACATGTTTTCTCCACTTTTCTTTTTATAATTTATTTGAGCGATAGCTTAAATAGTCCATTTTCATAAACTAATTGAACTGTGGTGGCGATACGGGGAAGAAAGCAGAAAGAAGATGAAAAATATTCGGCCGGTGAAATTTTATTTATCTGGTTTCGTGAGTTTATTTTTTTATTTTTTTATTTCGTATGAATGTTATGGTTTCGTGAGTGTGTTCCCATTTTACAGAATCTAGATTTACTTTTTACATGGAGTTACAATTTTTATTATATCATATACAGTGAAAAGAATATGATCCAACATTTGTGAAGATGTTTATGAAATAAGTTAAAAGCTGTTGACACTGTATTTCATGTCTCTTTTAATATTGTTTTAAGTTTCGAAGTAAAAAATATTATACGTTACATTTTTCTGACAGCAGGAAATAGAACGATTCAAAAAGGAAATTTAATGAGAAAACTTTCCTAAAGTGTTGTTTTATTCCATCGGAAAAGAAACACCTTGTCGTTTTTAAATTTTACTAAACGGGCCGTTTCAATTAGCGTTTACCGTTAGGGAGTTTTAACGTGGTTAAGACGGAAGGGTTAGTCTTGTTAACAGAACAAACGTAAGGGTTAATTAATACTAAAGACTAAAGGGTTTTAAAATGAATATGATCGAAGTTGAGGAGTTTCTTCATTAAATTAAAATCCTCAAATCTGAACCGAACCGAACCGAACCGATTGGTATATCTGTATGGTTTTATATTTGGTTCGTCAATGTGAGGAGGCTTCTTCCTTTGGTTCCACGTCCCTTTCCTTTCTGTTTATCATCTCCCATACGGTCTCCTGGGGAGGCTAATACCACAGCTCTCTTGCTGGATGTTTTCTTGCAACGGTAGTGCAGAGAATCTCCACCGCCAAACGCAGCTTTTGCGACGCTGTCTTTGAGCACTTCCCTGGCTCGTTGCGGCTTAACGAGCTGCTTGTTAAGGTAAACCAGCTTAGGGAGTAGGCTAGAGACATTCTTGCGCAGCTGATCCTCGCCGACATTTCTCTGGATGGGGTTTCCAAGAATGTTCAGAGCGACGAGAGAGTTGTAGTTTGCTACTAGTTGGCCTATTGCTTTGGTGGTGGCGATCTTGTTGAAACTAAGATCAAGAACGATGAGTTTCAGCAATCTGTGTAAGCCCTCTACATTGCTGATCTTGTTCCCAGCTAGGTATAGTTCTTTGATCAGTGTACAGTTTGATAAACCTGATTCAATAGCTTGGGGGGGTCAAGACAGGAAGCAAACAAGTTACAAGCATTGTATGTTTTCTGGTTAATGACTATAATCTTACCTTGTCCGATTCGAGATATACGATTGTAACTGAGATCAAGCACTCGCAGACGCGTCAAATCTCTGAGCCCCTCGATAACACTGACCTTGTTCTTGGACAGGTTTAACGCGTGGAGTCCCTTTGGAAGCGATGCAGGAGTAATTTGAACTGCAGTGAACATATAATTGTCTATTAACAAGAACACACACACACACACACACACTTATAGGAGGCAAGAACGTACCTATGAAGTTGTTTGATAGATCAATGGACTTGAGGCTGGTGAAATGCGAGATGCTAGGGACGGCTTTCAAGCCTATGCTCGAGATGTGAGCCACACTCGAGGTTTTGCTTAGGGATTGGATAAGATTGTTCGCGTGCACTATCTCCTCCGAGACATTTCCTGATGGTGATCTCTCGATCTTGGGAGACGCTGTGAAGCCGGGGAAGCTGTTCTTGTCTTCATCCTCGTTTACAGGAACTGCGTTTTCGACGTCGAGTCCTTTGACCCACTCATCGACTCGTTTCATCGAAGAGGACTCCGCAGAGAAGGCTATCCACTGATTATTATGATGATTGGATTGCTTGACTTCATGGCTCGATTGGTCGTGTTCAGCAAAGTCAGAGGTGTAGCCAGACTGGTGGTGGTTCTTGGCACCGAAAGGCTGTGACTTTAGCGAAAGACGGTGTTTGTGGAGATTCCTATGGCTCCAGAGGAATAGTTTCCACCAGAGCCGACGGCTACCGGAGGGAAGTATCTGCATGGACGAATGTTTCTTGAGCATCACTCTATCTGCGCTTCTGTGAGACCTAACTGATTCGACGTCGTAGCTATCTCTCAGCTCATGGAGATCGGTTGTGAACTTGCTGAGAGTGGAGCAGGATCGTTTGAGCATAGGAGAAGCCACCCACGTGGTGACTCTGCCTAACCCTGGATCGCTGACGTGGCCACCTTCCTCGTCATCGCCATCACCATTTTCAGAACAATCTGTGACCTCCTTAGCTAACTCCTTGCTTTCAACGGCTCGTTCGTCAACTTTGGTTTTTGCAAGCTCATGATTAGTTGATTCTTTGTCATCATATGAATCATCGTAGCTTGCGGTGTTAGGCTCGTCTTTCTCCAGAGGCTTCACTTGATCTTCAAGTCTGATCTCAAGGATTCTTTGCTTTCTCGGTGGTTGAGGTTTTGAATTCCCCTGTTTCAGTCAAATGAATAATGAGTACGACGGAAACATCTCAAAACATAGATAATTCGCCGGAAAAGTTGACAAGAACACCACAAACAAACAAACAAAAAAGTCATGAGAGACACAGTAATACTCTATTATTCGATTGAGGCCAGCGAAATGGGATACTACTTTACCTTATTTTTATTTCTACTGATAAATCCAGCAAAGCAGCTGAATATCTTCATTTTCTTGTCAGCTAAAAGATCTCTCAGGAATTTAAAACTTAGCCGTAATCTTTTGGAAGTTGCGAGAGCGCCAAGTGTATATCAATATTAGAAGGAGAAATGACGCCGGAAAACGAGGAGGCAGTTCTTGATCCGACCACCGCCGATTCCTCCAATGTGTCGCCCAGAGTTTCAGAAATTTTGCCGTGCTGTGTTTCAATTTGTTCAGGTACCGACGTAAAGGTTACCGTTCAAAATCAATCATATACAAAGAAAAAGTAGAAGACTACTATATACTTTATGCCCTCGTAAATGAAAAGATAAATAAAAGTGAATTAGTAAATTGTTGAGAATCGATACGGTGGTTGCGTCGTGTGGCCGCAAGTAACGGCGTCCACCGATCTCAGATATTCATGGGCTCCACCATCATACGTGCAGCTGTGTTTTGTCCCATTGATGACTTGGCTAATTCTCATTTGGGTACGCGGCTATATATGTATCCAAATTTAATGGTCCCTCGTGTCGTGGCACATGCATGCTCCAAAACCAAACACACTCCTAATTATTTTGAAAATTTTAAACACTCTCATGCATATTAGTCATATCACTTTAAGAAGAGTGTGGTAACTCTGTACTGTACTCTTAAAGTGATATGACGATTTTACAATATACTTTTAAAAGATTGTACTATATATATTATTGTATTGATAAATGATAACATGCATGACTATTTTTGAAATGGTGTTCGATTATACTTATACAAGAAAATCTGAAAATAATAATGAATATCAGATTCCATTTAATTATGTATACATATACTGATATACATATTTAACTCCATTATTGTATGAGGACAGAATAATCAGATATAAACATATATAATTAAGAGAAGAAAAAAATTGGTGCTTCTCCTGGTGGAAAATAACATTCGTTTTTGTTTTTAGATTACCTTTCACTTTCTCTCGAAAAATATTGCACAATCTCTACAAACTTATTAATTCAAAAAAAATCCAACGGTTATAGGAGAACATACAAAGTGGATGTAATCGATATAGGAAGTTCAAAAACGTGTTGTCCTTGTTTTTAATATACGTGTCGTTACAATTACGTAAACATACTAAAGAAAATATATAATGAACATTTTGTTTTGTTATCTCCTTCTCCACAAATATATGTAAATCAGATTTTGTAGAAATTGCGCAATATCTAAACAAACAAAGTTAAAAAAATGGGTCCAATGAAAGATAGCGGCTGTGACTTGTGAGAGGTATATACGACAGACGACGACTGGCCCCATCCATAAACAACTTTGTGGCACTTCGAAATATATAAAAATACAACTATACGAGGTTTCTCCATAGACAATTATAGTTGTATTTTTATATATTTCGAAGTGCCACAAAGTTGTTTAACCGAGAGATCTTGCAATTGGAACGGTGTCATTTTGCACGTAGTTAGAGAGCGCACTCGAATTTATCTCTTGTTATTGGGTCGCTCTTTAGGCCTTTAAAAAGGTCCATTTGGCCGTGCAAGACCACCTATTAGATGGATGGTTACACTTACACCTATCTTCTTATACTTTTTTTGGGTAACAACATCTTCTTATTCTTTTGTTTATTGTGTGTTCGATGCATGATAATAAAATTTAAGTTATCTACATCCTACTTTATTTTGTTGTTTCTAAATATTTTAAATTACTTTAACTAACAAAAATTTAATTTAATTTGATGAAATTATAATATCTAGTCAATATTGAAGTAAATTTAAATGTGATAAGTATAAATAACATCAATCAATATGTTCAACTAATTTTTGATATTGATAATGTCCCATGGACCTAGTATATTTTAATATGTTTTACTTCTAACTTACAGTATTTAATTTCCTTTTATTTTATGTTCTTATCCTTCTTCTAAATATTTCTTTTTCTATGGTTTCTTTTACCAAATAATATCCTTTCTATTTTTCTTATTTTTTCCATTACAATCCACATTTTATCATCATATATATCACATATCTTGAAAGTTTCCACTAATCTATAATCGAGCACCCTTTTCACATTAAAAACAGAAAAATTGAAAATCAAACTATGGAAAATGAGAAAGAGAAATCGATTTATTTGGCTAAACTCGCTTACCAAGCCGAAAGATATGATGTACATTGATACTGTGTCTCAAATATACATATTTGCGTTTTTCGAACTGGCAATCAACTTTTATTCAAACTAATAGTATATTAAGAACTTGTTAGATGGTTAACTTTATATTGGTTTATACTTTCATGTTGTCATCTCTGGTAAATGGTAGTAGAGTTTTGTGTTATAGAAAAACTATTATTGTTATTCAAATAAAATTTTACAAAAGATTTATCATTTATGTGGCAGATATGATGAAATCGATGAGAAAAGTATGTGAGCATGATACAGAGCTAATCGAAGAAGAGAGAGAACTATTAGCAACTGGCTACAAAAATGTAATAAATACTAAAAGAACTTCGTTGAGATTTATATGTGATTGATAGATGACTAATTCCATCTTTACACATCATTTCTAAAAGATGTTGAGCCAGTAATGCATTGTCTACGTATATAAAACCTGGTCAAACATACAATTAAAGAGAGAAAAATTGATAAAAGAGAAAGTCTTATATAAAGTAATAAATGTATGTATGATCGTGTGTTTTTTTAATCTATTGCCTCGCCTTAATCTTGTAAATATCTTCTGCCACAAGATTATATATGGTTATCACTGATAAATTTAAAATATGCCTAGAAATAACCTTAGAAATAAAGCATCTTTTAGACGAACATACTTATTCCATATATAAAGAAAAGACGAAGCCATAAATTACTTCCATTGACAGAATAAGTTAGTTACCAACATATCTATCGACCAATTTGACTTTAATTAACAGTTTTGTCACGTGTCAAAAACTCCAACTAAAATTAGATTAGCAATTGATATACTTACATGATACATATAATTGCAAGGAACATTTTTCTTCTCGAAATGTTACAAAAGAACGAACGTTCAGTATTCAGACAGCTAGATCTGTGAATAATTTTTCTTCTAGAACATATGCAGGTGCAAGACTACAAAATTTGACAAATGAAAAGACTCTTATACCAAAATTGACGAAGCGTCGATTGTTTGGGTTTCTGTCTATCGCGAGTCGTACATTTATTGAGTCTTCAATTCTTGGTCTCGGAGTTGTTTTCTTTGAATACTCGAATTTAATATCCCAACCTACACGGTACACACTGTCACAACCTCATGTAATTATGTTCCCATTAATGATTAACGACGTGCGTCTCGATTTCGGGTACATTTCCTTTCGTAACATTGCTACTACCATTTATAAATTTTTACCAAATAAATAAAATTTGATTGTACAGCCAGTTAAATAAAGCCAATATAAGATAACACAACACAATTTTTGTGTGTGTCTAACACAACACATCTTGCACAAGAAATTCATATTCGTTTTTTACTTTTTCTAGTGAACATATAATTCGAAAAATAACTAAAATAGACTCTTGTAAGAGTAATAATTAAATTTCAGGAAAACGTAAAAAAATATGCAAATTTATTAAATATATAAAATATGCTGGGTCGTAATAAATCCCCCAACCAATACCAGAGAACAATACACAACAGACCATAACATCTTGTACTCGAATCGTTCTTTCCTTAAGAATCCTCAAAATTTTTTGTTTCTTTTTTTACCTTAGTAATGACTGGTTGCTTCAGTTTCTCTGAAGCAATAGAACGGACCTACAAAGCCGGGTTCAAAAGATCCGGTTTGCGATCCGTAACCATCGATTTGAAAGATGGAACCGTGGTCCATTTTTGGGTATCTAAGACCCGAGTCGAATCCAAACCCAATCTCCTTCTAATCCACGGCCTAGGAGCTTCTGCCATCTGGCAATGGTACGACGTCGCTCGACGTCTTGCTCCTCATTTCAACCTCTTCGTCCCCGACCTCGTTTTCTTTGGCGGATCCTCCACGACCCGACCCGAAAGGTCCGACGTTTTCCAGGCCCAGACGCTCATGCGGGCCTTAGAGGCCCAATCAGTCAAACGATTCAGTCTCGTCGGTCTTAGCTACGGCGGATTCGTGGGTTATCGGATGGCGTCGATGTTCGGAGACGCCGTGGAGCGGGTGGTGATTTGTTGCGCCGCCGTGTGCGTGGAGGAGAAAGATATGAAAGCCGGCGTTTTCAAGGTGTCGGATCTTGATGAAGCTTCCAAGATTCTTGTGCCGGAATCTGTGGAAAAGCTCCGGGAACTTATGGGTTACATTTTCTACAGACCGGCGCTGGCGAGAATGGTGCCTCCTTGTCTTCTCCATGATTTCATCGACCATGTGAGCTACTTTCTTCTTTTAGCTTCTTTTAACTAATCATCTTGCGACACGTCTCTAATTGTTTTCGGACATCTCATCTCAAGAAAAAGCCAAAAGAAGAAAATAAGAAAAAGTTTTTAGAATGATGACAATCTAGCAAGTGCGAAATACAGTTTAAAAATCATGGAAAAAAAGATTTGAAATATTCTAACTGTCTGATGATAATTTATTAAATTGTCTACTCGGAGTCAAAAGAAACAATGTCTGGCTGGAATCATTGTCTTGAAGAATCTTAAAATTTGATTTTTAATTTAACTCACAAGATCTATCAATACTTCTTCGAAAAGTAAGATTTGTTTGGTTTAACTTAACAAATGACAGTCAAAGTTATTCTACGTGGTAATGGGTAGGTCTGACTTCTAAAAAGAAAACAAAAAGTAGTTATGCAAGTTCTATGTAAATTACTTGTTGAGCATTTAGTTATATATATTTCTATAAGAAACGGTCCAGAAAGAGTAATCTTTATATATTATTACCAACAGGCTTTGAGCAGAGAGAATGTGGAAGAGAAGAGGGAATTGATCAAAGCCATACCAAAAGACAGAATCATCGCAGAGATTCCAAAGCTCACACAGGTTCACTCTTTTATTCCTCCCAAATTCATCAACATCACTCAACTTTCCATAAGTAAGCATAGTCAATATAATATATGAATGCAGCAAACATTGATAATATGGGGAGAGCATGATCAAGTGTTTCCATTGGAGATGGGGAAGAGACTTGAGAAGCATTTAGGAGATAATGGGAGACTTGTTGTCATCAAGAGAACCGGTCATATCTTTAATTTCGAGAGACCCAGAACTTATTACAAACTTCTCAAATCTTTCCTTTTGCAGACCAAACCACAGATCACTGTCTCTAACGGAAGTGTTTGAGATTTGAATCTTTCTGTCCTTTGTTTATCTTCTCATGTATCTTTGAGCTTTATTAGTATAAAAGCTTCCCACTTCGTTAATTATTTGTATCATTAAATCCTAAAAATCGTTAATTTTAACCATATGTTCTCCGACGAAAAGCAGAGAAAATGAATCAAGTAATCAATAAAATTTGGCTATCAACAGAATACACGAAGCTTTTCTGCTCTTTGAGTATTTATATTCCGATGAAGAAGACGAACAAATCTTATGTGCTTTTTGAAATAAACACCTTGTCGTTTTTTAATGTTGCTAAACGGGGCGTTTCATTTAGCTCTCTCCGTTACGGAGTTTTAACGCCGTTATGACGAAAAAGGCTAGTCATTTTTAACAGAACGTTAAGGGTTGGTAAATGAGAAGACAAGATCTCAGGGTTTTTAAATGAATCCGATAGAAGCTGAGGGGCATCTTCATTAAATTCACTTTTTAAAATCTCCAAATCAAAATTGAACAAATATTTGGTTGGTATTCGGTTTACATGTTCGCCAACAAAATTGCAATTCTCCTTTCTCTTCTGCATAATTTGAATCTCCGTCTTTTGATATTTGTACCATTAAATCCTAAAAATCGATTAATTCATCCAAAATTTCTGATATTGAATTCGTTGGCCAGAAGATAAAATTGGGTATTTTCAGTGCTGAACTGCTGATCACATGAAAGAAGAATGCATTCATTTCAAACTAATCCTCCTTCGCAATTAATCCAATAATTAAAAAAGTCAAATTTTTCTGGAAAATTATATTGATGTCAAGAGAAAAACGTTGGAATCTATTGATTTTTTGGAAGTGAGATGATTATGGAAGACGAGATTATGTACCAGAGAGAGGGATAAACAGCAGAGAAGGAAGAAACAACTCTGCAAATTATGAAACCCTCTCACATTGGAATTGATATTTGCCTCCAGAACAAAGCTAACAAGAATTGATCTTGCTGCTGAAAGAAGAGGCATCTTTCTTCTACCAAAAATCAACCAGCAAACAGATTAAAAAGCAAATCAACTACTTCTTAAATCTATCACCACTAAAAGAGAAGTAATCAGCTTTGAGAAATTCGAAATTGAATTGAAAACGCTATTGATTATGTACGATAAGTGATAATAGCATTGGTATATATATATATATAGTAGAGTCGGCCTCCTCCACTGTCCTCCTTCAAAAACCCTAATTTCCCTTTGGGTGAATCATTTAACGGGCTTTTTAATATAGTCCAGTCAAATTTTAACGGGCCTGTTTAGTATAGTCCAGTCAAATTTTCATGCCTGCTGATAAAATTGCATCTGAGACTGAAACGATTGGGGTAAACAAGAATTAAGAAAGAGATGATGCATCAAAGAAAAAGCTTAGCTTTCACAATTTTTCATTTTTAACTATCGTTTCTGAATGATCTCGATCATTTCTTAATGAAAAACTTTAACATATAGAAACAGACAGATAAAGTAGTATCCATGATTCAAAAAGGAATGAATTAAGACGAAAATTATGATAAAGTGTTCTTTGGATGTACTTTATATATAATATAATATAATAAATAAATCATCTGGTTTGTCAAACTAGTATAATATAATCCTATAAAAACTAACTTGAGAATCCAGATGAAACTAAACCGGACCCAATAAGAACAAAGATATCCGAGTGTTGTTGGTTTATCATCATCTAAACCGGATAACAATGCAAGATATGTCATCAGTGCTGTTTCTTTTCAATGCTTCACCAATTACTTTCTTCGCCGCTTCCTTTGGATCTCTCAACCTCTTAGCTACATCTACTGCTTCTTGGTTTGACATCACCTGTTTCAATTGTTTTCATCTTTCAACAAAACACACTTTTATCAAAATGCAGACGAAGTAACAATGAAAAATTCTACCTTGGAAACACCATCACTAGCCAGAATAAGCATATCTGTGTGACTATCAACTGTCACATGCTTAATGTCAGGCTCTGTATTCAAATACGCTTTAAGGTTTTTGTCTCCAAAGACACGAGACACAGCTAACAAACCATTCACTCGAGCAACATCTCCTGTTCAGTTCCACAAATTCAGCATCTCATATCATAATAGCTAAATAAAGCTCAAACTGTGTGTTTTTTCTTTTCTAAACCTGGTCTGTTGGTTACAAATCCACCTTTGCTCTCAATCAAATCCCGTTCAGCATCATCATCAGGATCATGATCAACACTTATCTGCTCTGCTTTACCTCTACGACAAACAATCGCTCGCGAATCGCCTACATTAGCTATCCACAGCATCTTCCCATTGATCAGCATCGCAGTCACTGCAGTCGAACCACCACTCCCTAAATCAGAACTGTTGTCTGATAGAATCGTCTGGTCCGTGTTCTCATAAGCTTTCGAAATCGTTCTTCGAGGATCAACCAAGAATTCTCCCTAAACACAAGTTATTAACACAAATCATAATAAGCCGGAAAGGATAAAAGAAACCATCTTTTGTATGTAACTTACATCTTTTAGGATGTTTGAGAAGAGATGTTTCTGCAAATAAGCAGCTACACCATCACCTTTATGACCATCAAAGATCGCAAATAGCCCCAATTCATTGCCTTTGAGGTTGATAAACTTAGCAACGTGATAATCCTCCATCGAGTGTTTTGATTTGCCTTTCACTAAACTAAATCCGAATTTGATCCCTCCTTCATTGTTTTTCCCTTTACCCGATTGAGATCTTTGTCCTACCACAACCTAACATTAATATGAAGAACACAACAGATCAGAAAATCTCAAAATCTCCATACCAAGAAGCTCTTTGCGAATATTGTAACAACAACAAAAATTCCAGAAAACACTGTTAAGTACGATTACTAATTTACTACTAACTAGTTTGCGACTTACTTGAGTATCGGAACGTGAGCAGCAGATCCCGGGCATTTGATTCGACGGTGGGTTAAGCTACGAACGAATTCGAATTGCGAAATTTCACGACCCTGAGTTTAGGAAAAACACGACGATGGCGGCATCAAAAGACGGAGAGAGGAAGACGATGAAGCGAAAATTGAAGAGAGAAATGGGTGGAAGTTAACCTTTAAGTTGCTTCAATCCGCAACTACGGATGATCAATTTTGCGACGAAGCAAGCAAGCCTTCGCTTTCTCTCCTTCGTCAATGTCGTTTTCTTTTGCGGGAATTTTACATCCACTGAAATAATTCTGGTATAGTAAGTTGATAAATGATTTTTTTAATTCAACACATATGAAGGGCCATGTCATCTACTATTTTGTTTTGTTTTGAAAGACTCTTTGCATGCCTTATTTTGGAAATTATATACACAGATCACAATTTGTCTATGTATATTTTTGGATAAAAACATGCATATATTTAATACGTTTTTTTTTTTTCAGTATCCAAGACCAAACTACAAAATTAGGAAACAAAAGGAGGTGTTTGGTATTTTTTTTCTTTTTTTTTCTTTTGAATTTGTTTCCCTTTTGATGTTATTGATTAATGCATTTCTATTTGTTTCCCTTTTGATGTTACTTTATAGTGTGTATACGGCAAATTTCTGATAAATTTACCAAATCTGGCATTGACATTTTGGGGGACTTTGTATTGATTTAGTCTTGATGAAGCCAGTGAAGATCCACAACTAACTAGTTAACTTTGTAAGGCCCATAGCTATACATATATGAGGATCAATTAAACAAAATGATAAGTAACTGATCTTCATTTATGTATAGTTATGGTCCTTATATAGATAAAGCCCATTTGATAGTCTATGAAGGGTATTCTCGTCCTTTCCGTCAATCGTCAGCCCCCACGACACTTTCGTCTTCCACCTCCGTCGTCAGCCGCCACGGAGAGAGAGAGAGAGAGAGAGAGAGAGATAGACAGAAAAAGATGAGGTTGATAGTGCACAACATGTTGTCTTGCAACATCAAGGGAGTGGTTAACAAGTTTCCACTGCTGATCGAAGCTGAGAAAGTGATTGAGAAGGAGGTCGATTTCAACCCGGACTTCCTCAGGCACATGTTCGCGAAGATCGAGTGGAAGGCTTTGGTCGATGGTGCACGTTCTATGGGATACACCGAACTTCCTGATCACGCACCAGACACGGCCGCGCTGGAATCTGACGAATCCTTTCTCAGGAAGTTCCACCACGCGTTGCTCGAGCTCCACCTCGAGGAAGGCTCGCTCGTCTGCCCAGAAACCGGTAGAAAGTTTTCAGTCGACAAGGGAATCCCCAATATGCTTCTCCACGAAGACGAAGTTTAATTATGTATCTTTTGTTCTTGATTGGAGTAGAAAAATTATCATTGATTGCGTATTATTGATGCTTTAGATTGAATCGTTTTGCACTGAATAATGGACGACTCTCTATTCTCTAAGCGTTAAATCTTTGTTCTTGTTCAAAACTTCATTCTACTTTAAGCACTATCTTCATACATTCGTAGACAAAGTAACTAATTGCAGCAGAAGGCAATACCTGGAGACATGAAACAGAGGAACAGTAACATATCAAGCTTTGGCAAAACTATAGACACAACACAATGTGGTATATGTGGAAGAACTATTATGCAAACCTGGAGCAAGCTTGGTAAAAGTCCTGCGTATAAAGCTGGGATGCCTCCTCTCTCGATGATCATGAAGCCCATAGCTAAAGCACTGAGCTTGTTTTTACCCGTCTGCATCTGAAGCTGTCTTCTCACTACTTCAAACGGATACGTGGCTACTTCAGTACACGCACCTGCTACAGCACCGTACAGGAGAGTCCTGATGGGTCCTAACTCGAGTCGGCCAAGAGCGTTGAGTTCTTGTCCCTGCTGCTTCATGTCTTTGAGTCTTTTCCGGCCTTCTGGTGTATGCAGATAGGATGATTTAAGGATGTCGTACACGCCATAGAAAACTGCACCGGATAGAGCCATGCTTGCTATTGACGGGACTATACCCTTGTAGAGAGAGAACAATCCTTCGTTTTGGATCATATACTTGAAAGCTCCTCCGATTCCACCCAAGGCTTCTCCACCTCGAGCCACTAGTTTGGTTCGTAACTGTGCAGTAAAAGAACACATTCCACTCAAAAATGGCTCCACATGTTCTTATCGTCCTATCCAGAACTAAATGCTTACCAACGCTATCACTATAAAGCACATAACTTTGTCAATTTTGGTCTAAAATGGTTTTTTTAAGAGTAAGAACTTACAGTGTCGAGTGGCAAGCAGAGTACAGTTGCAGTAATCCCAGCAGCAGCTCCAGCAACAAATCTTTCAAAATTGGTTGCTTCTTCATTCCCAGCGAGTCTAAGCAATTGCTTTCTGTACGTATCGTAGGCACAAAAATTGACAGCTTTGAAAGGAGCCGTTCGGAGAACATTGAGCAAATTACCTTTCCAGAATCCTTTAAACCCCTGCGTCGTCGCAATTGTCTTAGCGACCACCAACAAATTCCTCTGTTCACCACGAACTGTATATTCCAGCTTTAGTCTCTCAAGTGGGGCTAAGAAAGTTCTGGCATCAACAACAAAAACGCATTATCAGAACGAAAACCAAAATGGGGAAACGAGAATCATGGTTTTTGGTTCATGCATTTCATCAAACGACTTATAGGCGTAGTAATCTAATAAAACATACTTGGAAACCATGGCAGCTACAGCACCTGCCCAGAGATGCTTCCGTGTATTCATGGTCCCGCTTCTCCTCACTCCACCGAATTCTCTTCGTTTTCCATTTCCCTTGCCGCGAATTTCATCGTTTTCCGTCAAAACATCCTTGCATTCCCGCTCGGATCCGTCTTTACTCAAGCTCACGGATAGGAACAGCAAGTCCTTACCGGAGCGGAGACGGGTTTGCTTTCTCCAGTAACCGGTAAAATGCACAGGCTCGGAGTCGGAGCAAATGCATTTGGAGGAGATCGAGTCGAAGAAGGAAGAGGAAACGCCTGGCGGTTCGAGAAACAAACCACCGGTGCCGAAGAAAGCTTCATTGGATTGATCGATAGAGCTGGAAGAAGAAGAAGGATCGTGAGGATAGATATGGAGTCCTGACATTTGGATAATGAAGGAGAAAATCGAATAGAAAATTTGTAGACATTTGGGAATTAGTCAATTGAGTGGTCTTATTGGGCGTTTTTGTTTTATTTACTTTCTTATGGCACCAAAAGTAAAGGTCAGAAAAATGTAAAAGGTAGCAGCAATCAATAAAATAAAGAATTCAAAATCATACTAACTGTGTAATTTAACGTAACTTTTGTACCAATCGCGCAATAATTCTCAACTTTGACTCCTCTTTGACTCTTGCGGCATGCTTACGTCAGCACATCCGCGTAGCAAATAGCCGTTGGGCAAATGCCGTCGAGAGTCTGCTCCGATGATATAAATACCAAATGGCTTTTAGCGCCAACTTCATTTCCGTTTAATCTCACACTAGTCTCCATACGAGAGAGAGAGAGAGAGAGAAAGCGGGAAAGCGATAACGGAATTTTTGTTCGTGAAGTCTCGAAATGCAGAAGCTAGGGTTTCCAGCGATGAAGAGCATGGATCAGATCCGTTCGTTGGCTGGATCGGCGAAGAATTTCTCCTACTCCTCGCGTCCACCTCAGGATTCCGTCTCTTCCGGAAATTTCTCGAATCTGAAGTTTACTGCAGGTTTTTTTTTCTTCGTTTGGCTTGATTTTGAGATTTTGTTCCGATGCTTTATGAAATCGCGCTATTCTGATGATCGCGATATCTGCGCTTCTGTTTTCCAGAAAAATTGGTGAAGGAACAGGCGTCTATGAAATCCGATCTCGAACTGGCGGTATTTCGATTGCTTTTCCCGATTTCTTCTTTCATTCTGCATCTATACAAACTTAAGTTTGATCGATGTGCTTAAGAGGTATGTATGGTGGTGTTGCTAGGATCGTGTGTTTTGGTTTCCGTTCTACTGTTTAGTTTTTGGAATGAGCAGGAAAAGGCAGATCTCTCTGCTTAGTTTTGCGAGTCTTTGATTTGATTATCCGCGGGAATATCTTATTTTGGAAAGATTTTGGGATTGACGGATCGAGTTATTGTTGATTTCTTAAGATATATTGTAAGGAACGCATTCGACAAGAGTTTGATAGAAATCGTCATCTTTTTCCGTGATCCAGAATTCTAAGCTGAAGAAGTCAATGGATCATATACTTGCATTAGAGGAAAAACTCCAAAACGCTTTCAATGAGAATGCTAAGCTCAGGGTAATGCAAAAAGAGGATGAAAAGCTTTGGAGAGGGATGGAGTCCAAATTTTCTTCAACGAAGACTCTGTGTGATCAACTTACTGAGACTCTCCAACACTTAGCTTCCCAGGTTCAAGAAGGTAATAGCAGATGCACATTGGTCGTCGAATTCTTGAAACTACTTATGGTTTGTTGCTTATTCTGTTTCCTAATTTTCCTCTACAGCTGAGAAGGATAAGGAGTTTTTTGAGTCCAAATTCTCTACGAGTTCGGAAGCAATAGACTCTTTAAAGCAGCAAATGCAAGACCTATCTTTAAGACTGGGTGCTGCTGAAGAAAACGTCAAAAGCCGTAAGTTGTTGGTTTGCTCCAGACATGTTTTGTTGATTTCTTTCATAGCTAATTTGAAAATGATTGAGTTGCTGCAATGTGGTTCACTGATATTTCTCTATGGTTCCTTTTCTGAAAATCGCTATGCATTTTAGTTACATTTAAGTCAATCTTGCAGGAGAGAAGGAACTAGAGGAGCTCAAACTCGAGAAAGAACAGAGAGAAAACTCTTATCTAAATGAAAAGTGTAGAACTGCCAGTCTCTTAAAAGAAAAAGGTAAATTTCTTGTTCTTTTAGATTCACAATGTAATTTTTCACATGCAGTAAGTCACATGCTCTATCTGATAAAGAGCTTGAACGTGTACCCACACACCAAATAGGTTGAAAAACTCAGTGTTTCTGAACATGTTCTCTGTTTAGATCGAAACAGGATAGTTAGTTCTTAGCTTCCATACAGGTCATTAGTCATAAGAACGCACACTTGTTTCGTACAGGTTCTCAGATTCTTACAACTTTGTATTGTCATACAGATCACATTATACGAATTGTGTTTACAGTTGCAATAAAGATGCACACTAAAAATATGAAATGAGAATACTCTTTTTGGGACGTTTTAGAGCTATATGATAGTCATGTTGTTTGTATAACATCTTCTTACTTTTCCTTCCCTGTGGCAGATGCTAGGATAGCGAATTCTGAAGCAACTATATCTGAATCAAAACTTAACATTGAGAATTTAACCTTCCAACTTGGGAAGGTGCGTCTGGAGTTAACATCAAAAGAAGACGAGGCCAGAAACCTTGTTGACATCAAGGAGATCTTGGAGCAAGAAAAGTTGAATATTCAGCTGAGTGCTGATAATCTATCTGAGAAACTGATTAGTTCAGACCAGGAGGTCAAGAAGCTCGAGGGGTTTATCCACTCTTTGGCAACCGAGTTGGCTGAATTGGACAAAAAGAACTTGGCCTTCATGGAAAAGTTTGATAAGCTAAATGGCTTATATGGCACTCACCTTACGTTGCTCCAAAAGGATAGGGATATTGCTTCTGATCGTGCTAAAAAATTATTCGATCAACTCCAAGGAGAGTTCTTGACTGTAACTTTCCAGAAAGAAGCTCTGGAATCAGCAGGCAAAGAGTTATATCAACAAAAAGAGGAACTTAAGAAAGCTAAAGAGTCATTAGTTACCCAGCTTGCCGAGGAAAGCTGCTCCGCAAGGCAAGAGATTGAAAAACTAGAGTCTGAAGCAAAATGTCTAGTTTTCAAAAATGCTGATATAGAAGCAGTGATCTCAAAGCTGAAAGAGGAAATGGATGCTTTGTTGGAAAACCTGAGAGCCTCAGAGAATAAAACGGTAGATACATTTTCCATTTCTTTGTGCAGTCTCTAACAAATTATCAGTGCATAGTTGCAATGCTTATTCTGTTCTTGTATCCTGCAGAAAGAATTATCGTTGAAGATTTCATCATTAGAGATGGAAAGCAACGAGAACTATGAGAAGATGCAGGCTGATGCACAGAAAAAGGCTGAAGAAATGGAGTCTTTGCAGAAAGAGAGCGAGAGCAATCAGCTGCGTGTGGATTCACTGTCGAAAGAGGTGAACCAGCTCCAAAGCGTTATTGAAGAGAAAGAGCTTCTTATTCATCAATGCAAGGAAAATGAGAAGAAGCTGGACCTGCAAACCACAAAGGTTTAAGAAGATAGATATTGAAATATTCTTTATGATTCTTATCCACATTTAGATACTCATCAAATATGAACTCCATTGCAGGACAAGGAGCTACTGGCAGCTTCTGAAACTAAGCTTGTAGAGGCGAAGAAGCAATATGATCTGATGCTGGAAAATAAACAGTTGGAATTATCAAAGCACTTGAAGGAGTTATCTCAGAGGAATGACCAGGTATATCTGGATTAATATCTCCATGTATATGTGCTCGAATAGTATGCCGATGATGTGGTTTGAGCCCTTAATTGGATCCAAATATAATACACCCGAAAATTTGATATATATGCTTTTCTGATGCTTTTTAGGCAATTAATGATATCCGGAGGAAATATGATGCGGAGAAGCAAGAAATTATCAATGCGGAAAAGGATAAGGTATATATACTGACAAATTCTTTTTTTGTAATTGATCTGATCATTGGTTCTGTGATGGTTTTGGTTCTGGTTTTAGGTTGAAAAGGTCATCAAAGAACTATCCACTAAATATGATAAAGAGCTTTCAGATTGTAAAGCCGAATCAAAGCAGCAATTGCTGACCATCAAGGAGGATCATGCTTCTCTGGTATAGCAATCTCCACTTGAACCTGATATTTCTGAATCACGAATCATGAATAAGCTTTAACATGTGTTGGAAAGAATTGTCTAAGATTTAAGTCCATCATAATTACAGGTTTAGTAGCATAAGATGCAGATATCTGAATCAAAGTCCCTTTTCTCCGGCTTTTGTTTTTGGAAGTTTATCACTGAGCTGGTTTTAACTAGCAAATAGGTTGATATATCTGCATTCTCTGCAGATACTGACTATTAGGGAGGAACATGGAAATAGGGAGTTCAATCTGAAAGCCAAGCACGATGAGGAACTGAGACAGGCTCAGATTCAGGCTGAAACTGAATTAAAAGAGGTACCGACAGACATATAATTTGATAGTTCGATATCAATAAGAAGCCTCTGGTATTCAAGTGGTTATTTTGTTTTTTATTATCTTCACCCAGAGGATAACAATACTTAGGGACGAGCATGACGTTCAGTTGAAAGCATTCAAGTGTCAGTACGAAGATGATTGCAAGAAGCTGCAGGAAGAATTAGATCTTCAGAGATCAAAAGTTAGTATTTATCATTGTAAGATGCCCCTGTTCAGGTTTAAGACCTAATGACTTATATGAGTTATCGTTTGCAGGAAGAAAAGCAAAGAGCTTTGTTGCAAATGCAGTGGAGGGTTATGAGTGACAAACAGCCTGAAGAGCAAGAAGTGAGCTCTAGGAAGGTTAGACCACAAATCATTTTGATCCACCAAAAGAATACTTTGTGTTACTGATATATATCATCACATTTAACTAAAAAACGCAAACAGATGTTGACTTTGATGACTTGATCATACTGTAGGAATATTCGGTCTCATCTGTCAAAGTGAGAGGTTCTCGTCCGACTGGTATCAGGAGAAGCCAGCATACAACAGTGATGCATGATGAAGATGAACAGGTAGGAAACGAATTACTATTTTTTTGTTGTTGTTTCTGCTTGGTCAAAGTCTGCACATATAAATATACAAAACATCCTTGTGGATGAATTGCAGGACTCCCCTTTTGTAAAGGCAGCAGAAACACCTGTGACGAAGATGTTGAAGAAAGTTGAAAATGTGAATACAAGAAGCTTAATGAGCAGTCCAAAGCATCATAGCAAGGTAAAAACATTTAAAACCTTTTGTAACTACTATTACATGAGCATCTAACCTCACCATTTGTTTTGTGGTTTAACTTTGGCAGGTGTCTCGTCGAGAATACGAAGTTGACATGAACAATGGGAGGACCACAAAACGTAGGAAAACAAAAAGCACAGTCATGTTTGAGGTACTTTGCTCTGTGCTTTTATCCCTTCTGATATCTTATGATTTGGATTATGTTCAACAGCCATCTTCTCGAAGTTGAGATTCACCTTTTTTTTTAATGACAACAGGAACCAGTAAGAAGAAGTTCTCGGTTTACACCCAAAGTCAAGACCCCCAGAAGTATCGCTAAGGTAAAGATAGATCCCAAACGTTTGCTAATAAACATTTCTATACTGAGACCTTTTCCTAATATCTTGTGTTGGAGTTTTACAACATAGAATGTCTTGTACATGTGCAGGTAGCAGAAATAAGCACGCATCCACGCTCTGCAAATATTGGAGATCTCTTCTCAGAAGGCTCCCTGAATCCTTATGCTGATGATCCTTACGCATTTGACTGAACATTGTAGCACAAAGCTTGGCTCCTAAACTCGTTTTCCTTGCTTTAAGCTCTCTGCTATACTATCACGAGCTTGTTGCAGAATTTACAAACGTTTCCTATTGCATTAACTTTCTCATTTTGAAAATTTGGGCTTGTAATATTGTGGATATTGCAGAAAAACAAAATAAACCCTATCACTGATGACTCCTCAATTCAAATAGTTACTATTTCAACACAGACGTTTCAGATTTTTGTTGAATTCTACCAGCAAATATAATTAGCAATGAAATCTGATAAAGTGACGATGATCCATTTACATAGAGAAAATGTGCTAGAATTCGAAATAGCAAAAGCTGTTACAAACAGTGGGAGAAATTAACGAGAAACGAGAAAGAAGACGAGGAAGAAAGTGGAAAGCAAGAGAACCAAAACGACGAGCAGAAGCAGCTCCATCAAGCTGCAAAGCTTAATCCGATTCCTCCTTTTCTTCTCCATCGCAAGCTCTCTCCTCAGATCCTCAATTTCTCTTCGTGTCTCTCCTTCCTTGTGTTTCCAGACAACACCGACAGAGTTTCGCATGAGATTTTACGGAATTATCCGAAGAAGAAAAAGGAGAAAGAAGAAGGATCTAACCTCGCCGGCGGTATCGATGGTGGCCTTCTGATCGCGGGATGAAGCCAGTGAATAGAGAAGCATAGAAGCGCGGGCGCAGCGGATTGCAACTCGCTCTCTGATCGATTCGTCTTTGGTTGTCATCTCCTCCTTCATCTCTCTCTCCTTTCTCTCTGTTTCGATTTCGAATTTCAAAACTACGCCGCGCGGGGTTGTGTGGTACTTGCTACAAGTAACAGGTGTCAGTACATGATTAGTGAGGCCACCTGAAAATAAAACAGTATTTAGAAAATAAAAAAATCACCCAGAAAATATGCACTTTGAATTTTTAATCTTTAGGCATTTTCGGGTTTTCCCTCCTAAATTTCTAATTATTCCCTCGCTTATGGAAACAAAGGGCGTATTTCAAAAATTTCACCTCGACTAGTACAGTATTCCAAATTCCTTGAGTTTGTTACATTTTCTTCCTTGGTTTTCTAAAAACTCTAGAAAGAATACTTGGAAATCTTATCGGAATCAGGGGTAACGAAAATCGTCTGGGAAACTTGTGATTGCGGCAGTCGCCGGTAAAAGTATCTGCTCCGTCAGCCGCTAAATCTCTCAATTTCTCAGCGTAAGCTACCGATTCGTTTCTTCCCATAAAACTTGTGTTCCTAGTAAATCTGATTTCGTCGGGTATTAGCTTAAGGATTAGCAAGGAAATCAAAAGCGATAAGTTTACTAGATTTTCTAGAATTGAAGTTTTTCTTTGGATGAATTCTGGTTTGACGATTTGAAACTGGTTGATTACTTACTTTGGAGAGTCTAATAGACCTTCCCGATTTCAGTTTTTACCAACGGATCTGCTCTTTGTTCTTCCATGTGTGTGTTTTTTTTGCTCCTTCAAATATACTGTTTAAACGATTATGTTAGTGATGTACTCGAATGAAGAATTGAGCAAAACGATTTTCATCAAGCTAGATTACATTTTTCGATTTCAAAATCTTATCACTAATCTTCATCTCATGTTTTATATTTCAGGTTGCATCACAATACAGAGTCCTTGTGGTAATCATATATGTATTTATGTATCATCATCATATATTCATATTAGCCTTATATACTATGCTTCAGCTTTAAGTAAAAGACTTTTCAATAGTCCAAAGAACGTGGCCTGCTACTGAACCATCAATAGTTAGTTTCAAATAACTTTGATATTATCTATCGATAGTGACTCACTCAAGTCTTCTTGTCAAACTCTGGTTTACCATACCTTGAACATAAACTATAGTCAGAATTCATAAATGTTTTAATGCAAATTCCAATAGATATAACTCCCTGTACGTACGTGTTATGTCAAGTACAATTCAATGCAAATACTAATAGATTGAGAGAGAGATCTAAAAGCATGAACAAAGAGAGATGGAATATTTCTTCATACAAGCATATAATTTAAAACTTTTTTGCTACTTGTACTAGTATATATACATAACTTTGTCTTTGATCTCATATTCATTCATCTCTCAAGGAGACTAGCATAGGAGCCTAAGCAAATTTGATTGTTTAAACAGCTTCGTAGAAGTGTGATCATGAGGGTGCATGAACTTGCAGTTGGGACAAACAAGAGTTGATGTGCACAGCATAACCAGCATGTGGCATTTCATGCACACTTTTGTCACCATCTCTTGCTCCTTGTGATCAACGCTATCATCACCACCATCACCACCTTCAAACGCAAGCCAGGAAAGTGATCGGTTTAATCCTGTCCCAGTTATGCTCTTCTTACTCGGGCTTGTCATGTTTTTACCCTTTGATGACACGGTTTCATCTATCTTCGTCGTGGTTTTTGAAGGTGAATAAGATGGTGAAAGGTTCAGCTCAAGGTCTAGGCTCATCTTAGGTCGTCCAACAATCACCGGATCTTTAAGGTATGTCTTCTGATCCTCACATGTTCTTGAGTATCCCTGCGAATATAAGTATCCATGTTTGAGATTCATATTAAATATTAAATACAAATACAGAGTATTTTATGCATACATGAATAATGATATATTTTACCTTAGCCTCACTGGATTTCTGCCAATCTGAAGGTAGAGGAGTGTGGAGATGAAGTTCAAAATCAAAGGTAAATGATCTCATACTCTCTGAGTTTGGTCTTGGTCGTTCTTTGCTCTGTGATTGATCATCTTCTTGTTTGCTCTTCTTGAATGAATTGTGGAACTCTTCTCCATAGATTGTGAAATCCCTCTTTCTAGAGTAGAGGGACGTTCCTTCTTGTCGTGAAACCATTATAGCCTCAGTCTTTGTTTCCACTCGGTGATTTATGATTTTAAGGAAAGTTGAAAACACTTTTCTCTGAATTTTGAACCGATGAGGAAATAAGCAGATAAACTTAGAAAGTTTGTGAAGATCGTCTCTCTATATATATATGTAGGAAAAATCTTCAGGGGAGTTATTGTCTCCACCGGTATTAATTGAATTAGATATACCAACATAATAATATTTTTTAAAATTGGTAGATCACTAATTCAATTTACTTGGCAATAAAAGTGATATGTCGACTATTCTATTTTTAATTTTTTTAGATATTTTTGAAATTTTGGAGGAATAAAAAAATTGAGAGAGGGGGAAGTAATGTGAAGCATGATGTGTGAGTTCCAAGTTGGGTGTGTTCAATAACTCCAAACAGTTCTCATTTAAATGCTTAGATGTGAAGTGTTAACCAATTTCTCTTCTCTTTTTGCTTTCCCCTTTTCTACCATCATCATCATCGTCATTCAAGATGCATGTAGGTGGTTCATAGATATATATATTACTATTAACGACCTCATCTTCTTAAATAGATTGCTGATGTAGTCATATGTGCATGTATGTATGTGTGTATGGTGTGATAAGAATGGAGCGAGTATGTGAAGGAAGAAGAAGAGTTGGGAAAATAGATAGATAGAGAGAGAGAGGTCAATAATAAATGGGAGAGACAATAAAGAGAATTAAAGATGGGAGAAGGGAAGGTTGATGAATTGATGAATGCCGATGCAACTTTAATACTCACATTAACTCCTACTCCCACTTTTGGATATATATAACACAAAATTATACTCCACATTACTAACCAACCTCCCTCCCTCCCACAAAGCTTTGTTTATTTCTTTTTTATTATGCAAAAATTTAGATCCATGTTATTGTAACAAAAAAAAAAAAAACGAAGTTCCAAAAATAATTAAAGCCTTTCAACTGCCTTGTATCCCACGTCATGCCATGACTGCATGAGCTTCATTTCCACGTTTATATATCCGACTCTTTTTTGGCTAGTTTCCTCATAAATTTCCAACTTTTATTTCCTCCCTTTCTAACAAGATGAATCGATATATTTCTCTGTTTAGTGTATAGTTTTCTTTAGGCTCTTTTGATAAGTTTTTGTTTGGGATAAAATATTAAGCTCCCCTACAGGTTAATAAAACTTCCTCTTTTTAGTATCTTTTAAGGACTAATTGCAAAAAAATAATTAAGTCACATTTGTGGATCGAAATATCTTTTGTCTCGGTCTAGTGATTTTTTTTTGGATAATTTCCCCGTCTGTTGATTGATTAAGACGAACGACGACAAACAAAGTCGTGAAACTGAGACAGAAAGACGTATGAAATGGTTTTCTCTATGAAATAATTTACTCAGATTGTGCAGTGTCTAATTATATCAAAGCAATAAAACGCCCACTATAGCTCCATTTATAATTGCGATTTTTTTTCAATCAAGTAAGTTAATGAGTGCTTCACTTGTATATTTTGTCCAAGTTAAGGTGATCGATCATCCGCTGACATGCATGTCATATTAGGAATCTAAACGTATAAGCCATATGTTTCATTTAGGGTTTAATAGCTTGATTGTGTTCATGTTTATGAACTAATTCATTGTGTTATTTTCAAAACAAACATAGCATTTAGTGCGTTTGGTAAACATATTGAAATTTTTTTACTAACATACTAAAATAAAAAAAGGAACGTAGAACAAGCTCTTTTTTTGTGTGTGATGCATATGGAGATACCAAGCTTTTAAAGTTCCCAACATCCGCTCCTCCATGCATGCAACCGCAATTAAGATTCATGTCTCTTCTCTTCAATTTATTTCGTACAATAAACAGTCAATTCTATATAGTATGGAAATATGTACAGAAGAAAAAAAATGTGTTTGAAAGCTCCGACGAATCATTATTAATATCACATTTCTGAGTTCCTCTGTTAATATAATTATTTTCCTGAAATAAATTAGTTGTTATTTCCTGGTGACGAATTAAATATTCAGTACTTGTCTACCCGTTTCCATTAAATATTATTGAACCGATTATAAATGCCAAATTTAAGTATATGCATTGAATTATATATCTACTTGTCAATAAAACATAAATTTTATCATACAACCTATCGAACCATCTGACCTACGAATGCGTGAGCCCATAAAATTTCTACAAAATATGTATATGAATAATATTTATTTGTTTCCATAATTAGCTTTTCTAAAATACATGTCGAAATCAAGATAGAACGTTGACACTCTTTGATCATATTTCAAATTCTCATAATATACTCCATCTGTTTCAATAACAATTGTCATTTTAAAATTGAACTTTAGTTTCACAAGAAATATCCTCTACGCATTGCTTTTGAGTTTTGACCCTTTTCTGATACTTCAAGTCATGTCGGCTCTCGTACTCTTTACGATCGCCGTTTTTATAACATTAATAGTCAACTACATATAATCAAAAATAAAATAAAAATCTTCTAATGTTAAGTTTATGCGAGTAAACAATTCGTTTGGCAACAAAATGCATGTGACGATGGACATTAAATAGGGTATATGTTCTTATTGATTACGGTTGATTTGCCCAAGAATTAGGTTTGAGAAGATGTGTTGATAATGTGAAATAAATGCATCAACCATAAATTATGTCAAATGAATTTTAAATGCAATGGAAATATATTCGAGTTATGAATTGTCTGCGGAAAAACATCGATATGTATAAAGTATTTTTGTTATCCTTATCATCGGTCTTAATATTTTCTTTGAACAAAATATAAATAGTGGGAACATATAGAATAATTAACATATTAATGTTCGTGTACGAAAACTCTATGTCTTGATTCAAATAATACGAATTGAAATTTAGGTAGACACACAGACTTAATCCGATACTCTCTTTGTAAATAGTATAATTTTCATTTTTTTTTTGATTCGTGTGAATTAGTTGGGTTCAAGTTTTTTTTTTTTTTTTTTTTTTGGTGTTTAAAAATGCCAAATGGTGTATCTCATACACACCTGATCATCCATCGTTTAGTGCTTTACGATAGTTTTGTGAATGATAGGGATTGGGGGAGTCTGTTTTTCGTTGGGATCGGATCGGAGAGAGTTAACCTATTTCAACGGCTTTGTTGAAAATTAATGTATCCATAATTAGTCTCCATCTTTACAACTAATGTAAAGTACCCTTACATGTATTGGACAACTGAAAGAAAAAAAGAGGATATGATTGGCTCGGGCCCAGCCATCCAACTCGGGGTAATTCTGATAAGAATTAAACAAAAACAAAGCCCATCTAAATCGTGGAGTAGTATGGCTAAATCCCAACTCGGGCCCAGCTATACAAGGCCGTTTGAGGTTTAAAAAAATGGAGGACGTTTGCGCTGTAGTACGTTACGTTTTCGTCAAGAAAAAAAATAGTTTAAAGAAGAAAACTTTCACCTGTCAAAGTAGTAATTAATAAAATCCTAAAAATGAAATGCATAATATTAAATAATATATCATAACTTTTAACCTTGATTATTAATGTTATAGATATGATATTAATTACAATGTCAATTCCATGTTGTGTGTGATTATCCACTAAAATTACTAATTACATCGCAATTAGTCTATAGTTTTTATGGTTTTATGTTATTTTATTTTTTTATTATATCTTATATTTTTTCGGGTGAAAATAACCATAATATCTGAACCCGAACCCGAACCGTAACCGAACCGTAACCGAACAATAGACCCAGATTCGATTGATACCAAACCCGACCCGATCACCCGCAAGCCTATGAAGGAGCATGTGAATCGATTAATTAACATATTCGATTTTTGGTTTGACTGGACCATCCTCCAAATTATTTTAAGTTATTGTGCAGATTCGCGTCCATTAACCAAACAATCCGGGTCGGGTTTTTTGTTTTCTAAACCATCGGTTTATTTTAAAATATTATTTTTGTATCCAAACAAATTTTCTCATATTTTTTGTATCCAAACATTATTAAAATATATATATAGATAGATAGATAGATATAGATAGATAATGGAGTGAAACAAAATGGTATTATTTACTTTTTTTTGGTATTATTTAGAAATAAAATTTCTGTATTCATAAGAATTTATTCAAAGACTAAACCGGGTTAAGAAACCCGATTTTTTACAACATGGAATTCAGTTCCCAAAACCCAAAATTAGCAGAGACAAAAAAGAACAACAACAGAGCAATACAGAAGAGAAAAAACAAAAAAACAAACACTGAGCTCTTTGTCTCTGAATCTAATCCATTGTCCAGAGATTATTCGTAAGAACGAAGTTTGGTGAAGAAAAAGAAAAACAACAACAGATTTTGAAGTTACAAACTCATCAATCAGACAGCACATATCCATTCACTTCTTCAATAGATTCCTCGAGAAAATCCTCTTGCAGTAAGGATTATTACGCAGAATCGAATGTGGCCGTATCACTTCCACAAGTGATGCATGAAGTGGTCCCTGTTCCAATTTTCCCAAAAGTGTGTGTATTACTATTAGTAAGATGTGTTTAATTCCGGTTTTAATTGGTTCAAACCAAAACCATGAAATTGAACCGGATTTGTTCATTTTCTAACGACTAAATTATTATTAGGTTACCTTTGTGGCGGCAAGAGCGGCTTGGATGACGAAATTGGCGTAAGGGTCTTGAAGAAGCTGATCGAAGTGAGGAACAGAGACGAGCTCACGCACGATCTGTGGACGACTCTCAGGACAATGCATGAGACATCGTTCCACCATGTGGCTACTGAATTTCTGCATCGAAAGCTGAACGTAATGCCCTTTTAACTGAGCCAGCATCATCGCTACCGCTGATGGTATCCTCAGCTCTATCACGAATTGGACTGCGTAGTTCCTGCAAAAAAAAACATTTAAAAACGAATTTGTGTTTTTTTTTTAGATTCTTGCACATCAGTTTAATTAAGAGCTAGTGTTCGATCAATTTACCCAAAGGGGTCTTGAGCTAGGAGGAGACTGTTTCTCGAGATCTCAGCGATCAGTTTCTCTCGTTGTTGTCTCATCGAATAAGCAATGCATTTCTGTAGCACACAGCATCCATGTCGATGCGTTGCGATCTCAGTACAGAACTTTGTCGCTGCGTCAAAGATAAACTGCAAAAAAAAAAAAAAAAAAAAAAACAAATTTTAGCTTAACAATATGATCTCAAGATCAAAAAGAGAGTGACTTATTTATTAGTCTGACCTTGTTATCTTCTGTGCTAAGGCATTGCAAGCAACGTTGAATCACATGGTTTCCATTCAAATCCTTAATCAAGTCGAGAAAGCCAGGCCTCAACGCCGATTTCACAAGCGAAATCTGTTTTCCTGTTCTGATTGTTTCCACTAATCTCTGAACAACTCGAGTACTACAACAAAAAAAAACAAAAAAAAAAAAAAAAAAAAAAAAATCCATTTAACACATGAAAACATGACAAGAAGAGAAGAAGAAGAAACAATTGTGTTTGTTTTACCCATAAGCGTTGAGCGAGATCCGGATAAGTTGACCAGGCTCAGCAGTGGCAACAAGCACAATCTGCGTCCTCTGTTCTTCAGTAGAAACATCTAAGAGCTTCTGCATCAAGTAATTCCCGAACGGATCCATCATAAGCTCAACAACATGAGCAATCACTTCATTGAATATAACCATTGCGTCAACAGGTGTTCCTTGGTCGAAGATCCTCTGCAAGAATCTACATCCGTGTTGATCTTTCGCCATCAAGTACACATATCCTTGAATGTCACACATGTTAGGCAAGCGATGATGATGATGATGTTGATGATCCATGCTTTTACTCTCCATGAAGAAACTCTCATCTGAGCTAAATGGCTCAGAGGCTTTAGAAGCTGAAGAAGAAAACAACGGCAACATATCTGATGCTCCTCTTGTTCTCAAGTTTTCGTAATCTCTAATTCCGAGAAGCTCATGACCGTTGATGTACGGACTGTTACCACCACCGCCGTTACTGGTGGAGAAGCTAGGCCATCCGATTTGGCGAGAATTGGCGGCTATGGAATCTGGGATTTGATGAGTGTTGTTCCCGAAAATGTTCCTCTTGTCGTCGTTTTCGAAGTCGCATGATGACGAATCCTTCGGTGAAGGGAAGAATCCGTACGGAAAGCCACCGGCGGAGACGAATCCGTCATTGAAACTGGAGAGCGGATCTAAAGTGAAATCCGACTCAGGAATGGAGCCGAGAGTCTCCGTTGGTCCGTAACGGAGTTTATCGTCTTCGAAATCGTCTCTGATTTTCATACGGTAGAGATCTTCACACAGGCCTAAATCATTATTTACACTCTTCTTCTCGTGAAGCAGTGAACCGTGATGATGGTGGTGGTAAGTGGTGACCGGAGAAGAAGAGTGAATGTGCTTATTAGGATTAGGAATGATCCCGTTAAAGGGAGGAGAAGCGAACGGAGAGGAGCTATCGTCGGAGGAACAGAATCCGTTGGAGAAGGAGCTCGAGAGAGAGAAATCCGAGGAGGAGTTGAAAGAGAATCTGTTGCTGGTGGGGGAGAAATCTCCATGGAAGAAGTTTTGACGGAGAAGATTGAGGTTCGGAGATTGAGACGGTGTTCGTAGAGGAGACGAAGGAGACGAAGAAACTGAAGAAGCTTCTCGAAACTCACCCATCTTCATTATATATATATATATATATATATATATATATATATACCTCTCTAAATTCAAACAAATAAACAAAGATTAATAATATATTATGATTTTTGTTTCATCTGCATAATTCACATAAGAAACAGACAAGGTAACGAAAATTTAAACAGGATTGAAAAGAAAAAAAAATAAAAAACTTACAGAAGTAGAAGAAAGACGATGGTAGAGAGAAGTAACTAAGTAAGAAAGAGTAGAGGAAGTGTCTTAACAAGTTTCGGCTTAAGTAAAAAATCATAACACTCTAGATAATAGAGACAACATAATTTTCTGCTTGATTTTCTATTTTTAGGTTATAATCGGTTTCTATTTTTTTACGGATCTTGATCTGTGACTAAATCAACAATTATAGATTTAGATTTCATCTTTAGATTTTTGAATCAGTAAAACTTTTATTTAATTAAATCATTATCTTTATTAAACGTAAATGGATAAATATTTATATGATACACGCTAATAGCGATGTCACAGTGACTTGGTTTTCCTAAGCACATTTGTGGAAATTAAAGAGAGGTCCATTGCATCTGATACTCATCATCCGATCCAGAGCAAGCTTCTTAGAAACGTATTTCTATTTCCTATTTTTAGACCTAAAAGCATCTTCTTTTTTCCAAAGTGGCAAAGTCATCTATATCTTTTCTCAAACTATCTCTTTCTTCGCATTTTTAATTTCTTTCTCGTTTTCTTTTTTAAGTACGACATTGCTTATTTTGTAATTTTTATGCAAAATATGATTATGTAACTTCTTCATTTGAATATAGATACATAAAAAAATCATTTAAAATTAAACATTTATAAACCATGTCGATAAGTTCTTAATAATATTTTGCATTGTGACTCCACATCGCAATAACCATACTAAGACATGTAGATAGTCATCACTAACTTCATTTTTTTTTTTTGAAGATAAAAATAGAGAGTTTTTTTGCGATTATTACGTCTTGCTAGAAATCAAATTGTAATTTGGTTCCCCGGATAAAAAAAAAAACAAAAAAAAAGAGACGATAGCTTCAGACCCAAGCAACATTCTCTGCCCCGTAGCAGTAGTACTAATAATCTCCGAGCGGTACAAGCTCGAACTTGTTAATTAACTATAAAATGAGATACATTACAAATCCCCAACGCCTAAAAAGTAAAAACACAACTGAATAATAATAATAATACTTATCACCATTCCCAAATAACCAACGAAACTGCATAATACAAATCACACTCTGAGAGCTGAAGTGTATGAGAGGTACCACAAGAAGACACAGCGTTTTCAATCGCGGTTTTAAACATGTTACCACCGGAAAAAGAAGAGTGTATTTAAACGAGAGCAATGCTTGTCTCGCCACCTGGCGGCTTACGAACACCGCCAAGATAGTCTCTGGACTCAACCTTCCCATCGGCGAATATGTTGTTCCCTCCTATTTCCTTGAGCTTCGCTTCACTCAGATACTTTTCCACAGAAGACGACGTCGCGTCTCCCTTGAATATGTCGTTCCCTGAAAGCTCTGCGAATTTCTTGTCATAGATCTTCTTTGCTGTCTTCACAGATGCGTCTTCTTCAGCTGACTGCAAAACATAAACAGTTTCTCGGATTAGACTATATACAGCAAGATTGCAAAGAGAATGTCAAGAAACTCTTACGGTTTGAGATCCAGCTCCGAGGTTGAAATTGTCCTTTAAGGCCAAAGCTCTCGTTGTTCCAGAGCGAGGTTTGATCTCAGGCGGTGGTGCAAAGATGTTCTGTCCACTAATCTCTTTGTACTTAGCATCAGAGAGCTGCTTCTTCAGCTTTGAAGCTGATTCCTTCTCCATGAATGTCCCGCTGAGCTCTCGCTGTTTCGCAGCCTCAGGTAAAGTAATTGGCTTTTTAGGAGATAAGTCCTCCTCTTCTTCACCAAATGATATATGGCTCATACCACTGAGTGCTTGCTGAAGGTTAATCAATCAATCGAGGGTTATTAGGAATTAAAGAAGAATCATCTTACTCACTAAACATTGTGATACCTGATACATGCGGCTATTTGGGACAGTAGAAACCTCTGATGCATCATCTTCTTCGTTACGAGCAAAGATTCCACTCCCAGTTATCTCCTTCATTTTATGTTCTGAGCATGGTTTCCTGCAGATGCATCACAAACATCAGCTTCAAGCATGTACACGTGCACATAAACACCATGAAACTGTACAATTCATCGTCTAACAATCCTTAAAACAAGGTTAGAATCATCAAAATGACTCTCATTTCTCAATGAAAAATGGCACAAACAGAGATGAATTCAATTCAGATTTTTTTGCCTAGTATTGGATTGAGGTAACAGTAGAAAACCACAAATTCAAATTATTGGGTGACAAAATTGGAAATTAAATTCAAACAAATCAAAACAAAAATACAAAAATAAAAAACTGGCGATAGGAGAAGGTAACAACAACACTCTTAACCTTTTGTTCAAGCTCTCGATTTCTTCATCCGTCACTTGACCTCCAAACACAACTTTGCTGATTCCATCGGACGGCTACCAAACAAAATTGGAACAAGAGAGGAAAGCATAAAGTGATAAGGATTAACAAATTGCTCAATTCGAGTCGGAGGAGAGGGAAATCTGTACCTGGTGGGAACGGACGGCGGAGCGAGGAGCGGAGGAAGGAGAATCCGGCGGTGGAACTTCCGACCAAGTAAGTAGATCTGCGGTGGATGTGTGCGGCTTTCTCACCGGAGTGTTTCTCTCCATAGCTCTCTCTCTTTCTCTAGCAGAAGCAAAAACGCTGGTGCTTTCTTTCTCTGGGAAACAAATCGAAGAGAAGAAAAGAGAAAAATACAGAGAAGAAGAAGAAGAAGAAGAAGATGATTCGTTACTCTCTCTCTCTCTCTCAGTTTTTAACACCTTTCAGCTTCTTTTTACTCTCCACAGTGATTTAACCGGTTCAATTAATTGACTCTTTTGTCCTTTTTCCTCCCACGGTCACACTTTTATCTGGAAGCTTCTTCTATAGGAATCGACATTCGAAATCGCTGCCACGTGTACGCTAAGGAAAATAACAGTGGGTAACGTTCATCAAAAGTTTTATTAAAAAAAAAAAATCATCTGTTTTCTCTCATTTCTGTTTTCAGTTTCGTATATTTGGATTAGTACTATTGGAGGAGGTAAAAGGAAATGTTTTGGGGGTAAAAACAAATAATGAAGCACTTGAAGATTATGGTCAATCATATTCTTTTCTCTGACACAACACCATGTGAAGCCATCAAAACTAGTAAAGACTTTTTAGTTTTACCATCGTTTTTTTAAGCAGTGATCACGTGCTGCCACTTTTTTTAATTAGCACACAAAAATACACAATTTGATAAATGTGTAATTCAAAATCACGTTGAACTTGTTATCCGCAATCTGTGATCCTGATTATTCGTAACTAAAATTTGAGTTTACCAAACGGATTCTTAAAAACAATGCATCCGAATAAAAAAAAGGTTAAAAAAAACTCACAACCAGAAAAGGTAAAAAAGTCACTCTTTTAAGCCCATAACATTAAGCCCAAAACTATCTGTTGATAAAAGGGTCTAAGGCCTTAAACATCACCAAAGAATAAAAAGGCTTCTCTTTAACAACTTCCAATAATTTAAATTTGGGTGGTTTGGCTCAATATTATTACTTCCGTGCTCTTTCAAATCTCTCACACACGAATATTCTGTGTTTTCTTTGTTCTTTTCTTTTAAAAAAGCTTCGTGCTCAATAGGCATCCACGAAGGCCTGAAAAATGCCGATGACGGTTGTCTCCGGTCGATTCACGCCGGCGTTTCTCCCGATTCGATTTTCAGTTTCTCGGTTGCTTTCCGTCAAGTACGCCGATCAAAGACGCGTTGTTTTCGTTCCCAGATCAGCTCGCGCCTCTTCTTCTGCTTCCGTTTCCGTCGAGACGAATTCGAGTGTAGGATTCCCTTCTTCTCCAACTCTATCTACGCGTTTGTAGCAGCTTATTCAAATTGGATATTTCCAGAAGAAATCAGTATTAGATTCTGTTTGCTTTAAATTGAAATGTTCTTTTTTCCGAAACTTCATTCCAACGTGAGTGAGTGAGCTTTGATGTTTGATGATCTCGATTTTTTTGCAGCTGATTCAATTTGATTGGCGTGCAGGTGAATTCTGTCATCGAGAAAGAGAAACACAGGGAAGAGAAGAAGATTCTAGCTTGTCCCATCTGTTATAACTCCTTAGCATGGATTAATCAACCTAATGGATTAGTGTGAGTCTCACTGTTCACTCATCCAGAAATTAGGATTGAAAGTTTGAAAATTTTAAGTTAAATAATTATTTTTTGTAAATATTGGCTACAGAGAATCTGCTGCCTCTGGTACTCATTTACAATGCAATACCTGTAAAAGGAGTTACTCGAGTAACGAGACGCATCTTGATTTGGCTGTGGCTAGTGGAAGCAAGCAATACAATGAACCAATGACTCTTTCCACCGAGTTATTCAGGTGGTGATGGTATGTATTTTTGATAGGCTCTTAGTCAATCGTATCTGCTTAACGAGATTCTTTGGCGTTGTTGATTTTATAGAACTCCATTAGTCTCCTACCTTTACGAGAGGGGTTGGCGTCAGAATTTCATATGGGGTGGTTTTCCAGGACCAGAGAAAGAGGTGAGACGGTAAAAGAACAAATATTATGTGATATGTTCTTCTTCATGTAGCTATCTATGGCGAGAGTCAGTAGTAACACTGTTAACATTTGTGTTGTGCAGTTTGAAATGGCTAAAGAGTACCTGAAGCCTGTTTTGGGAGGCAATATCATTGACGCCAGCTGCGGAAGTGGGATGTTCTCGAGGTTATTTGCTAGAAGCGAGCTGTTTTCTCTGGTGATTGCTCTTGATTACTCAGAGAATATGCTGCGACAGTGCTATGAACTCTTAAATCAAGAAGAGAATTTTCCCAACAAAGAGTTTGTGCTTTCATCTTTTGCTTCCATAACAGATTCTTGATTAACCAGATGTGTTGTTTTTGACTCAGCCGTGGCATTTTTTCCAGGAAACTTGTTCTGGTCCGAGCAGACATCGCTAGACTCCCTTTCCTTTCGGGTTCGGTTGACGCTGTCCATGCTGGTGCCGCTCTGCATTGCTGGCCTTCACCATCCTCAGCCGTAAAGCCTTTTTCTTAATTCAACATTTCACAAAAACATTGCACACAATGTTTATGTTTCCGTTGGATGTTTTAGGTTGCTGAGATAAGCCGTGTTCTTCGACCTGGTGGAGTTTTTGTTGCCACCACATTCATCTATGATGGCCCTTTCACTTTTATCCCGTTCTTGAAGAATCTTCGCCAGGTGTGTGTGTATATATATGTTACTTTTAAGGCTTAGAACATTCAATTGCTGTTTTGCATCATTTTCTTCTCGTTAGCTTTATGGTATACTCTGTGGCTGATTATACATTCCTGTGATGCAAACGATAGGAAATAATGAGATATTCAGGTGCGCACACCTTTCTGAGTGAACGTGAGCTTGAAGATCTCTGCAGAGCCGGTGGACTCGTTGGCTTCACTCGTGTTAGAAACGGACCATTTATAATGCTCTCCGCCACAAAACCTAGCAGATAAGCTCACCCTCTAATCAATAGCTTTTTAGTTGTTGAAAATATACACGATTTTTCTGTTGTTGAAAGTTTGGTATAAAGTTATACATACACATTATAAACAACTCAAAAGAGCAGCATACATTTGTAACCTTTGTTATTTACTATCTTGTAAATTGGTTTTAACCTGGTTTGCAACATGTTCATCTTGTGAAAACTCAACATCTCTATCAGAACTTTCCGGAAGCAGTTCACGCATCTCGGAATCTATAAAAGCTTCCATCCGAGCACGATCTCTATCTAGAGGATAAGTACGGTAGAGAAAGGAGTAGATGAAGCAGCAAGCCGCCATTGGGATTCCTATAGATGTATAAAGAGCTTTTGCCAGCGATGTTGCATTCTCTCTATCTGTGGCTATCTCTGTTGACCTTGATGACCCTTGAGGTATTGGCTTATATCCATAAACATGCTGCGCCAAGATTCCAACCATAGGAGGAGCAAACGATGACAAGATCGACTCAAACGACTTGTCCAACGCGTAGACGCTCGTTCTTGATCTCTCTGGAACAATCTCTGCAAAGATTGGGCTGCATTGGTTTCACCAAAGGGTCAGCAACAACAACAGATTAACAAAGAGTGAGAGTTACAAGTAGTAGAGGCTTTACTTGTTGGTAGCAGGAGCATTCCAAGAAACAAACAGCCCCAACAGAACCAAGACCAGACCATGAATCGCAGCTGTAGATGGATCATCCGGTAAAACCAACAAGAGAATCGCGGCGAGTGGGATCGCCGAAGCCGAACTGATCTGCGCGAGAATGATTCGTCCGGAATTAGGAAGACGAGTAGACAGAAAATCACCCATTTTGCCTCCAAACAAGCCACCAAGAGAAGACGCAGCCACGAAAAGACCCATCAAGAAGGCAGTCTTCCCGTGCGAGAACCCGATGAGCTCCAACCACATTGGTGCGAAAGAAAGAGCAGACCAAGGGAACGACCCCGTCACTCCCTGAGCTACAATGATCTGAAAAGACCGTATCTTTACCACAGTCTCAGCTTCCCTCACCAAATCCTTAACCTCGGAGCAAAAAGGCTTCCTCGAAGAAACTCGTTGATTGTGAACAACATTGACACCGTCCTTGACGAAATGTGGGTCATTGGCGAAGACTCTGACTAACACACCAACTATAACACTGATCACACCTACAATGTGGAAGGCAACTCTCCAACCAGGTATCCCCATGAAGGTTAATGGAGCTATCAAGACAGAACAGAGCCCGCCTAAGATCGAACCTATGTTTGCTGTTAGTTGCAACCATCCAAAAGCTGTGCCACGGTTAGCATCGTCCGTTGAGTCAGCAACAAGAGACTGAATTGCTGGAGCCACTAGTGCAAGACCAATCCCATTCAAAGCTCTCGATACTGCTACCTACTCAATCAAAGAGATAATGCATCTCACTAAACCAAACAAACCACAATAGTGTAATTGTGTTCCGTAATTGAGGAAATGAAAAGGGTTTAGGGGAAAAATGGACAAAACCTGGAAGAAAGTGGAAGAGAAAGCGACGAGGAAAGTAGCGGCGGACCAGAGAAAAGCACCGAGAGCTATAACGTGAGCTCGGTTATGTCGAATGGCCATGTAAGCAGCCAAGGGATAGCAAACGGCTTGAACCATGGATCGCAGCAACGTCAACGATCCGAGCCCGGTTGGATCCGTGTGAAGAGCTGCACCGACCTCTTTGTATACACCTGGAAGCAGAGATTCGTCGGCTCTCTCCATTATCCCGGCGAGATTCACCAGGATCAGAGTCACCGTCTCCGCCTTCATCTTTCCCCGAATTCTTTTTTTTTTAGGATTTTTTTTTGTTGATTTTGGGTTTTTGAGGGGTTTTGATCGGAATATTTCTTTGGGGTCTTATTCGTAAACGAAAATGAAATTTGGGATGTGAATCATCATCAATGTTGACGGTGGGAAGTGTCAGCCAATCACGGAACGTGGTAGCTGATGGTGGTGGCGCGTGAGAATAGTCAAACCATGTAACGAAATTCCGGTCATTCTGAAGTGGGTCCCATTGCTGACATTTATACATACGGTTAAAACTACGAATTTGCAATTTGCAATTTGATTAAAACTACGAATTTTGTGATATCGGACATTTACTAATTTCTACACTCACTTAAGGACTTATAATCGACATTGTTGGTTTTTTAATAAATAAATCAGAGATAACTCTACTTCTAACTGTTGTGACTTGTTTAAATAAAAAAATTATCCATCTATGGTTTGATTCATGATTGGTTTCACTTTCATCGATTCATGCTTCACTTGCGGATTAATTTTGGGCTTATGTGGACCCTAAACCGTATAATCGAAATTTTTATAAGGACCGACCATGGGCCTAATCTAGCACTTGCTCTTGCTGGTGGTTGAACAAGTCTCATATTCCAAGTTCCAACGATTAAAAATTTAAAATTCGTGAATAAGCAATGGCCCGTGTTTAGTAAAGAGTTGTGAGAGTCTTGAGACTAGAGCTAAAACCCTAAGTGAAGAAATATCCAAAAAGAGTAAGTCTTCTTCTTTTATTCCCTTTCCCTTCTAAGCCAAGCATAATAGCATATATTGTAGTCCCAATGTGCCTTTGGATCACGCGCCTTCATCTTTTGTACATTTTCCCCTCAAATCAATACTTTATTTTATTTGTATTTTGGAAATTCCAGACAAAATATCAAATCAATATTTTGAGGTGCTAAAAAAAAAAGTCGTAATCTTCTCCAACGCATGCATGTATGAGTGTAAGAAATAATATCCAACTAAAAACTTATATTTTTTTTTATTAGAAATGATCGCCGTTCCTCATTTTTTAATCTTTAATCCAAAGCCACATTCGTTTTTGTCAAATTTATTTGTTTCCGTTTACAAGGTCCACAAGCCATAGAGTCAATCATATTGTTTGCCATCTCTTACATTATTTGAGTATCATTTGGTAATTTAGTGTACAAATCCATGCTACGAAAGAAAGAAAAAACATATGTAATTAATGTTCTAACTTCTAACTGGTAAATAATAAGCTAGTAGAAAAACTAGATACAATTTTGTTGGCAAATGGCAACTATTGTTTATTACTATAAAGTAAATTCATCCAATTGAAGAATTAAAAAAGTTTATGAATTATACAAGGAATAGTATCATACAAGAATGAAGTATGATGACTTCAAGTATGTACATTATATAGATGCAATCATTATATCACCTATTTTCTCTTTAGTTTCATCATGTCTTTATTAGAGACTATGATTTTCAATCGGAATAAGAAATCATAGGTGTATTCCCTATATCAATTTTTTAATCATGGGGTTGCATATAAAAGAATTTATGCACTTTGAGTACAATAGAGGTATATCGATTGCTTTCCTTACTATAATTATCGATACTCTAATCATAGTCATGCAAACCATAAATATTAATAATTTTTGCACATGCTTAACAAGTTGGTAGTATTTATAAGAAACATATATTGGGTCAATAAGACGCAGTGATATATATATGTCTAATCCAGTTATATATAAAACTGTATAACAAATAACTGAACGTAATTAACAGAAACATTTAATTTATCATTGTCCGAAATATCACAATTATATATGATTAGATGCATATATCTTCGAGACGAAAAAACAATATGAATGTATTCTATCTTCATATTACTAAAACGATAGTTGTACTGTCGTCAACAACAACAACAAAAACAATATACGCCTATACTAGAAAATTGACCACCGGTTTAGCTATTCTTGTGAAATATGGGTTAGGTTTTTTTGTAACGGGCTTCTTAATCAGAGTTTAGGCTATTCGTATGGTCCATAATCCATATACAGCCACAATATGATGAACAGCATGTTTTGGGATCTTAGAGGAAAGAAATCATGAAATAAGAACATTAACATATATTAAATGATTATTTGGACTATCGTTGGTTTTTGACTACTTTTTTGTTTTTTTTTTTGTAAAAAATATTTTGAAAAGAGAGATTTAAGGGAATCTATTTGCGTGGCTTGTTTTGGGTTTATTATAACTTTGTTCTTACCTTTCTCCTTTTTATTTGAACTAGCTTTCTCCTCCCATATAGCACGAGTTTTCTACATTGTCGGCAGGCAAAAAAAGCACATTCATTCTCTGTATTTTTTTTTTCAAAAGAAAAATTATCAAAATTCACATTTATGGAACATACATAAACCAGAAAGAAAGGAAACTACGTACACTTTTTATTTTTAAAATGTAAAGTACGAGAGAAAAAAACTACGCACGCTTATCAAACCAATATGAAAACATCTATTATTGATGTTGAAATCTGATCGAATTTACATACGTATGTTTAGTTTCTCTCCCTTGATAATGAAATGCTGGTCAAATTAATAAAAAGTAGTTTTACAAAAAAAAAAAAAATAATAATAATAAAAAGTTTGGAAGTACGTGTAGGTGAGAGGACAAAACTGAAGAAAAAGTGGTCAAAGCCAAATCAAAACATACACAAACAAAGAAAGCTGCCGTGTGAGACCGAAGGTCCCCCAAACAAAGCCGGCACCGACTCACACGAATGAGTAGAACGACAGCGTTTCACTCTCCTCTTCCACACATCGTGTAGGAAATAGAAACTCAAGAAAATCTGTTGGACATTGTTACTTTTTATTTTTATCTCAACTAAAAATGTATATCATCAAAATAAATTATCACTCCTAACTCGCTTTGTCACACTTTGTTGAAATTGTTACGTTTTTATTTTTTATAAGTGGCATTAAGAAAAAGGTTTCCGTTAATTGTATTTAACGATTTAAGCGGAATTTCAGCAGAAGTTGTTCATCAATCACTTTGATTGAATTTGGTTGTTATTAAAACAAACCAAAAGAAATGAAACAAGCAAACAGTTTGTTGGTTGTTATCGATTGATACATTATTGTGGATATCACCCACTATATCATTGCGAACGCTTTGGCGTTTAAGACGATAACCTTAATTATTCTATTAATTACTTTTATAAAACACTATTTAACATTGACCTTTGGTCCTAAGTTTTTTTTTTTTTGAGAAATTTTCTAGTGTAACACAGGCTAATGCCATTATCATGAGTTGGTAGAAAGAGACAACCTTACTTCCATCTATATGACAATTTCATAATTATTACGTTTTTCTAATCAAATTTACGCTTTTAAGCCATAAAAATTCGTCGAATATGTATATCACTTCGTCAGGTTCTTTAATATCGTCAACTGGACTCATTAAATCTATTTTGATATTGATCATCTACAATTTATTGTTGTTAATTATTAGTAAAATAAGATAGATCCAATCAAAACAAACAATTACAAAACTATATAATTATCGGGGTACAACAACTGCTAACAGAACTCCTTACTTTATAATATACTATATATAAAATAAATCACTTGTTCTTGCATTTAAGTAATTGTCCAATTAAAGGTTTTGAGTTAAAAAAAAAAAAGAATCATTACCGTAAATGTCTAGAAATAATGATAAGAGAAACTAATTAAAGTCTTGAAAAAGAAAAGCTAATTAAAGTATTTCACTAGTCTCCAAATATTTTAACAATCTATTGCATTTTCGTCTTTATCCATTAAGACAATAAACAATCAACGATGGGGTCAGCCCAATATTATTCCTATCATTATTTCAATAACAAGAATGTCTTACAGAATCAACCCCGTTAAATCAGATTAAAATCTAATCTTTGGATTTGACAAAACAAAAGCAAGATTTTTGTGTTAGAGCAAAAGGCCGACAAATAAAAAAGTTGGTTTCTTGTAAAGTACTCAACAGTAACTCTTATGTTAGACTTATATAAATACACATTAAACAGCTTTCATCTTCCACTCACAAAACTTCTTACTCCTCTGTTTCATCGAACTCTTCACAGTGTTTTCTCTTGTTCAAAGATTCACTTTTTCTCCTTAAGAAATGGCGAAATCTAAGAAAACCTCTACGGGTCAAAAATTGGGTTGTGAGAGTCTCCTTGGCTGTATTTTCCAGAGCTGGAGCCCTCGCCGGCGAAAACCATCTTTACCGGAGAAAGATCACAGTGCAAAAGATAACTTGCCTGCCAAGTCAACCACCATTACAAACCCTAAAGCCCTCCCGAGAAAGTCCACCGATGCTTCTTCTCAGCTAAAGAAGCCAGATCCACAAAAACCCCAACAAAAGACGAAATCCGACGAAAGCAACCCAAGAAAATCATCAGAATCCGCCAGAAAATCGATCTCGTCGGCTTCATCAAGAACAGATAGCAAGAGGTTTTCAGCTAACGGCGTGATGGGAAACATCATCGTGAAACCACAGCCTGCCCCTGAAGTGGCACAGACGAGAAGTCGGTGGGAGGGCAAAACGGTAAATTACAGACTTGACCCGGAGACGCTGAAGAGAATGGGAAACGAAGAGTATTGTCGTGGGAGGTTTGGTGAAGCTCTTGTGTTCTACGAGAGAGCCATTTCAGCCGATCCCAAAACGCCGACGTATTGGTCTAACAAATCCGCCGCTTTGATCAGTCTCGGTCGTCTTTTTGAAGCTTCCGATGCTTGCGAAGAAGCTTTAAGACTAAACCCAAATTACGAGAGAGCTCATCAGAGACTCGCTTCCCTCCAACTCAGGTAGAGTCTTTGCTCTGTTCTCTTTTCCTTATTACTTATTTGGTCCCTTTAAGTTTTAAAGATTATTACCTTTATGGTCCCTAAAGAGTTACTAAACGTTATAATTACACCCTGGATTTTTGTTTTTCAACAGATTGGGTGAGGTTGAAAAAGCTTTGTGTCACTATAACCAAGCCGGGAAATATACAGAGACAAAACACATTGAACAAGTTCAAGATGTTATAAAATGTTTAAATAGATGTGACGAAGCTCGAAGATCAAAGGAATGGAATGTTATGTTGAAAGAGGCTTGTTTTGCAATATCATATGGAGCCGATTCTTCTCCTCGGGTTAGCTTTCTTTCTTGTTTTTATGTACTAACAAAGGAGGCAAAAGCTGTTTAAAAGTGACATTTCTTGGTAGGTGCTCTTGTTTTGTCTAATTAAAGTCATAATTATCAATCTCATTAGGTCTATGCACTCCAAACCGAGGCCTTATTGCATCTTCAGCGACACGAGGAAGCCTACAGCGTGTACCAGAAAGGAACAAAACGATTCGATATCGATTGTTACATAAAGATTTTTGGTCTTTCCATCACTTCTTACCTCTTAATGATCGGAGCTCAGGTCTACATTGCAGCAGGAAGGTCGGTGTATATATCACTAAGATTCGTTGCAAGTTTATTTCATTTCTTTTCCGAACAGAACAACATGCCGTTCCACTTCTTAGGAAGGGAACATCTCCCTGTTTCTCACTTGAAGGACGAACAAGTTTTTCAACTTTTAAATCTTGTTTTCTTTCGTTCGTTCTTGGATAGATTTGAAGATGCAGTAACGGCATCGAGGCAAGCGGCTAGGCTGGATCCGAGCAGCGAAGAAGTGAACGCGGTGGCTAGAAAAGCGAGAGCAGTTGCTGCGGCGAGACTTAGCGGGAATTTGCTTTTCAACGCGTCCAAATTCGAAGTGGCTTGCGTGGTTTACACGGAAGGACTAGAGCAAGATCCCTTTAATGCTCTCTTGCTCTGTAACAGAGCCGCCTCAAGATTCAAGCTTGGTCTGTTCGAGAAAGCCATCGAAGATTGCACATTGGCTCTCAATCTCCAGCCATCGTACCGGAAGGCGAGGCGGCGCAAGGCGGATTCTAATGCCAAGGTATTCTAAAGCTCAATTTAAGAACCAGTATAAACCGGCCTGAATTTTGACTGAAGCTCGATATGGAAATAGTATTGGTGTGATTGTGATGAATGTTTTGTTTGGTTTATCTGTGTATAGTTGGAGAAATGGCAACACGCGATTCAAGATTATGAGTTGTTGATGATGGAGACACCTGGAGACGAGGAGACTAGAAGAGCCTTGGCTGAGGCAAATGTCCGGTTTAGGAGGCAGACCGTTGGAGATGTCCGGTTTAAAGGAATTGACTCGGGTTTAGTTGTGCTAGATTGAAATTGGAGATTTTTTTTTTTCTCTCTTTTTTTAATTGGAGATTTGGGTTTTGGTAAGCCGAATTGTATAGTTTTAAGAGATTGTTTAATGATTCGATTGTGTCTGTTTGTTTGTTTGCCTTACTTTGCTAAATTAGGTCTCACTTTTATGTGATCGTTTTCTTATTTTAGGGGCTTTTTGTGTTTTTTACCATCAAAATTTTGTATCAAGCGGATATACTAAAACCTCTCATATCATAAGGAAAGATCTTAATAAAAGCTTTTGATTTTATTGCTCTTTTTCACAAACTGAATATTATAGTTTTTGATTTTTGAAAGCCTCTGGTTATAGACGACAAACGACATATCTCATGTAAATGGCCTTGCCTCAAGGGTTTACGGGTACAATGAGGGCATAGTTGAACTAGGCCTTTATTCTAAACCTATGTGTGTTCCAGAGGATTTGATACAAAACATGTGTAATAACTAGTAAGTAGTGGTCGGAAATTAGATAAGCCCGAAGACCAAATAAATTCACTAGGGTGTGAATTACTATTGTGAAATTTATTTTCATTCCTACTTCAAATTTATCAGAGAACAAAATGCTATAACAGATTGATGTAAAATTAGTCTGTCTAATTTCCAACAGATTTAGGGTTGAAAACATAATGTTGGTATACAATTTAACATTAAAAATCAAAAAGATTTGAAAGATAGTTTTTTAGTACACATCTGGCAATGATCATAGCCTATGATTCATATATATGTTTGTTTCTTGCGACCATTCCTATATTGATCGTGATGCTCTTCGGAAACTCACACTCACACACTGGTGGCTGATGTCGGTTATTCGGTTGATGTTATTATCAGGAAGAAAAAAGCTAACTTGTGTTATATTGATCATTGTGTTTCAAACTTGCAAGGTACATGTAACCTTCAATCTGGTTCTCTATCTCGATCCAGAAACCAGTAGTTATTATTTGGTTAAGTTTATTATATATTTTATTATTTGATGGCGCAGTTTGAGATGTTTGTTTTCATTTGAATTTTTATCAGATGAATACCAATAATATGGTCCATTTATTAATTTCTGAACAGTTTACAAATATACACACAATGACACAACATATGATCAAATATAACATAGAACAAAAAATGATCTATTAAGCATATTTGTGTAAAAATAAAAAGCCCTGTACATATATATATGCATTACAGTACAAATTTTTTGCATGAAACACACGAAGCAAAGAAGGCAAAGCAAAAAAAAAACCTTTGAGACGAAACAGAAGAATTAAAAAAAAAAAAAAGTAATTAACAGAGAATCAAAAATGATAGTAAAAACGCTTAATTAGATCGTCAAAATACGATGATTATTGGTGAGTAACGGTGGATCTTTTGAATCAGCTTTTCCAGCTTCGACTTCGAGACAGAGGATCTTGAATTCCTCCGACAACCCAAGTTTCCTTAGCGATGTCTGAAGAGAGTCTGTAATACTCAGTATCGTATCTCATCAACACCAATTCCATCTTCTCTTCCTCCATCAGTGATCTCAAATCCTTCTTCTTTTTCTTCATACTCATCTCTTGATACTCTGTTTCTTCTTCTTCTTCCTCTCCCTGTTGTTCTTCTCTATTTTCTTGCTCTGTTTTTGCTTGCATTCTCTCTTCTAGCCAACTCTTCGCCGGAGCCGATCTACACCTCATCAGCAAAAGCGCGTTTGGCGGCGGAACCGCCGGTTCTGCGTTTTCAAGATCGCGTTTTTCGTCACCGTCGACAACGACGCCGCACTTCTTGTTATCGTCGTCGTCGTTATTGCTCTGTTCCTCTTGTAAAACCATAAACCATTTGGAGAAAACAGTCTTCGAATTCTCTTCTTCTTCTCCTTCTTCTTCTTCTTCTCCATCCTCCTCATCATCATCTTCGTCGTCTTCATCATCATCGCTAGTAACATCAGCATGTCGGAAATCACCAAAACACCTGAAATCGAATCTGATGTTCCTGAGACAAGTCAAGAAACCCATCACATCTTTCTTCAACCCAAAAAACTTGCTCTCCGATTTACTGCTATGTATCCTCTCGATCTCCTCCATCACAGATTGCCAATTCTTTCCTTTCCCGCCGCCGCATTTGCTCGGCCGGACTTTGATCTGACCGGCGCAAGTGACTTTAGGCGAAGTGGGTTCGGCTATTTCATCACCGCCCATATTCTTACTGCTCGCTTGTTTAGCCCACAAAACAGGACTACTCCCTTTCCCTCCTCCTCCGCCGCCGCCGGAGAGTCTGCTGAGCTGGCGACGGTGGTGGGGACGGCGGTTGATGGAGGAGTCCGAGGGACGAGATGGGCTGCAAATGGGCTTAGGAGTCAGAGCTAAGTGGGCTCTTGAAGGGAAACAAACCAACAAATCTGCAGAGTAACCAGAAGATCCTCTGTTTCCATCTCTTCCTTTGATCATCGCTTTTTAACTCTTCTCTGCTTTTGTTTCTTGGGGTTTGGTTTTTGGATCGATCTCTCAATGGCAAGTGTTCAGCTTTTTATGTCTGGATTTATAAAATTCTTCTTTTCTTTTCTTTTTTTTCTTTAGGCTTTGAAATTCTTGTGCTGACAGCTTTACATGCTTTTTGCTTTTGGGGGGAAAAAAACTTTCTTTTTCATTGGAACCCTTTTTTCAACAAAAATAAAAAAAGGTGAAAAAATCGGTGGTGCGTCTTTAACAACTGTTCCTGTAAATTTAATGTTGATATTAGAAATGTTGTAAAATTGATGGATAAATATGAAGAAGAAGAAGTGGTGGAGTCAAAGGAGTGAAGTGTGTTCATTACAACTTTATTCCACCGTAAACAAGAAGCTTCTTGACTGAATCATTCTCTTTCAAAATTCAATGGTCGTCACCATTTCTTCTTCATATATTTGTTTATCATTTCACTTTGAGTTTTATGCCAATGACATATTGGAGGGTGTGTGCTCATATGGTGAATGTAAGGACTTAATGTCCCAAACGTGACATCCATATGTGGCCAATCTATACACTCGATTACCAAAAACTAAATGCATTGCTCATAGTTCTTACATATATCGATAAATCGATCCATAATCAATTTTAAAGGTTTTTTTTCTCCTGATTCTATATATCTAAACAAAATTTAACATTTTGTGTGTACAAGTAGTCAAGTACATTCATAGATGAAATAATATAATTCACATTAAGAAAGAAAGAAAAGAATTACATGTGAATGTGACAATGGGGATGATGGGGTTATACTCGAATGCTCCAATAGATTAAAGTTGGAAAGGTTTCGTGGGCTTTACTTTTGCAAATTCAATATAAATTGATAATTTCTATTATTATTGTATATGAATGGAAAAAGAAAGACATTAGTATAAAGAGGAAAAAAAAAGGAAAAGATTGGAAGGGCACGAGGCTTGTTTCTTAATCCAATGGTACTCACAAGCTGTGTGGTCACATTACCTTTCGTTTTGTTGTCTTCAACCACACATTCATCAATTTTTTCATTTGCCATCTCCGAATTTAACTACCTTCTAACTATATCACCAAACTATAGCACCAAATGATAATGAACTCGAGGAGTGCAAACTATTTAGGGAAGTGAATGATGTGATATGAGAATGATGAGATAAAGAATTGGAATAGTATATGGTAAAAGTAATGGGACATGAATTATTTGTTATAATTGTTTCACACTTAAAAAGATCACTGCAGAGAAAAATGTCTGAAAAACCAAAAAATCGTGGTTTTGTTTTTCTAATATTCTTTGTAATTTCACCGTGAAAATCATCGCAATTTTTATGCTTAGTTGCAAATTAGATTTCAACTCAACATAAAGGTATAAAGTCGATGAAATTAAGAAACACAAACAAAAACATAGTTTGAGCTACTTTTTTTCAACCACCTTTACATAAAACACTTGAATCAATCGTTCCATGCCTAATTTAACAGTTTTCCTCGACACAAAGACACACTCTTAGTTCCTACCGTAGTTTTTTTCTTTTGGTCTTGTGATCTTCTTTACTTTATCACAATAGAAAAGGTAAAAGTGTTTTCCTAATTTTTTAAAAATTAGCGCCAAACACAATATTTGATTTACTGCCATGCTTCTCATACAATATGTTGCTTCCTTAACTGAACTCATAAGTACAATTGTGTCTTCTCGTTTTTGGATTCCAGCTATAATATTTAAGTGTATTAGTTTCAACATTTTTCATGAAACTCATGCTTTAACCGTCAAATTCCTAGCGGAAGTAGAACATGTATAACATGGATGTTTTGGACCTGCGGTAACAAACATATTGTGAAGAACCTTTTTTTTTTTTTGAACATAAGCTTTCAATTTGTGAAGAACTTGATGGAATTTAGATATATTGTTACAAATTCTTGTAACTGGCTAACGTATAATATTAGAATAACTTTTTTTTCTACATTCCTTTCTGAAGGCACTTTAATTTTATCTTACCAACTTATTATCTAAACAACAATTCGTAAATTGAATTTTTGGCCTTCACCGACTTAAGTAATTATGAAACTAGACTTTTTCACTCTAATACACGTGAAATGGGTAAATAGGCATACTCGATTTCCGGCTTTCGCTCTTATTCACTTGAATTTAGCAATGGTGCGATAATTGCGTGCATCTCCCCTCTCTTTAAAGTAGTACCGTATACATTTGTTGAAATGATATATACATATATATGCACTTGAAAAAAAATCAAACAAAAATAAAACTAACAGGCCCCAACTATCAAAGAAAATTAAAGGATGGAAAGAGAAGTTAGGTATGTTTTATCATGATAAGTTGCATCAACATAGCGGTAGGCTTTAGCACTAGAAAAAACCTTTATTTAACAGTTAAGTAGCAATTGCTTTATGAATAAATTATATAAAGGAAGATATTATTTTTATATGTAGTTTCAGATTATATTTATGTTTATGAAGATAGTCTTTGATTTTAGTTGTACTCCTGAAAGCGACAATATTGACAAATCATGTGGGTAGTAGGCCGTTGGCACTAACAGCCTCACTTGAAAAAAGTTTGGAAATTCAGATTTTTACTCCTCCTTTCACGAGCTAAATTTTATTTTTCTTTCTCAAATCACAATGAGTGTACTTTAGATAGAGATAAATTGTATATATAGATCGTAAACGTAAGCTGAATTGAGAAAGCTCCATGATAATATGTGACAAAAAGAAGCCTGATAAATATGAAAATTGTATTGCCTAAACACTTTTAACTTGCAGTCAAATTTTTGGATTAGAGCATCATTCATACCTATAGGCTATGGTTGAGATTCCCACTCTAATCAGGTTTTCATATGTGAGAACCGCTATATACTTTTGTTAGTCTTTGTTTAAATAAAGCACATTTATTTGCCATTGAAATGAAAGCTAGGACCACACTTTAAAAAATTTGATGACGGATTTTAATTATTTGGAAAGTTGTTTTGCATTTTTTCCTTTATAATAATGTTAAGAAATGTACTAGTGACCTAATCAATAACATCCTTTTGTTCATGATAGTGATGATACCACTCAGTGACATATTAAACAATGCGTTCAGAATGATTCAGATCTATTCTTTATATATTTTTAATTGTTCAAGAATGGTAGAAATGGATATTGAAAAATCGAACTAGAGAGCTCATAATAAACTTTATAACTTGTGAAAGAGATGTGGTTAGTTTTCTTTGGCGGGCCTTGATGGGCTTACATACAAACCGGATCCAATAGACCTGGATCTTTACTCTTGATTGCAACTTGTATTTTTTTTTTTTTTTGAGTTAGCTTAAACTACAATATTTTGGTGATGAGTAAATTGGCCATATAGTCAAAATCTGAACCCATTTGATTAGAGATGGGAGAGAGATACTTAAAAGTATCAAATTTTATTAAAAAAACTTAACAGTATCAATTTGCTTAGTCGTTGGAATCATATCTATATCTTATATTGCAACGCATTTAATATGTGATTAATCATTTAATATTAGAGGAATAATTCGGACTTGATCTCATTTGACCAAAAGTCGTACGCCAGAAGTACAAGTGGCTTTAATTTGTACGGTGTGTATGTATGTATACACTATTTACATAACAAACGAAAGCCCAAAAAGCCCATTAAGCCTTTTTTCAACCAAATCTAGAAAGAATTCATCTCTAACACATTTCTCCTACGCTTGAGCAACGCCGTAACAGCTTCTCCATACATACAATCGCCGCCGTCTCTGGCGAACGCCTCCATCGCCAGCTCAGCGTCGTCTTCATCGGAAGTCACACCACTCGGCCTTACGACCACCAGTGTCGCGGCTTCGAGACAAATCCCGCTCTTGAGAATCAACGACGGCGCGTGTCTCATACTCATCCTCACGCTAGGGACCACCGTGCGTTCCTTCACACGCTCTAAGCCTTTTTCATCAACACGCGCATCCGTCTCTCTGTACTCTTTCATCCCCGCCGCGTCCATCACCACCGTCCCTTCTCCATCTCTGTCACGCACAGTCAAACTCTCCATCTCCTTGTGCTCTTTCACCAAGTCTCTCATCAGGTAATGGCGAGTCGAAGCCGCCATCAACGCGCTGATCGTCCACACCACGCGCGTCTTCAATCCACAGACGAACTCGGAATCGGACTCCACACCACCGTCGATGGGGGATTCCGTGGCTGAAGTAGTGACCGTCGCGGAACGGAAAGCGACGATGACGCAGCTCTTGAGAGTTTCACCGAACTCCGCCTTCCACTTAACAGCGGCGCCTTTCTCGAGCTTGACATCGCCTCCGTATAACTCCACCTCCAGATTCCGGATCCGTTCAAATCGGGAGAGAATCTGAGCCGGAGTTTTCGGGGAGCGGGTCAGAATTTCGGCCGGGTCAGCAGGTCTGGAGAAGATAGGGAGGAATCCATGAATGGACTTGAACAGCGATCGGAAGAAGCTAGCGAACGGAGAGTCGATCTCGGTGTCCGATTCGGTGGTGCCGAGGATTTGATCGAGTTGGAGAAGGAGCGAGTCAGACTGAGTGGCTAGCGAGTGGAATCGTTTCGAGACGGAACGGCACCGTATCAGCGTTTTGACGTCACAGACTTTGTTCAAAATGTCGATGACCACTGGATCTGGAATCGCATCAAAAGCGTCCATGATTCTCTTTTGGTTTGACAAAAATACCCTTTTAAAACCTTCGGGGTTGATTAGAGACTTCTCTGACTTTTGGTTTCTGTGTTTGTTTCTCTTCTATTATGGAATTGAGAGATTTTCGACTTAAATAGAGAAATGGCAATAGCGATATCATTTTTTTAGTTACCGGCATGTGGGACCATTATTGCCGTCGGTATAATAATTTAAAATAATAAAGAACAATAAGTACGGATTTTTCCAATTTTTTGATTGGTGGTTTGATATTTAATAAGGAGACATCAACGATTGAGATGCTCTCTATCCGGCGACATCGTCATTGATCGACGGTCCAAGCTACTTTAACATATTTTATTGAAATCCTGGTCCATACCGGGGAAAAAATAATTGGAAAAGCTTTAAATTAAATCATATTTTATATATACCGGCAAGTATATGGTAACACAATGATTATGATATTAATAAATAGAAAAATCATGAATGATAAAGCTTAATTACATGAGTATATGTGCTGAAGAACTGAATAACGATATGACTGTTAACACGTTTAAGTTAATTACATGAGTATATATTCAGTTCAATGACGAAGAGTGTTAAATTTTAGTTCAACATCCTTCCCCATTTAAGCGATTCCAAATCACTTGGAGGATCCGATCGAATGATCTATTATTCCAATGACTCGGTCCAAAACAAAAGAATTTAAAAAATATAAAAAGATAGTTTGATCATTTCAACAAACCAATTCTTAATTGTTTCCGTGTTTGTGTTTTCATGTTAAAAAAAACAAAATTCACTAAATAATCGTCTCTCTTTATATACAACTTTTTAGGCTTTGTAGAACATACCCGTTGCATATGTACGGAAAAGGACAAATGCACCCGTGTTCACCAGGATCTCTCTCTTTAACATTGATGAATCATATCTAGATGAGGGAACACAAGAAAACAGTGTCTTGTGTTGATTTTTGTCCCTCTTAACTATTTTAAAGAAACAAACCTAAAACAATATGTGTAATAGAGGAAAAGTGGTGAAGAAAAAACTTCTAATGAGAAGGGCTTGTTAGCTCGAGATTGAATATAATTCTAGAGAATTTTCCAGGAAATGTTTTTTTTTTAGGGAGAGATGAAAGGTTTTACACTTCGTTAAATCGTTTGTGCCATTAATATATTATCTTACACACAAAAGATCTCGAGATAATTAATTGGTAAGGATATAAGACGCAAGAAACATTACAGTGTTTTCATATGTTTTCTATTTTTTACCGTATTGATAATATTGATTTTTGTTGTTTGAGAGACATGTTTTTATAATTAATGTTAATATTCATTTTCTTTGTGTTATCATTATTCCCTTATTTTAATATGTGAGAGATACAGAGATGATGAGGTTAAGTTGGGACAGGTTTTTCTTTTTATGATAAAAGTTGGGACAGGTTGTGTATTAATGCACTTTTGTATTCTGAATTAATGCATGAATTTGGGAGTTGTTGTGGCAGATCTTGTCACACGTCCTTCCATGGAGATCCATACATTATGCATCATGATCAAGTGGCTGACTAGCTAGCAATGTCTTACTCAGTTAGGAACTCCAGTCATGACATTTAATTACGGTCAAGGAGTTAATATGAAAATATAAAGCATCATAATAAAGGTGAAAAAATTATATGGTTGGTTGTATTAATGCTATTAACACTATCTGTATGCTTGAATTAGATTTGATATACGAATAAATCCTTCCCCTATACGAATTCTCATTATTAGTACGTTTGCTTCCACTGTAGACATACTGTGAGAGAAAAAAAAATGAAAACCTAGACTTCTTACATGGCCTGAAAAATAACGAAGTTTTGGTATAAAATTTACAGTGTTCTGGAAAAGTAGACCTAATCTTTGAAAAAGAGTAGACCAGTGCAAATCCCGGTGGCCGGCCGTTGTGAAGTGTAGAGTCGAGAAAAACACATGATACTCGTTGATTCATTTGTTTTCTTGATTTTTTCTCCCCTAGTTCAGTACTGATATTTTGTCGCTGAAATGGTCAAAATTTGTTTTCTTTTTTACAAGAAACAAAAGAGAATCACGAGGGGAAAAAATATGTGGCACGGAAAAATATGTAATCTTCCAAAGTTTACGCGATTGCCAAAAACACATCTTTCTTGGATAAGAGCACAAAAGGTACAATACAGTTCAATTTCCAACGTTTATTTTTGTCTCCTTCCTTTTTTCTTTTCTATTTTGTCTATCTTCACAAGCAACTTGAGACTATCTTCAAAATTATTTACGCCAATCAATAATTTTAGCTCTAATATTCCTTTAGTTTCAATATGTGTCGTTTATAACTTTATGTTTACGTCATTTTGTATTTTTCAATACAGAATTTTGAACAAAACAGAAATTTATATTTTTATCATATTGTATAAACTTATTAATTAGATGACAAAAATATTAATTTATTAATAAGGAGTATAACCATGGATTCTTTTAACTAGAGAATAATCCATCGAATTTTAAATCAATGGGTTGGTTGAAATTAAACAATTACTTGGCTGAGACAATGGTATATGCTGTGTACTATGAAAACCACGAAATTGTGCATTTACATGTTTTAAAAAGTTAATTTGATTCCATTTTATATCAGGAGGAAAGCTACTGTGTATTTCTTTCATATATAAATTATATCCAGTTTGCTTAGTATAATTTATCCTCAATAAAAAAAGAAGAAAAACAATTCCCCCTCCTATTTAAGTATTTTGCTATACCGATATCAATATTTTAGAGACAGTGGATAGCGATTATTCTAATTTAAATCAGGGGGACAAGTGGACAACTCACCCGTGACAATGACTAAACAATAGACTTAAAAAATATATTAATCATTGGGTATTTGATTTATTAGAGTTTTTTATAGGAAACGCACAGCTAAGCTAACAATTCAAATAATATATACGCGATCAATGGACGATGGATATTGGTCGATCGATATCGCTCTTGAAGGCTTTTTCTATCAAACCATTCGCTTCTTCGATTTAAATTTTGGGCCCCTAACATTTCTGGACTAGGGCCATTAGTGTACAGTCAATTAAACAAACACGGTCACATTCTTCGAAATGATTTTGTTGGCCCATTGGGATGCGTCAATTAATTATGGCCAACATTTTTGGACTACGGCCCAGTAGTGTACAGTTATCTAGCTTCGTTTTTTTCTTTTCTCTGGCATCTTGCAAGGACTAGGGTCCTAGGGCCATTGGTGGTGGTTACACTCAACTTCCGGTGTATTTAAATGACACATTATAATTATTCGCTACTCCATTGTACTGTATATTATTTATATATTTAAATGCAATATAATTTAATATATTTGTTAGTTTGGAATCTAAGAACCTATCCTGAGTACTAGTATACAATAACCAGTAGAATCATTTATAAGATCTAAGCAACTAACCCTATAACCCTAGCTTCTGTAAATGTTTATTTTTTATCCTTTCTCCGATACCCAAGTGTAATTTAGTCTCAACGTTTTAAAACCCGAATGCGGATCATTATCGGGACGAAACTAAATCTGCTTCCCACTCTATGATCACTAAATCACATGGTCTGAAATCTCAATCATCCAATTAAACTTAACTTCATTTTTTTAGTAACTTAAAAATAATGTATAGTACACAAATTTTCCCGAAGCTAAAGCCTACAACATGGGAGAAGCAAATAGAGAAGTGAGAGGAGGGGACCATTAGGGTGACACGTGTGTGCTTAGAAACCTGAATTATTGCCTAACTGAACGTAATTAACTAATAACGAGAATCCGATTAATGGTCCCCGTTGCCTTTTTAAGATGCGTGTTAGCTTTAATTGGTCCCTTGTAGCTTTCACATGATGGGGTTTATGCTGCAATTAAGGAATATATATACATGGAGTAGACAATGAATTTAATTTTCAAGCATTAAGCATACACATTATTAAATGGCTGGTATTGATTAAGGGATACGTACCGGATACAGCAAACAGTGAACCTGCTTGTCAGTGGTTACTGCTCGAAGTAGGATCTAGGAATCCTTCAAAATCAATAGCAAGAGACACAAATAAATCAAACACTAACATTTGCAAACACCACAAAATGTTATTTATTTAGCATTTTCCATATAACATAAGATATCATTCTAGATCGGTTATTGTGAGGGGGGATTTGAAGATTTTAGTTGGTCTTCTTAGAAAATTTAATATCATACTAGTAATAATTTGGGGCACAGATCCAAAGAATAACACATGAACCCCATTGTTCACGTGCATAGTTTAGTGACTCATTGATAGCTGTCACATAGAAGGAAAAATAACTATGTTTTGCTCTCTTTTTCTTTTCTTCTGTATTTCCTTAATCATATAATTCTCTTTTTCTATTTTGTCACCATCCAAATCATATATATATGAATATGAATATCGAGTCTTTAGAGCAGTTTGTGATTTTATTTCTCATTCTTATTGCGAATACAATGCATCTTATTTACTATTTCGAGTGTCCCATCAATATCGGGATGAATAGACCTTTCACGAAAACACATCATCGAATGATTATTGAGCTAAAACCAAGAAGTTATACTACTATTCATGTAACTGTTTTTAGTAATGCAAAACGTATTGTTTCTTTTGATAAAAATATCTATTGTTTATCAGTTATAGTTAGGTGAAACAAAAATTTGGGAGATTTGACCTATCTAGGTATGGTCTTATTTATTTAATCATTTATGAAAACATAAATCAACAGTGATAGTAAAAGAAGAAAGGGAATAGTTCGAAGCTACCATATAACTAAGTGGCAAATAGAGTTGATCGCAATAATTGGAGGAAACCGTACTTAGTTTTCTCATTTCAAGTTAGGCCACCAATGATGGGGTTTCTTCTTTAATTAATATCTCAATTGAGTAAATAATATGGTAAATTTAAGTGAAGATACACACACACTTAGCGGCTTTAGTTTCTTTACACGTATCGAGTCATGTCTTCTCGTGGAATGGAAGCATGTTGGTTGTCCCACTTGAGGTCCAAATATATCTAACATATTTTTAAAAGAAAGGAGTAGTGTAAAATAATAATATTATACATATTAGCCTTTTCTATGTCTGTTTTACATAAATTCGAACCACTTTAAGTGGATTCCAACTCCTCATTCAACCTAAGTAGTGTTACTTTATAGCGGCTTTCCTTTTCACCACCTACCATTCGAAAAATAACTCACTATTTCATATATATACACACGATACATTATAATGTAATGCAGTAATGAATGGACTTTTTGTTTAAATAATGAAAAGTTCTTAACAGGGAGAAAATAAAAGAGACGTCGCTTTAACAAGATTCCTCCTTTTCTATACCTTTAAAAAAAAAATTTAACATACATTTATAATATATATAGATATAATATATATAGATACACACATATATGTATACAATCTATATATACAATTTTTAAAACCTACTACAATGTTTGACGTACAAACAATCTTAACTATATTATACATCTAAAATCTTAGTTTTAGCACACCAAGTAATCTAACAATGTTATTTTGTCATAAAACCTATAAAGTAATTTGAATGCTATCTCCATATACTTCTGATATTTGGTTGAGGGTAAAATAACATATGGTAGTACACCTTTACAAAAGGATAGACCAATTCATCAGAGATATAATCACAAGCACTTGAATCTTATTATTTCTAGCTTGTTGAATTCTCTTCCATGGCTTAGCACTAAAGGTCAGATATCCTCTAATATGTAAATTCTTTGATAATTATCTTAGTAATGTAGTGCTTTGTATTTATAGATTAATTGATATTTAGCACATAAACAAAGAAGATCAATTGATATAGTTTTTTGCTTTTTTTAGCAAAATTAATTGATATAATTATGATGGTTATTACATGCACAATATTTAACTGATGTACTGAACTATATAGTGTTGCTTAAAAGCTGGTGACTTTAGCTGTCTCAAATATCTGGATACTATTAGTTTATTACAAAAATTTGCATGTTCTTGATCTGCATGCAACTTGTAATTGATGTTTTCATCTCCCTGTTTGCCATTAAAGTATTGATTCTTAACTTCAAATGAGAAATCTTTATTTATTACTTCTGAGTTATGATCACATTGTCGAGATCGCGCGAGTAACATGTAAGTGTTATGCAGTTTTCAATTAAAGTTATAGATAAAGACTATTAAACATTAACCTTTAAAATGGTGTCTTTCTCTTTGTAATTGATAGGGATTTTGTGTCAAAAAGACTATAAAATTTGCAGTCTATAAAAATAATGCAATGACTAAAAATAGTGTGTTCAACAAACAATAATTTTTAGTCTTAGTAAACTTTTTTTTTTTGGATAAAGGATTTTCATAGTCTTAGTAAACATGATAACCAAAAAATATCCTTTTTCTGTCCAAAAGCTTATGATCCTTTTGGATCGATGATCATAACATTTTAAGTTAATCTCTTTTATACGTTACTTTTATACAACCAAAATAAACTACCAGAATTTGACTAAAATATTTCTTTTTTTTGGACAACTAAAATGTTTTTTATATATATATATGATTAAAATGTTTAAAATTTGATTAAATGTTAATTATTTTAGTAATGAGTCATGTATAGATGTAGTAGTGGAAAAAGTACTAAATTTATACATATACACACATAAACGAATAACAAAATTATGGGAAAGTGAATAGGAAAGAATAAACTTGAAAGTTGAAACCCCACACAAATTTGGATGCAACAAAAGTCGTCAAAGCTAATATTCACTTTGTTGGGAAATCATAGCTTCGTCAATCTTCCTTTGTTTTCAGCTCAGTAATCACATCTCATCCCAATAGTCCAAAACCCATAGCCAATTAATGAACTTTAAGTTTCCATTTATGGATAAATTAAGTTGTAATGAAATGATCACCCTAAGGTTTCCTTTATTCTTCCAATTATTCGAACTTGTTTTTTACTTTTAATATAGAGAGTTAAACCTTCTACTGTAATATATAACAACAATATAGACGATATATATATATATATATATATATATAAAGATCAAGCTGGTAACACGACAATTTTTTTACCCGTAAAATCTCTATACTTGTAATAAAAGAGACTATTTCGTTTAGTTCTTCGTGCACTTATATAATACCCCGACCGCCTATACTAGTGGGTCACCACGTCTTTTCTCAGCTCGTGGACTTCACCTCTGTCCGACGTCCGTTGCGTTATTTTTTTAGAGGTTTTAGAGACTTGTTTACTGTCCCTGCAATTACCATCCGACATTTTTCCGTGTTTTGGCCTCACTTATATAGTTCCGAAGATCATTTTCTAGAAAGTCACCCATCATTCTATTACTTTAGTCCAAACATGCTTAACTCTTGAATTATTTATGGGTTCTTAACCGAAAAGATAAATGCACTTTGTTAATATAAGTAGCCAAATCAATTTTTTTTAAGTGTCCACAAATCTTAATATTTGGGATCTGAACTTCTCGGGTTTGCGGAAGTGTTTCCTTCTGACCAGAGCCGTGCTTCTGACTGGCCATAATCGTATTAATGTTACATTTTACTTTCCACCTTTTTAGTATTTAAATTTAAATAAACAGACAAGAAGAGCTTTTGCACTGCAAAATAGTACTTTCACTCTTATTTAATACTCCTTCTCTTTCTAAATATAAGATATTTTAGATTTTTTTTCTTGTTCTATAATATAAGATTGTTTTAGAATTTTTAAGTTGCTTTTTGTTAATTAATGATAGCATATTAAAATTTCAAAAAATATTAATTATGATTATTTGAATACTTGAGTTACTAATGATTAATATTAATCTAAAAGTAGTTGGCGTAGAAACACAAGTAAAATATTTTTTTTTTTTGTAATATCTATGAAAAAACTAAAACATCTTATATTGTAGAATGGAAGGAGTACTACTTTTTTGGTTAAAAGCTATTTAAAATTTATACTTTTTATTTAAAACTTTCATTTTTATCATACTTATATATTCATGTGATTGTAAATGCGGCCTACTTAATTTTATTATTTTTATAAGGAAATTCTCAGATTCATTCTAGAAAAAGACTAACTAATAACATTTTGACTAACTATGGGGCGATATCTTAAATAGTTCACTTTCAGAAACTAATCGTTTAAATAGATCCACCTGTATTTGGGCATGTTATTTTTCCCTAAAAATATCTATTTCTATCATTAGTTTCTGAAAATTGATTATTTCAAGTAATATCCCTCACCAAAACTATTTAATGGGTGATTTTGGTGGATAATCATAAAATATACTGGCATGTGTGACCAATGATTTAATATTAATTATAAACACGTTACAAATTTTCGGACGGATCCATATAGATAAGAAACTTAAAAATATTTCAGGCCGAAACACCCACCCTCTAGATATCTACTAATTTTCTTAAAAGGGTGTTTATATATAATAATTATCTCCTCAAAACTTGGACAGCTCAGGTGTTATATATGTTGTTTGTGTTCCACTAAACCCCCACTGTCTTCCTTTTCCACTCTACCAAACGCTTCAGGAACTCGTTAACCTGTACATTAAAATGGTTTCCAGTTTAGATAATTAATGAACAGTCATAATTCTAACTATAAAATTCATATTAATGAAAAAAGGGGTAAGACTTAATTTACCTGAGAAGGGTCTTTAAGAGAATACGAGGCATTGGTGTCCTTAGGAACTTTTGAGACAAGAATCCCAAAACCTTGTCCCCTTTCACGTAAAACCTATAGAATTTTATGGTTAAATTATTACGTCGATATCAGTTGTACTGTATAACAAATGTACATCTGTTTAACAAAATGTAAACGTGTTTTAGTTAATTGTCATTTGTCACTATACCATACCTTAAACGCATCTTCGTCGGTACGGTCATCACCGATATACACCGGTAAAACATCTTCAGAATTTTCAAATCCTATTTTGTTTTAGATCAAATCAAACATATAAGAATTTACAGATCTGATTTAAAAAAATATTTTCCAAATAAACATTTATGGGCCGAGGGTAGTCTCACCTAATGATTTTAGCAAAAAATTGAGAGCCTGTCCCTTGTCCCATTTGATCGTGGGGCGGATTTCAAGCACCTGGTTTTACATATAAATAGATTAATAGTCTGGTAAAGATGATAGTTACTGAATAACTATTATATATTAATTGATAATTAGCCTTCTAAATTTCAAATGAATAGTAAAAAGGGGAAGATGAAGATTAATTTTACCTTTCTACCTTGGGTTAGTTTCAGCGTTGGATAATCAATAAGAACTGATTTTACTTGTTCGGCTAATGCAGCCCATCTCTGGTAGAAACAAAAATGTAAATAAATAAATAATTTTAAGACACAAACAGATTAATTTGTTCTTTATATGAAAAGTGATGTTGCTGATAGATATCAGTAATTCGGTACCCACAAAAATCAACATTTATAACAGTACTGGTGTTTTGCTTTGGATTTATTGCTGAAAATTAAACTGAAATACCCCAAGCATCTTTGCCGGTAGTTTTTATTTAGAAACTAGACGTCAAATTACCAAAAGAAATTAGTTCTTTTTAAGAAATAAGTCTTTTAAGTTTTCCAAGTACTTTGGGTTAAAAACAAAATGTAACATGTACCATTTCTTTCTTTTCAGAGAGGAGAAAGTTTATATTTCATCATTATTTTTTGTTTCTTACCTTCTCATCAACACGACGAAAATGTACGGACAGACAAAACTTGTTGTTCTCCACCATAGCCCCAGGGATCCATTTTGTCTTTTCCTCTAGAATTTTAACCACCTGAAGTTATATGGAACAGATAAAGTTAAATAAAACTTACTCTTTTAACTCATCTTATAATTCGATATTTATTATGTGAAAAACAAAATCTCAAAATGTACCTTCTCAATCATCGGTATAAATTCACGTGCAGGTTGAAACAACACTCCTTGTTTACTCTGTGGTCATTTCACGAATAAAAAATAAAAATAAAAACATTTAGAAACCATATAATTATTAATTAATGTTTTCTATTGATTTTTCTTCATTGTTTGCTCACCTCGCCGTAAGTATTTTCGTTGGTCGGACTTTCAATGTCCATGCCGTGGCTTCCAGCGTAATAAATCTCGTTGAGTTTGACAAATCTACGAACCTGAAAAATATAATTATATATACCACATAATTAGCATTAATTTAGTGTAAATGGATTTTAAATAAATTCTGATTGTAAGTATATTTGGTAAAAAATGTAATGTACCTTATCTATGGATCTCCCGGTGACAATAGCAGTCGGGAAGTTTAAAGCCACGTCTTTTACAACGTCTCGCATCTGTAAAAATAAAAAATAGATACCTTATATTAAATCCAAAAACAATTAATATATATACCCAAAAAAACTTTTTAGCTATTAAATAGTATAAAAACCTCATGGGTTATGTACGCTTTGTCGGGATCTTCAACTATTGGAGAAAGAGTACCATCGTAATCAAGAAACATGACAATCGTTTTCCCTCTTGCAGCATTCATAATCTCATCAAACATACTCAAAGCCGAAGGAAATCGAACCTGAAAAAAAAAAAAGAAGAAGATATCATGATCAGATTCCATGTTCCATCTGAAATGGGTAATTCAGATTTAAGGTACAAAAACTCAACGTACGATCCAAGATGTTTTGTCGTCGTTATCAAAGACAGAGTCATGTGAAGAGGATCTGAGACGTGTGGGGGAAGAATCACGCATGGAATCGACCCAAGATGCAATCTTTCCAGCACCAAGATTGTTGTTGTTGTTCTTGTCGGCTGCTTCGAGAAGTTTCAAGAACTTTCGACGAGGGAAGGCAAAGTAAGTGGATGGTGAAGAAGAGAACAGAGCAGGGTTAGAGACTGAGACAGTGATGGTTTTCAAACCCAAGATGGGTTTTCTGTCGGAGACGATGACATTCTGGTTAGTCATTTTCTCGGTTCGCACACAAGTGTGTTGAGACAGAGATAGAGAGAGATGTGGAGAGGGAGAGAGAGAGAGTGTGTGAGGAGGAGGAAATGGGGAAGGAGGAGAAGAGGAATTTATAGGAAGAAGGAGAGAGAGAGAAGAGAAGTGTGAGAAGAAGGAAGAGTGAAAGGAGGTATATGAGACAAAAGAAATTGGGAAAATAAAAACTTCATCTATCATTGGTGGCTCCCTCTGGACCTTTTTGGCCACATTATGCCCCTCTCTCTTTCTCTATTTTTTTTCTCAGCCTTTGAAACTTTTTTTTTTTTTTTTCACGCCATTTGGATCCTTACAAAAATAGTTATATAGTTTGTTTCATGTTTCGAAAAGATTATAGAGTGCAGTATCCGAATCTTTTAATTAAGAGTAATATTTGGTCTACATTATAACTAGCACGAGACACGAAAGAGGAGTGGTGGGAGAATTAAAGGAACGTCATGACTTCAAGCTCTCAAGATTGTTCGAAATACTTTGTCAAAAAAAACAAAAAAGATTGTTCGAAGTTCCTAGAAGATACATCAAGTTTTAATAAATTCAGGAATTTGATCAAAAATCATATCTCTCTACATGATGTCGGAGAATGATATATTTGGTTCTTATTCGTAAGTAGGAATCAAGAAAAAGTTAAACTTCACCGAAATCCATATTCAAAAACCTTTTTTTCTAGATTTATACCGTTCGGTGCCCACTTCAAAAGGTAAATATATTTATACACATCTGTCCTTATAAAAAGTATAAGCAGATGTAATACAAATGTACATTAATATGTGTTATGTGCATTAATATATTTGTTCTATCTCAAATTTCATCAATAAAAATGAGAACATAATTCATAAACCTATAAAACTTTCTTAATATTAAAACTAGGAAGAAAAATGAATTGTTTTTCATTTTAAAAAGGAAAATAACATTCGATGATTGAAGATCATATGATAAAATAAAAATCATTTATCTGCAGAAATATCAAAACGATATTTTCATATATTTTTGGGGATACTATATCGAACTCTTTTAGTTTCCTTTACGTATATTTCTGTTTTATAGTCTAAGTTTGGTTTTGGTTTTGTATGGAAAAGCAACAACTCAATATAGATATCTATGTGGTAAAGAAATTGATCGTATGAAAGTACATAGTGTGCATGTATATATGTGTTGATTTTTATAGTTCGAATTATGTGGGTTAGGCTATGGCGGGTCTAACGATCACGTTATGATAAGCAGCTATAACCATAGCACCATAACCTTTATAAAAATAAAAAAAAAACAAAAAAAAACATAGCACACAGATCCATTGGTGAACCAAACTAGATCATGGAAATGGAAATTCTTGTTTTGGGCACTTTTATAGGAATGATTTAAACATCTTTTAAATAACACCTAAAAAGACTTAATAAAAATTTGGAAAGCAAAAAAAAAAGGAAATACAGCAAATAAATATACTAGATGGTGAACGCCCACAGGAACAAAAACGATTGCACCCAAATCTATCTAAAACATTTTGTGGTATTCAATCGAAACTAGTAGCTATAAACTCTCTATAGTTTTGTCATGTAATAAAAATCGTACATAAATCCTACGTGTACGTATCAGTTTTCTCTTTTCATTTTTTTGTCCTTTCATTGCAAATGCACGCCCTTGTATTATACCTACGGATTCACCTATTATATAAAAATAGTATTCGCGACGGTTTGTTGTACTGCTTTTTAACCTTTTAAATTAAATTACGTCTAATTGATGTTTGAATATGATTCAATAACTAAAGATGACCACATGGGTCAACATTCTTGACTTTCGTTACTTGATAGACCACAAAGGGCACGAAACTAGAAACCCTTAAGATTTCTTGTTCCGACGGGGACAATCACTTTGGTATTTAGTAGCATTATTTTTAATTTCTTAAGTTAAGCTCCATTAGCACATTTTCTATATGCATTTTATTTTAATTAATTTGTACACATATAAACACATGAGTGGAAGTTTCGTGCTGTTACTGTGCGGTTGTGGTTTGTTTTATTTTGCTTTATATTTGGCGGCGGTTAGATAAAAGCTAATTTCGGCATGGTTGGGTTCATGAACTAATCAACATAACCCAAAAATTCATTGTAAAAGGTGCCATATACCAAATTATATTCGCCGACACGATGTAATTTTCGACTTCTGTGTGTCACCTTTCAAATAGACCATTATATATCTACGTATATATGTATTAATGTCTTTTACAAATTGAACACATTTTCAAAACCAATGTAGGCTCAACTACTGATCAATAAACATTGCCAAATAGCTAGTGATAGGTGTAAAGTTTTTTCTAAAATTAATTGTAAGTGCACAACAAATAAGTTGTAATAAATAGGGTATTGAATCCAAACGTTTATCAGTTCCACAATAAATTTCTAGATTCAAATCAAGTTAAGAAAAATAGTATGAATGTAATGCAAACAAAACTAAATAAAAGGAGCAGATGATCGACTGACGAGGTTAAATTCAAGAGAGACATACGCTAGGCCTTGGAAATTTCGCAGGTTGAATAAGAGATTGCAAAGTTAAAGTTATCAGGATATTAATTAAGCATCGTTCTTAAACATGAACATTAATGTAAAATCAATCAACTTTCGTTGCAGAGATTAACTATGTATAAATCCTAAAATTTCAAATTTATTTGAAATTCAATAAACTAGACAAGCCTTAATTGCAGGTTCAATTGTTCACAAAATTCTTAAACCAAATTTCTTTGCATATAGGAATTTTGCTCATCTAAGAATGTTCAGAAAATTAATAATACTTTCGCATCTATCAATTATCCTAAGTATGAATTCCAGGTGATCAATTCTAGAAATCAATGATTAAGCACAATCTAGATGAAGAAGTATAAGATTATCTTAACAGTATTTCAATTCTAACAATCCATCTTCAACCCTTGAAAAACTCAAAACCTAACTAGCAAATTACTCATATATGTTGATTGAAGACAGCATCATAAACTGAATAAATTGTATTAAAGAGAAATAAGAAATAACAGGGGTTCAGTTTCTTCTCTCAAACGAACAGAGTAGCAGAATAATCTCTCCAAAAGCTCTGGAACAAATCTCTCTCAAGTCTCAATGGAAAATAAGATAAAAGTAAAAGAAACCTAACAATTGGCTTATAAACCTAAAAATCTCATAAAACATGAATTAAACTGTTTTGTAAATAAGTGGAACTTCTGGGCCAAAACTGCTGATCTCCAAAAGTTTTTAAAATCGCGCGTGGAACTTCTGGCATAAAGGAGTGTCGACCGACACCAACGTCTGTGAACGGCAGCTTGTTTAGTTTTCCTGCAAAAACTCCCAAATAAGCTCTAAAATGCTCCATTATCTCCAATTCATCTCCAAATATATTACAAAATACTCGAAAACACTAAAAAAATTTTATAAACAAGACTTATATCACGACAAAAATCTATAAAAACCATGATATCTCCCCTAGCTAAATTACAGACTGGTATTAGATTTATATAAACATGTACATAATGGATTGTTTAAGTCATTGCTAATTGGATTGTAATAAACATCTATAAATAAAGTATTACATATTGAACCAAAATATATATATCAAAATTCACACCTTGTACAAACATGGAAGCGCTATAAAATGAGTAAAAGGGAAGAAGATGAGAGTCTTACTATGCATTATAAAATATGAGCATATTTTACATTTTCAGAAAAAAATAAAAATAGAGTGTATTTTACTACTTGTCAGTTAGTTGTACTGGGAATCATATGAAAACAGAAGACTAACAAGGTTTACGTGTATGGTTTGACAAACTAATAGAGCTTACAACTTGCAAGCATGTGAGTTTATCAAACGTTTAAATCGTTTGAAAATCTAGGGTTTCCATAATAATATTAAAATAAAAGACTTACATGATGCTAACCATTTGCGAAAAAATAATAATCACTTTAAGGTGTAAGTTGATTAATTTATTTATGAGACTGTATAATCAGGCTCACAATTCCACAAAAGAGGACTTGGCATTACTTTCGCACTAAGGAAGACTTCCGTTTTCCGATGAAATTTGCTCGCATAGTCGATGCAAGGTGGGCCTTTCTCTTCTAGAACTCAAATCTAATTTTCATTTATTTTTCTTACTCTTATAGATAAATCTAATATTACCTACTTTACTCCATATTTTCTTTATCACTACTTAACAATACTATATTTTCAAAACTTATCCATAAAAAGGAATTATGAAAAACTAAATATTTCAAAGAATAGTAACGCATAGAGCAATAAGACAACTACAAATGGTTAAGACACTATATTAGTTTTGGATTCCGGTCTAAAATAACTCTGATTACCCCTAAAGTATAAAAAAAGGTTTTGTGGTCTTTGCAATGAAACACACCGATTCGGTTTTATTTATTACTCCTTTTGCTTTGTGTTTTTTTTTTCTTTTCTAAGATACCGTTTAAGATACCGTTTTGATTCTCCGCTTCCAAGTAAGCTCGTGTCCTCGCGGTTGATTGACAGTGGTTATATCAGCATAGTGTCACGTGTCATTTTAGTATGATTTACACTAACAGGGCCTACAGATTTGAGAACCATATTTTTGCTTATTAATATGGGGATTTTAGTGAAATTGTTCAAGGATGGCACTTTTTAATATTGTGTATATAAAGTATAAACACATACAAAAAGAGAATAAAGGTAAATTATATTATGCATAATGAATTTGGTAAATTGCCTAAACTTTCTAGACTTGGGAGAGATCTAGAGATTGAGCAATGCCTTTAATTTTCGACTTTACACTAATAAATTTCAACTCGGATTTATTCGTATCACGAAAATTAGATATAGAGAGTGACTAGTTTAATAATGTAGTCCTAGAATCAAAATCTCTTGACTTATTTTACAGCGATAATACTGATTCTTTTTCTAGAAAAAAAAATATACGAATAACATCGAAAATACTACTTTGTGTAATCAAATTAAAATACGTTATGTGATTCAAATTCAACGGTAAGATTCTTACGGTTGTAATTACATATTAATAAGATGATTTTGCTATTCTTTTCCCCATAAGAATTTGAGTTTTATCAAACATGTGAATGTGTCTCCATCTCACAGCTTCCTCAACTGTGTCTACGTGGCTATCTATTATTTGCCCACTTGCATCAAAAAAATTTGTTGCTCTGTCTTCTTTTTATCAACTTTCTGTTTTTTCCTGATAATGTGGTTTTATTTACTAATGTTATTTTTTGTTTATAATGAAAGTCTCAAATTTCAGTAAATGTACCGTTAGAGAATCGAGTCGACTGACGATTTTTTTTGTTTCTTTGTACTTCCAAATTAGGTAAGATGGTCACATTTTTATAGTAAGTATCAATTTGTAAATTAGTATTTGGCTCAATTCCAGTGCTTTTAATATAACATTAAAACAAAACTGAAGATTTCTTGGTCGTCCCTTCGTTGGAGCATAGGGCCGCATTTCAACTGTCTTGCCCCAAGAGCTAAAGGACCTATTTCTTTAGTGTTCTTTCTTTCCAGTGATGAATTGAGTGTTGGTTCTATTTTATTGCTACCGTGTTATCAATAATATCGTTAACGTATTTTATTAGTATGAACAATATTTAAACACACAATTATTGTCTTTACTGCTATCCAATTTACAAAATAAAAAAAGTTTACAATTTAAAACTGTTAATTTTTATGTAACGGGGAGCTTTCTTAATTTATATTAGTTTGTTGATCCAAACAAAGGCTTCCGCACAAGAGTTTACCTGGGTTGCAAACATATTCGAGGTTAGCTCAGTTCAGAAGAAAAACTCTATAAAGGTTAACATATCCTACAATCTCAAAAACTCTATAATACGTTATTATGCCTATATGTGTAAAATAAGCACATTTCCTTGAACCCGTCACAATTAATAACATTATGCAAGTCCGATTCGTTTTCCATTTCCACCTCTTCAAAAAAATGAAAGTATTTAGAGAAAACACTCATTCCTAGAAGAAAGGAAAGAGATCAACACCAAAGAATAATATTTTCAAAAGAAATAATAAAAAATATCTCAATTAAGTCGACCTCCTCTCCTTATAAATAAAAGGCTCTTTCATTTCTTAAAGACCATCCACAATAATCCAGAAATCCTTGAAAGCAGAGGAGCAAAATACAAAACCCTTGCTTACTTTTATTCTTTGTTCTTAATCTCTTCGTATTCATCTCGGCAAACTTTGTCGCTGAGTTGAATCACCCTTTGTACCTTCTTAAACTTTTGTTGATCTAATAAAAGAGTCTTTCCTAAACTTACATCTCTTATATAATATTACTGTGTGATTTTGAGATTCAACATGCCTCCTACTTCGACTTCGCAATCAATGATAAGGTCAATCTTAATGCATGCATACAATAACAATCTTCGTCTTTTTAACCAGAGAAAGAGATAAACAGAAAGATAAAACATTTATATTCGTTGCATTATGCAATTGACTATGAGAAATAAGAAGAACCAATTGAAATTTGTTGTTTAGACAAACAAAACCATATGTGCATGTATAGATGTATAAACTATTAATGTCCATGTATTAACTATATGAATGTCTAGTGAGTGGCTAGTACTAGACTGCAAACATATTTAATATCCCTTTCATGTTTGTCAAATTTTTATATATAACATTTTTTTGGGTGTGGCATGCACATTAATTAGTGTTTGATTTGATGTAAGAAAATTATAAATCAAAGTGTAAAGGCATGTGTTGACACATGTAATTAGTTTGGTAATAAGGAATGAAAGATATGCTTAACTATTACAGTTAGGTCTGAACAGTGTTGCCAACTAATGACTTAAACCGACATGAAAATTCTTTTGTTTTGTTTAAATGAATCGAGTTACCCTCTAAAGGCCAAACTAGTATATCAATATCATGTACACTGTTAATTAAATCCAATAACAAAATTTTCGTTTGTAGTTTTGAATTGTGCTTTTAGCTATATGCGTGTGTGTTTTGGCCTTTTGGGTAACATGTAAGTAGTAAACATATACTATACGATAGTACGTCGATATGTGAACCACAGTTTCTTAACAATACCACACAAATTTTTTTTTCCGGAATACACTATAGTGTAGTACTTCTGTCTTCTGCTTAATTTTTTGGAATATTATGAGCCTCCCAAGTATATTTTTTTTTTGTTTCGTTCTTAACCTTGTCCCAAGTATTATTTCAACTGTTATGCTAAAAAAAACAATCCTGAAGATGAATCGCAACACAAAAGAGTATAACATATCGCATTTATTTATTCATACTTTATATACTATACAAATCATATAGTGCCAATATTTTCAGTTGTAAGTGTCTGTTCCCAAGATATGCGCCACGAACGGATCGTTTTTGCTTTGCTTATTTAAAATGAGAATATCTGATTGGTAATTGTACTTTGAGTTCCTTTTGATGGGAGGCAAAAACAATATTATCTTACCTATAAATTATAATCAATTGTTGACAAAACAATATAATTAATTAGGACATATAGATAATCTTTTCAAAATGCTAAATTTAATAGTGGATACATTTGTCGATTTTACGGTGCACACTAAGCTCTTTGTCATACCCAACTAATTTTTGATCCTTAGTACCAAAGTCTCTCATGTAACGTCCAAATCTTCAACATTTCCTTGAATGAGTTACTTTATGGAAAAGTCCATAAATTAGTGCATTTCTTTTAATTTATTTGGACTCTGTTTTTTCTATAATACTACAAAACTAATAACTTAACTTTCGACTGAGTGAGTATTCCATCTTTTTAAAATGCGTGAATTCAGACAAAATTTTACCAAACGGAATTACGATGTGATAGCGCATTAAGGGAGATATTATCTTGTTTACTCTTTCACACTGATTGGACTTTGTGTGATTTTCCGATAATTAACTTTTGGATTAAACGAAAGATAAAAGAAAGACATTTTACTTTGGAAATACCTTAATAAGGAAACACGAACAAGTGAAGAGACTGACAGATACAAATGGAAAGAGACTTGGGACCCACAGCGAACTTGTTTTGTCATACTAATAACTTATTAAAAATAAAAAAACGTAATTTTCCTTAAATTTGTGACTGCGACGTGAGATTCAACGAAGGACTCACAGCACCCCATAGTTATAAGCCCACTAAAAGCCCATATTTAGTTTTTGGGTTTCTGCTGCTCATGGAAAAGTTTTTAGACGATAAAAAATCCAACTACGTTCAGGCCTTCATAAAATAGTAACATGCTTAATTTGGGCTTATGGGCTAATAAGACAAGAGCCCAATCTCTAACTTCAGAAACATAAGAATACAAAATACTCAACCGTATGTACATACGAATACGACAATAAACGTATAAGAAAAGTATACATACGAAAACAAAGATAGATCCATGATGGTTGACGTAACAAGTCAAAGAAATGTCCAATGGAATTAGTCGTTAATCATCACCTTCTTAACGCTCTAATCATATCGTTAAACAGAAATTGAAGTTGTGAAATCGATTCAAATTGTAGTAAAAGGGGCAAAGCCCTAAATTGGTGAAGATTTTTGGGGTAATGGCGAGCGTGACGATGAACAGATTGAGGAATTTGGATGCTTACCCAAAAATCAACGACGATTTTTACAGCCGTACACTTTCCGGTGGATTAATCACAGTCCTCTCTTCCATCGTCATGCTGATTCTGTTCTTCTCCGAGCTTCGTAAGCACTTTACTTGTCTTCCTTCAATTTCAATCTCCGAGGAAAAAGTTCGAATTTTTCTTACTTTTTTTTTTTTTTTTTTTTCTCCAGGACTTTATCTTCATCCTGTGACTGAGACTCAGCTTCGTGTTGATACATCGAGAGGAGAGAAGCTACGAATCAATGTAAAACAAAAACAAGTTTTGTTCCCATTGTTGCTTTTTTTTTAACTTGAAATCTTCTGACTGGCTGCTAATTTTGATCATTTTGTAGTTCGATGTAACTTTCCCTGGTCTTGCTTGTTCGATTATTAGCCTTGATTCGATTGATATTAGCGGAGAGAAACACCTTGACGTGGTATGTGTGCGTCTCTCTTTCTAGTCTTTGGCTACATGATGATGTATTATTAAATTGTTCATGGATTTGCAGAGGCATGATATAGTTAAAAGAAGGTTAGATGCTTATGGCAATGTTATAGATACAAGAAAAGATGGAATCGGTCATACTAAGGTTAGCTTTCTTCAAATCAGTAGGAAAGTCTCAAGGATGATTGAAATATTCTTTATTCTTGTTTTCCACAGATTGAAAATCCATTGCAAAGACATGGTGGCAGGTTAGAGCATAATGAAACATATTGTGGTTCTTGTTATGGAGCCGAAGCGGTAAGGAAGAATTTATACTCTTAGGTGTAATTTTGAACTTGCAATAGAGAGGCTTCAACAATATTGTATAGTATTGATTCTATAGAAACACATTGGTATACATGGAATCTAATTTTCTGGTTCTTAGTACTTTGCAGTCAGATGATGAGTGTTGTAATTCATGTGAGGAAGTTCGTGAAGCTTATCGGAAGAAAGGTTGGGCTATGTCAGACCCTGAGATCATTGATCAGGTATAGTAATGTGTAGTTATGCTGATCTTGTTAGCTGCACTACTTTAATCTCAATTGTTTCCTTGGCCTCCGAGTCTAGTCTCATCTAGATGTATGATATATAGTGCTCGTTTGATCGATCTTCAGTGTAAAAGAGAAGGTTTTGTGCAAAGGGTTAAGGAGGAGGAAGGTGAAGGTTGTAATATTTACGGTTTCTTGGAAGTGAACAAAGTGGCTGGGAGTTTTCATTTCGTTCCAGGGAAAAGCTTTCATCAGTCAGCCTCTCTTTTACAAGATCTGTTAGTCTTCCAGAGTGACAGCTACAATGTAAGCCAAGAACCATTTTCGTTGTGGCATCTACAACGTATTATGATATATGTCTGACACATTGTATCTTACTTGCACAGATAAGCCACAAGGTTAACAAGCTGGCCTTCGGTGACTCTTTCCCTGGTGTAGTGAACCCCTTGGATGGGTAACCTCTTTTCTTTTTCGTGTGATTACTCGGTAATGTAAAATCATCTTTCTGAACTTTATTCTTGGTTTCTCAGTGTGCAGTGGACTCAGGAGAAACTGAATGGCATGTATGAATATCTTATCAAGGTTTGTTTGCCTCGTGACAGCCATTTCCACATCTTGTTACATTATACATTTATTTGGGAGAATGTTGTGATATTCCTCTGTACCTTGAGCTTGTTTTACTGATACCTATAGATAGTGGGAAGAAGATAAAAGTCTGTTGTGATGATCATAGATTTGATTGATTCTGTTTCTTTTGACGTGGGATTTGCAGGTTGTACCAACCGAATACACAGATGTAAAAGAGCATATTATTCAGTCAAATCAGGTGAAGAAACTACCTCTTAGAATCTGATTTTGGCTGTGATCTTTTTCATTAAAACCACTTTGACATACTCGTTATACTCGTTATACATCTAAGAATTGGTTTGTTTCTTTTTTTTTTGTGGGGTGTGCTTGGCAGTTTTCTGTAACTGAACATTTCCAAAAAACGGAAGAAGGACAAATGCAGTCACTTCCTGGTGTTTTCTTTTTCTATGATCTTTCTCCGATTAAGGTATTGATACTTCTGAATGACTGAATGTGTGTTCGTTGTTTAGTCATTCTCGTTTTTTAACATTTTTTTACTTTTGATTGTTGCAGGTGATTTTTAAGGAGCAGCATGTGGAGTTCTTGCACTTCCTCACCAATGTTTGCGCCATAATCGGAGGTGTGAATGATCTCTCTTTCTTCTTGTAGATGTAATAATCATCCAATCTAATAATTTTGGTTTATCCTTTTTTGCATACTCTAGGCATTTTCACGGTTTCCGGAATCATTGATTCATTTGTATATCATGGACAACGGGCGATAAAGAAAAAGATGGAAATCGGTAAATTCGGCTGAGTTGTGTAACCCATTGGTCTAGAAGAACAAGGAGCAATATGTTCAAGTGTTGTAAAAATTAATTTTGAATAGAGCTGCAGAAACTAGTGCTTTGTTTATTTTCTGACTCAAGATTACCACTTTAAAATGTTTTTAGTTGACCCTGATTTCTTATTTACTGCGGGTCTTTGTATTAGATTCAAGACTAATCTGTAGATTTTGTTGTATTGGTTTAAGTTTAAGTTGTCAACAAAATCCTTTGAATTCTTTTTCTAAGTTGAAATCTAAACTAATTGAAGACAACTCAGATTGATAGCTATTTTTTCAACTTCACACGTCTATGAATAATAATGGTGTGGGCGAATTAGATGCAACTTTTATACAAAACATGGGTTTGAAAATTGCATGTGAAAGAGAAGAGAAATGGAGTGTGAACATAATCTTTGGTGGGGGCTCCTTTGGTGTTGTGTGCCTTTCAAACTTTTCCAACTTATGCTTTCCTTTGCGTAATTTGGAATTCTCCACTCTTTACTACTTGTAATATATTATACATAAAAGTATAGATATTTTTGAAATGTTTGAGATGAAGTTTTGTTTTTTATAAACACATCAACAGGCAATAACATTTGGTACGTACTTTTTTGTATTGTAGTATAATTTCGTAAACGATATTCTTGACATCACTTGTATATATTGTAATATACTAGTAAAACTATTACGATTCGAACAATTCTAAATGATATCTTAACAAAATTTTACGTTTTTTTTTTTTCAATTAATTCTTCTACTTTACATCCGTACGAATGAAGAAGCATCTCGTGGTCACATTATTATGAAAATACTGTTGGATAGTACACCATGCTAGTCCAAAACTCTCGTGTTCTATATTACTTAGATTCGTTGGCTTTTTTTTGGTATTTTCCTATTATTTCTTCGTATCCCCATTGGTGTGTATTGGCGAAAGATCCATATCTACTTTTCTAAAAATGATTCAATCAATTTTCTACCGACTTTGTCTTTTTCTACTTCACTACAGTGACATCGAATTATTGGTTTTCTTGATTTGCAAAATCCAGTATTTGAAATTAAGTTTGGAATAAGTGGATAAATGATTGAAGATGGTGCACGAAAGTTGCGGCATGGCCGGCCACATCTACAAAACACGCGAAGCTTCATCATTTTGTGAAATAAAACGGACAACAATCTCTTACAAAGTTGAGATCTTACGAGAAAAAATCCAAAATAAAAAATGTGACAACGAGAGACGACATAAAGAAACGTGTGACGGGATGGATGATATTGTTATGTGGATTCTTGTAAATGCGTTACCTCATTTGTAATTAGAGCAACTTTAGTGGAACAGAACCGTTATGTTATGCCATGATTGCCATCTCTTTTATTATAACTTATGACTAAAACATAGATTGTGTTAATTCTTCAAAGTGTATACTATTCGACAATCCTGTTATTTTGTCATTCGCATATTCGACAGATCATATTTGACACTTCTAATTTTGGCAATATTAGTAGATGGTATATTTATAGGAAGTCCAATTGGCAAATCCTATTACGTTATTTTAGGTGAAAAAATTGTTAGTTTGCAAATACAGTATGTTAGAAAAGTATTTGGTGACCAACTTAAACATTTTCACTTACTCAAATGACAAACCCAATCTTCAAATTAGTTAATGTTTGTGTATTAAGCATATTCGCTCATTTCTTAAAACATGTATGTAAATGTTTCTGCCTTGTAAAAATGCAATATACAGGATCAAATGGACGATTTCGGGAAAACGGCCATTTTATACCCAAACTTAAGACATGTTTGATTCATACTTCAAGTATACCACTCTCAAAATTCATACCCAAATTTACATAAACTTTAAATTTCATACACAAACTTTTATTTTTGGGGTTTTCATACGTTTTCCGTCAATGTTTAATAATTCCGTTAAGTCTTGATGACGTGGATGCCACGTATTATGCGACATCGTATAACAGAATTAGAAAGTTGAAGACAAAACGGCGTTGTTGTGTTTTGTGTTTTTATTTCTTTCGTGACTTGAAACCATTTTCATCTCTATGTTTACACGTCGATGTTGATCTCCGAGAAATCGAATCCTCGTTCCCGGAAAAACAATCGGACGGCTATGGAATCTCGAGTATTGGATCTGGAGAAGAAAGTGATTTGGCCTCTCATTTCTTCTTTGCTTTTCAGCTTGACGAGAACCTTAACTCCGGAGATGCTAAACTCAGTCACGTCAGATCCGGCGAGATCCACTTTAGAATCATTGTCCTGCAAAAGTGAGAGGCGTTTTGAAATCGCGTTCTGCTTTGGCGGCTGAGTTTCATCATATCGGCGGTGAATTTCCCTAACAAGACGCGACGTCCATAAATGGGAAAACAGATTGATTAAGAGAGAAGGAAAAACATTTGTTGCATCACAGCGAGAAACTTGCAATAGATTTTGCAATGATGGAAGGACGAAGACGAACATATGATGGTGGTGGTGCTGTGAATTTGATACAGATAATGAAGAACATAAGGATTTGTATTGATTGCCATAACTTCATGAAATTGGCATCTAAGCTTTTCTTGTAAGAGATTCGAATCGGTTTCACCCATTTTGAAGATTCTTCTTGCTCATGTAATGACTACTGGTAATCGTCGACGATGAAGCAAGCCAAAGAGTTAGAAAATCAGATTTAATGGGGTTTGAAGAAGACAAACAAGACGACGTCGTTTTGTCCTCATGATCAATTTATGTTTGAACCAAACCATCACCGTCGACTACCACTCTAATCCACATCGACAACTTTTAATGGCCCTTTAACGGACCATTAGTCCACGTCACTGATTTTTAACGGACAATTAGCTAGATCACGGAAATTGAAAGTTTGTATATGAAATTTAAATTTTATATAAGTTTGGTTATGTATTTTGACAGTGGTACACTTGAAGTATGAATCGAGTATGAATCAAACATGTTTTAAGTTTATGTATGAAATGGCCATTTTTCCAGAGGATTTCATTGTTACTATAAAAGCTAATAAAATATCACATTAACATGAAGAAACTGAAGCTAAAAATTACATAAGATGAAAAAAAACGAAAAAAATTACATAAAAATGAAAATCTATGGCATGGTCGGAGCATGACAAAAAACCGCAGCTCGACCGACACAGATGTTAAGACAAAACATAACACAAAATATTAACATTACCCTAATCTTAATTAGCCTCTCTGCAATTTACAAAAACTCCATTGCAGGCTGCTTCTAAATTTGATCTAAGACAGAATCGAATCCCAATCGATCTCATACGACGGATACTTCTCCAACGAAAACGTCTCGTTCCACTGCGGTGGCTCCTCCGTATCAGCGAACGTCAGATCCGACAACGGCGAAGATCCGGCCGATTCAATAAACTCCGTCACCGGAGGAGACCCAGTGATCGTCGAATTCTCTTCCGCCTTGACTACCTCCGGCGACGAAACAGCCTCAAGTTTCTTCGAGGCACGTTTCTTCGTCGATGCTTTCGTCGATTTGTCCTGTTTCTGCGTCTCCGCCATACTCTGACAAATAGCTTCGAGCTTGGCGTCGACTGTGGAGTGAAGAGGTTTGTACTCGCCGAATTCGCCTCCGATGTGGGAACCGTTGTGACGTAGGTTTGGGAAGTTAAGCCGGGCGAAATCGCCGCGCAGCTTATACGCCGCCTTATCATAGGCCAACGCAGCTTCCTCCGCCGTGTCAAACGTCCCAAGCCAGAGACGAGTCCGGTTTCTCGGCAAACGGATCTCAGCCACCCATTTCCCCCAGTGACGCTGCCTCACACCTCTGTATAGCTTCGTCGGCTTCGGCGGAACACCTGCACCGTACGCGAAACAAGATCCGGCGACTCCGGATTGCTTCATCAGCAACGGCTTCGGGGCGAGAAGGTTCGAGAAGGAGCTGTGGCTCTGGTGGTGAGTGGGAGGATGAGGAAGAGCGTGATTCTGATGGATCTGAGATTGGATCTGGTGGATTTGGGAAGAAGAGAGGTTGTTGAGCCCGATTAACGACCCGGTTTGCTGGAGATCCGACCCGTACGAAAACGGTTGGGCCATGAACGTCGAACAGTCTTCCGGGTAGTATCCGGGGAAGGGAGAGAGAGAAGGAGGGAGAGAAAACGCAGACGCTGCGGGATGAAGAAACGCAGACGCAGACGCGGAAGAAGAAGAATCGGAAACGCTTTTGATAAAAGGTACAAGCGCTTCCATGAGTTCACCACCACAATTTGTGCTGTACAAATTCATAGCAGCTTCCATCACAATTTGTAGATTTTTTGAAAAGAAAAAAAAAAACAATTTGAATCCGAAAAATTTCACCTGGTTCTTATCAAAAGTAAAGAAACAGGGCTTTCCGAGAAAATTCAAGAAAAATAATAAAAAAATGGATCAGAGAGATTTGAAATAAGCAACCTCTGTGTAGATCCAAAAGGAGGGAGTAAAAAATTACCCTCGTCTAAATCTATGAATATATAAAAAGAGAAAATCAGAAGAAATTTTGGAAAGCAAATATCTCGTTATGAAAATACCTGGCTTTCAATTAAATCCGTATAAAAAAACAATTTCATAAGCTTGATTTTTGGTAAGAATATCTGATCAAAATCATTCAAACACAAATCAAACCAAGAAACTGATTTTCTTCCTTTTTTGAAAGACAGATGATTCACAGAACGGGATTAAGGTAGGGAATTGGAAAAAAAAATCTTAAATTTCAGGATCAAATCAGAAAACAATTGCAATTATTATCGAAGAATTTTTTTTTTGGGAGGACACTCAGTTTTTTTTTTTTTGTAGTGAATTTACTCTCAGCCTCACCGATGATCTAACCCTCAGCAGCTTGGCTCTCAGTTATATAGTGGGGGTCGTCTGCTCACACTATTTCATTTTTTTATTATACTATTTTTTGTCTTTCTTACTACGATATTTTCCATTTATTAAGCAATATTTTTTCCTTCTTTAGTGAAAATTAATTATATATACTGTAAATTTAATTTATAATCCACCGAAAACTTCTCGCTAAAGTTATCATCTCCATTCTCTAATGTCAAACCCTCTGTTCCAATCTTTTAAATAGTGTAATTAGTGACATGAAATGGTAAAATTATGTAACGAGTAATAAATAGTAAACTGAAAAAAATTATGTTCGATGTTTACAAAATAGTAAATGGGAAAAAATAATAATAAATATAATTAGAATAGTTATAAAAAAAAGTAACAGTAAAAAAAGTAATAAAAACATAAAACACCGTTTTTGATCCCGCTAATTCTTGATATAATTCAAATTTAAAGTGCTACTGGCGGAAAAAAAAAACCTTGAACAAATGGTAGATTTTACTAAATAAAATAAAAATCCCGCTCATGGATTATATGATCAGTCTAATGAATACTTTTATAGTGATTTCTAAATTTACAGTTTTGTTCGATTGAGGATAATGGGAGAACGAACCAAGGACGAAAATGAGCCGGTAAAAGTAAAAATATTTTTTCCTAACCTGAGAGCCGGTAGGAAGATAACATGCGACTAATCAGTGCACGACGCGTGTTGTATATACAGTGAAGTGGCTTGAAAGTTCGCATAAATTTGAACCACGTGTCATCATATGATTTGTGGTTTGTGGATTCAATAGTAGAACCTGATTTTGTTGACCGTTGTGGGTTTGTGTTCACATTTTGCAATTCGCAGATCATGACTATTGTTGCTTATTTGTTTGTCTCATATTGGGTCAGGTTGGTTATATATGTAACAGTTGGAAAGTTGTAATTAATTTGAAAAGTTTTCTCTGTTAAAAGCTAAAAAAAAGGTTTAACGCCATCGTTTTACTGATTTTTCAAATCATTCAGTTTCCACAACAAGTTCAAAATAAGTAAAATATTTTAACATAAATAATTGGATAAATTATTTAGGATCTATTCTAAAATTACATATCTTCAGAACAGCACATATATCACATAGATTCTCCCTTCTTTGCTAAGTTTTTTTTCGTTAGTAACAGTTTGTGAAAACATGATTATCAAGTCTAAAATTACAAATGATTTGGTTTTATATAAATTTCATTCTGCTTGTTGTAATGATTTATTTTTACAAGTCCTACCCTTTTAATCCTTAAAATAATATGCGAAATTAGGTTTGTGTCGTTGACTTAAAAAAATGCCATCAGAGATATACCTATTATTAGTAATTACATACCGAAGTTTCCAAGACTCGTATATTTTATTTCTTTGATACGCGATGGTATGCATGAATTAGAATTTAGTTTGTCTTAAGCTTACACGACTGGTCAGTGCTCGGTAAAGGTCTAATTGCAAGTTATTGACCCAGAAAAAAAATGCCTATACAACGGTAAACGTATAGGATTGCTTTTTTTCAACGGTATATATCATATAAATTTTTTTTATATTTTCGATAATGTAAAAGATAGTAGTGGTGCATTATATTAAACAATTGGTTGATAATGATGATATGGAAGAGATAAGAATAAGATGGTGAGTGACGGCACAAAGCTGCTTCCAAAACAGTTGTGATATTCTTATTAATGGGTCACCTACTTCCTTCTCATCCTTTCCTATTTTATTACATACATTCGTATTGGTGGAGATAACGAGAGATATTGTTTAGGAACAAAAATGAAATCTTGCACCCAAAAAAAAAAAACAAAGATGAAATCTTATACGTTTGAGAAATTAAACGAGCAACGTTTATAGACTCCAAACAATAATCTGTAGATCATGTAAAACATTAAACTCTTTCGCAAGTAAACGAATCTAGAGACGTGAGTTGTTCCGTTGACATTTAGTTATAATACAAATTTTTTCACTTTTGACTCCAGAAAGTAGTTTCGTAGTATGTATTATCATCAACATGCAATAACTACGAATTTTATACGGAATTAGCCAATTACGATCGTGGTTCAAAATTCAAACCTGGACTCCAACAAGTAACATCTAGAATTAAGAAAAATATCCTACGACGCGGATGGTGACGCAGATTTGCATTCACTATTTAAGATTGTTAAATATTAAAAGTTGTTGTTTAGTCGCAAGTGTTAATCATGATAATAATAATGGGCAGTTTAGACTTTAGTCGACCTAAATTGTTACAAAAACAATAAGAAGTCTCTAGAGGGTTAGCGATGGATTGGCGGGGAACTACACCATTATCATTACCGTATTATATCATCATTTTTAATATTAAAATTCTCCATTTGGTAGCTAAAGTCCAAACCTTTCGCAATCTTATCTGGTTCTGTATTTTATTTATAGCCGCAATTTACAAATAGGTCGTATTTATCGCTATTATCAAATCTCCAACTTCTAACACAAATGCCCGACGAAAAAAAAAAAAAAAAACACAAATGCCAAACCTCAAGAAAAGGCTCCGATGAGCTTGTGCAATGATCATGGTTAAGAGTTTCCAAATATACGTATTTATGTAGAAACTTCGAGTTATAATTGGATTACTTGTACGGATACGGTTAACGATATTTTGACTTAAAACGCAACATGCAACTCATACATCCCTATATCTTGATAAATGGTATATTTGTGTGTAAATGCATGATGCTACGAGATCAATATTGTTTGATATTGCTACAAATAAAAATGTTTGATAAGATGCATGTACTTATAACTCCTAATACAGAGTTTTACTTCTTCTTTTTATTTTGGTTCAACGATACAGAGTTTTTTCAGCAATGGAAAATACTAATTTACGTAGAGACTGGATTAATGAACGTAAAGAAAGAAATCGATAGGTAAGGTAGCGTCTGCTTAATTTGTATATCAATTCTAAGTACATGCTTATATCATACACAAACTTTATAAATTTTAATTCCACTTTCATAAGAGAACTGAAATGCCACTTGTATATAAAAATGAGAAATTAGGTAGTGGCGTCTAGAGTTTGTAAAAATAGACTAACAATTTTTTATTCTTGTTTGTATGTAATATAAAAATGTCAGAAGAGGAGCATGGAAGACGCGAGGCAAAAAAGGGGATACATGTGGAAAGCACGTGCCCATTGAACAAGTAATTAAGGGGATAATTAAGCCGTTAGCGGCGGCGGAAGAAGCTTCGAGTTTCACGGTAGACTAAATAGCGGCGGATATGCGCGCTAAAGAGAAAAGCCAACGGTCAAGATTTTTTCTTTCGTGTACAAGTTAAATAGCCATGATCATAAAATGTTAAGCAACCCGCATAAAAAAAAAAGTGGAAGCAAGCACCACAAGGCTGCTTAAGAAAACAGTTTAATCAGCAAATAGTTTTTACTTTTTATAAAATAATTTAATCGGTCAGTAGTCAGAAAATCTAAAATAGTTTTTTTGTTTTATTTTAAAATAGTTTTTTGTTAGTTAACTACCGCAGCAATATTGATCTATAATTTTCAAAACGGACGAGTAAAGTATGGATCTAGCAATCTATAACTAAATGATCAATTAATCATTACAAACGATTTAACCTGTAACATGGAGTATTGACATATACTAGTATATATATAAAAAATTCCATTTATATAATATATGAAAAATATCGTTCCTTGTTTGACATATAGGGGATACATGCCTTTTGGTTTGCTGAAAGAGTATTTGTATTTTGGTTGTATATACACAAAGTTTCACATGGGCTAATACGAGAACTACGAGGAAGAATTAGTGGAGCATGTCATGGGGAAATGAAACTGTCAACTGCATAATGCATATGCACCCTCTAACTTATCTGTTTTTCTTTTAGTTGACAGATTGTTGAGCCACATATTCATCTTTTTTTACTTCACATTCACCCAGATAAAAAAAACACATGATCGGCAGGAGAATAGTTGACATTGCTATAAAGATGATATATTTGTGCCTTCAGGCCCTTGACCAAGAAAAAATGATGTACTAGTACGTAACTATTCCTTAAAAAAATAAAATATATAACACGTAATACACGGAATAGCTAAAAAAATCATCGACCTCTCTTTTTTTAAAACATACTAATATAAAAAAAAAAAAAGGAGATAAAAAAGGAAAAGAAAAAAGGAAAATGGTATCCAATAAGATCAATAGCATGGATTGCGCGTGTCCTCATCGTTACTTTGAAAAGTTTTCCATTTCCAAAAGTTTATTTTAGCCCTTCACGCGTTTCCCGTCACACACACTGCCGTTTTCTGACTTTTGGGCCTTGAATCTACGCCACGTGTCCGGTATCAATGGCCCAGATTGAACTGTCATCTAACTAGCTGTGTGGTCTCCGTGAACTGTAACCTACCTCACTCCACTTATGTCTGACTGACTCTCTTTCTCTCTCGCTCAGAAATATTTTATTTTCTTTTCTTCAGACAAAACAAAAACTCAAACTTTTAGGCAAAATAAAATTACAATATTTAATCAACACGGTAATTAATTAATTTTTTTTTTTTTTTTTGGGATTACTTGTATCTGATTACTTCCCCGATACAAATAGAAAGTAGAATTTCTGAGTTTTTGACTGAATGAAAAGAATTTTGCAAAAACGAGGGCGTCGTCGTTTTCAGAGCAGTTGGACGTCGTTTTATGTGGAAGATGAATGGCATGTGAACTTTAGGTGAATTGTCTCCGTCACATTTTTGTTCAAACTTCAAATACCTCTTTCTTCTTTGGTTTTATCGTTTTCTTTTCGCGTGATATCGTGAATAACGTGACATATGGTCCATTTCTCATTTTCTTTACAAGATTTGTTTTATAGACCGGAGAATCAAAATTAGTACAGAGTTTTGGATTCTATTACATTGTTGCTTTCCAATAGACATAGTTCCCAATTTGAATTGTATCACCAGTATTTAGCTGAAAATAATATCTCATAGCTGCTCTTTGGCTTTATTGCGGATTAAAGTTCCTTAGAAATAAGAATGCAGTTTTTTAATACTATGACACTTCTGAAAGGAAAGAAAAAGAATCCAACTCTTTCATTTTCTAATAAGAAGAAGGGCTAGGTGTAATATGAAGAATGTTTCGTAAAGCTTTAACATTTGATTTAGTGGCTCACACTCACACACAAATGACACATCCTTAATTACTTTATTTTTCATCTGAGGGAAGAAATCTCCACCATCAAATCACCTAAACATCTTTATGTCTAACCAAACAACTTTTAGGTTTAGATGCGGCTTCCTTACAGTCATTCTTGCACACCACATTAAATAACCTAACTAAACTAATCATCCATTCTTCAATAAACACAAATCGCATTTATCTTAGTGGGCTATTGATACAAAAGCCCAGCAACATAGGCTTAGAAAAGAAACCTAACCAGGGAGGAGGAACAAACAAAACCGAAATGTACAAATCAAAAACGAAACCATAGCTTATTTATAAACCATTTGGGTGTAGATAATTGATTTCTTTGTGTGTACATGCATGTTAAGATAGATCAGTAATGTTTGATATTGCTCCCAAAAAAAATGTTTGATAAGATGCATGTACTTAATTACTTTGACAACTACATAGTTTCACTTCTTCCTTTTCTTGTTTTGTTCAACAATACAGAGTTATTTTAGTAATGGAAAATAGTAATCTATGTAAAGAAAGAAAACAGGAATCGATAGGTAAGGTAGCGCCTACTTAATTTTGTATTTTAGAATAGCACTAAAATTGTACATAAACACAAAAGGAGACTCAAAAGGAGAGGAGAATACCACTAAGTTTGTGTAATATAAGTTTTCCTCTCCTTTGGTTGGCTGGTTGGCTTTTAACTTGGCTTTTAACTGGTTTTGAAGCTTTGAAGTACTTAAGAAGATTTTGTTCCGTTCCGTTCCTAGACATGATACGGGAGATGATACAGTTCAAATTCTTCAACGTATTCTAAGATACATTGTATAGCCTTGTAGACTTCAATTATTCCTATGAACCATCTGCTTTTGTGCATGTCATTTACACCCTCAACAAGACCCCTGATAAGTCGATCTTTAATTGTGAAAGAGGACCCTCACTTCCTCCCCATTGCGTAACAACAAGATTGTTAATTTGTTGTGTGTAAGAACTCTTCCTTACACATACATTCGGTGTATTCCAAAGAAACAAGTTACTTATGTCCTGGAGGGTACATCCTCCTTGCTCAATACACATCAAACCAACTCCTTGGACTTCCTCATAGTCATTTGTATAATTTCTAAGTACATGCTTATATCATACACAAACTTTATAAATCTAATTCCACTTTCATAAGAAAATTGAAATGCCACTTGGATATAAAAATGAGAAACTAGCTAGTGGCGTCTGAACTCTAGAGTTTGTAAAATAGACTAACAAATTTTTATTCTTGTTTGCATGTAATATTAAAAGTTAAAACTAATACTAAATGGAATCCAAATAGAGTTAACACCAAAAACTCAAACCGCAAAAATTAATCAACTCGTTACTGTAGTTTTATTTATTCACAGTTACAATCTAGACAAAATCAAGATTCGTCCCCAAACTTACACAAAGTGGCAACAACAGAGGAGAAAAGTCCACAAAAACAACGACTTAACCCCTCCCAAATGTCACTAGCTACATAATTAACCATAATCTCTCACACATTATTAATACATAACACAACTCCAAAGGGACATATGTCTATTAATATTATCCTCTCTGTTTCTAACGAGATCAAAATATTGAATCCAAATAGAACCGGTTCCTCTTCCGGTTAAACTCCAACAAGCTCCCATACGTACGATCAGCCACACTCACAAACAAAGCCTCCGTGTCAGGGCTAAACGAGATTCCCGCAATCTCTCCAAACAGATCAATCTCTTGACAACAACCATAACCAGCTTCCGTGTCGAACACGTGAACAAAATCGGCTGGCTCAGCCATCGCCAAGAACCGTCCGTCAGACGTGAACTTCAAGGCTCTGATCGCTCCCATGTTTCCTTTCAACACTTTCAACGACTCAGACAAGTTCCTCACGTCCCATAGCCTGCACGTCGTGTCTTGGTTCCCCGTGGCTAAGATCTGACCGTTGGGATGCCAAGCCGATGAGAACGAGTAGTCGAGATGGCCTTCGAGCTCGTGGACGACTTTTCCCGATACAGCATCGGTTAGTAAACACTCCGGACTGTCTCCAAGAACAGCCACTAGCTTACCGTCTGGACTTGCGGAAAGGTTCTACAAACAGCGAAAACAGAGTAAACAAATATTGAAACAGTTTGAAAGTAAAGTGCAAATGAAGAGATTGCGATGCGGCTTACGTTTACGGACCAATCGAAGGCGAAACTGTTGATGAAAGTGAAATTTGTAGCGTCGAATAACCGGACTGTAGAGTCATTGTTCGCTGTCATAACCCTTAGCGAGCCACTGCATGGATTAAACCGAGCAAGAAGTTGAGTTTTGGAGTTGTTGAAATAACCAATGTATGTTCTGTTTCCGTCATGGTGTTTGATTACCTGGGAGCGTTATATATGTCAACGGAATTGGTGATGTCGTTATCAGCTGATGTTAGTTTAGTGCAGAAAGCGACTCCAGGTTCGTTGATTTTCTGGAATTGATAGATCACGCAAATGAGAAAAAAAAAAATCCAACCTTTACAAATATTATTGTACAACATTGGCTCTGTTTATTAATACCTTACAGAGAAGCTCTCCTTGGAACCCTCCGGCGACTATTAAATCGTCTTTGACTGCCATGGTGCTTATTTGGACTCTTGATAGAGAGTGTGACAACAGTCCAGGCTGCTCCTGCAAGATTTTGAGTAACCAATGTTGTTAATTTAAATTAGTTGAATTACAAAGGAAGTGGCATCAGAGAAGGAAGGTTTTGTCTAACCATTGTAGGAACAATGGGCTTTGCCACGTTAAGTACTTCTTTGCCTCTTTGCAGCAAAGATGACCAGTGGATGAGAGAGTAGTTCTTCATGAAATACACATCGTGCTTTGATGTTGCCCATAGCAAGTTCCTCAGCTGCAAAAATGAGACCATAAAAGGATTCACATAAGACACAGTTTGTCATCTTACACACACAAAATAGAAGAAGAAGAAGAAGAAGAAGGGAACATGTAAGCTCTCTACAGAACACACAAACTAAGAAGGAAACAGAAGAAGACACAAGAAGTTGGTACAACAAGAATACAAAATCTAAAATGTTACATTTATTTTTGGGTTAAGTCGTTTACAGACCTATTAACTAAGATAAGACCGATACCAGGAGAAAAGACTAATAAGCATGATATCATTAAAGATGCAAATTATGAGTAAGCACCAACATAATTAAGCTTCCCTGCAAAAAAGAATGATGACAAAGTTAGAGAGTTGTCAAACATTTCCTATCATACCCATATTAACAAAGGTTTGCTTAGGTCGCCAGATGCTCTCCCCAACCTGCTTAAGAAAGGTTAAAGCGCATATATAGTAACCGTTTCTCAAAATGCTATTTTCATGCCTCTGTTTGATAGTTATGAGCACAAATGATCATCCTAACACTTAATGAATCAGTTAAAACCTTACACATTGTTGTACCTGAGTAAACAAATGAACCTAAATTATTATATTTCGACAAGTTACGAACTTGCAGGTTAATTTAAGCATCCTTCAAAGTTAATCTGCAAAAGAAAAAAAAGGACTTTCTGTGAATCAACACCCCAGCTGCAGAGCTGAGGTGGAAACAGTGAACAAATCATAAGGCAAACAAGAAAATTATGTGGCCAGGAACAGAAAAATAACAACATATGGTGAATAATTGTGAGACTATAAATAACATCTCATTAATTTTAATGAATTGTACGTGGAAGTAGAGAACTCAGTCATGACATAGCAGTTGCAGACTCGACAAACACGATTATTAGAACACAATAGCCGAGAAAACGAAAAAAGAATTTAGATGAAACATTACAGAAGAGAGTAAAACAGACATCGCAAACATAGCTGTGCAAGTTTCTCTACCTGAAAATGTGCAATTGTGGACTTGACAAGCCTGGTGTTGAACTGGAACTCGTAAAAGTTTTCTCCTTTCTCCACTTGCAAACATTCCTGTCAACAACAACAACGATACAAGAAATCAATAAGACAGATACACACACACACACACACCAAAAAGAACTCAAAAATCACAAAAAAATTATCAGGACAAACCTTATCAAGCTCTTGTCTGGAACGAAAGAGGCTCTCGAAGTTTTTATACTGTAGCAATCTCTTCTCACGGTACTCGTCTCTGCTGTAAGTAAGCCTCTCCCAAGGAATCCCTTGGATGTCTTCTCCGTTTCTTGCTTCAAAACGCCGACGTATCACTCTTGGTCTTACTCTGAGTCTAAATTATAACGTACAAGCTTTATTATCAGGATACGATTTGATCACATCCCTTTAAAACCGACCAGGATACGATTTCTCTTCCTAAATTAAACCAGAGCCATACCGAATCGAAATCATCCTCGAAATCAGAGTCCATGAGATCAGAACCAGCTTCACTCTTAACATTGACCTCTCCAATCGGTTCATCGTCTTCGAAATCAGAGAAACTGTCAAACTCATCGACGAGGTATTCGAGATCGGAGTTGTCGAAAATATCCATCTTCAAACCTGGTGAAGCCAATCGAACACCGGTGAATAAAATTAAACCATAAACACTATAATAGAACACATTTAGTAGTAGTAACCGAACCAGTGAACAGAGACAGAGACAGAGCTACGAATCGGCTAAACTCATAAACAGGATTCACGAAATCACAGAATCGGGAAAAATTACAAACCTGTTGAAAGCTTGAGAACCAACGATAGACGAAAGAAGAGCTTTCCGGGAAAACAAAAGAAAGAAGAAGAGCAGATTTGTCCAGAGAAACGTAGAATCGAAACCGTATCTTCTGATGGCGACGAAGACGGTTAATTTCCGGGCAAAAGATAACTGGAAATGGAAAGATTTCGAAATTTTTGTGATCGCAAGAGAAGAGCAAAGCTGTGTATAGGTCCGTACTACTTATAACGGTGAAGGAGAGGAACGACAAGGTTTCGGTGGGGCCCCATAATTAGACGCGGGGACCGGTTGTAGCCGGTAAAACCAACTTGCGGATTTCAAAGGAGTTGGAATCCGCGGGCATTTTGACGTTCAAGTCCGGTAGTCTTGGGACCCACGTGTTTACCGGAACAGTCGTTACATGGTCAATTAAAACGTTAAATTAAGAGTAAAAACAAATTAATATATGCGACAAAAAAAAGGAAACAAAATATCTTTTGGGGGATTAATAGCAAGTCTTGGGGATTAATAGGAAGTTTTCTCTCCGACCAAAATAAATAAATAAAATAAATAAATAATAGGAAGTCTTCTGTATTCTCACACTTTGAAATCTTGATGATGTAAAAATATATATATATTCGGATCTCAATTTGAAGGCACGTAACGTAAGGCCAAATCTCAATTTGATGTTTCCATTTTGTTTATCAACTTTCCCAGTATGGGGGATGTGTCATGTTAGTTGTCAACTCAAATTCGTATGAGATTTTTTTTGTAGTTTTTATTGTATTTTATTGTTTTTGTAGTTATGAGAAACAAATGTCATTCACTAATCACTATACTACAAAATGTGGATATTTACGACTTCGTAACAAAATATCGAATTTGACCGGCATAGAATTTTAATTAATAAAAAAGATTATGGAGTATTTAATAACAATCGACAAATGAGGAAATCTTCAGACACTGTAATAAAATATGTTTGTTGTTAGTGTCACTCTTTTGGTACGTGGTCACGGGGCTCTACCGACATCTCACAATCATGTTTTAATGGCAATTGCGTCTAATCACCGGCGGTTTTAGTCATTAGCCGGTTACAAGACTATGGCATCACGATGACAGATACGATTATTAGACATTCCTTGCTCGTCAACCAAACATGCCACGTGTTGTGAACAAGGGCCTAGTTTCGTCCACGTGGCGCTAGACTTTGAGTTTAAGTTTATCATTGACCACTAAAGATAGAATACCAATATTTGATTTTTTTTTTTTTTTTTTAGCTATTATTCTGAAATTGTAATATTTGATCTAGAGAGGCTCCTATCACCAAACACTTCCCCGATAATTTAATTAATTGCTAAAATTTTAATATTTGTTTGAAACCGACATTTTTATCCAGTCAAACCTAATTACGTGACCAGATTAAATTTGATAGATCGAAATTAGGTGTATTGTGATTAGCACATAAGATAAGATAAGACATATGCCTTGAAATGACAAGTTAATGTGATAGATAATAAATATCGTAATTCATTGCCACTTCTTCTGGTTGGTTGGACGGTTTTCTTTTCACATTCCTTAACAATGCTTCTGACTCAAGCTTTTATAATGTTTTAAGATTTGTTTACGAAAATGTTCTTTAACGGGCCTGATGGACTAAGACTACATTACACTATAAGATAATCAAAGACCAAAAATTAGGATCCACAATGAAATATTTTGAGGAAGCGTTATTTGGGCTTAGGCCCGTACGCAATTAATTATTTAGGAAAATAAATAATAAAAAGCGAATTAGAAGGGGTATTTACGTCAGTTCAAGAAGACAATAATAATAAGCAGAGTACTCTGTCACTCTCATCAGTCTCTTCACAGTTTCTCTATCTTCTTTTCAGCATTTCGAAGCCATGGCTAAACTTGTTCCTCTCCTTCACATTCTCGTTTCCATCTTCCTCCTCCACGGCGTTGATCCAGCTCCTCCTCCGTCATCTCCGCCGCACGCTTGTGATCCCTCCAATCCCACCACGAAACTCTTCCAGTTCTGCCGCACTGACCTCCCAATTAACCGGCGAGCTCGCGATCTCGTCTCAAGGCTAACCATAGACGAGAAGATCTCGCAGCTTGTGAACACAGTTCCGGGGATACCGCGTCTTGGAGTGCCGGCGTACGAGTGGTGGTCGGAAGCTTTACACGGCGTAGCCGGCGCTGGTCCCGGAATCCGGTTTAACGGAACGGTTAAAGCTGCCACTAGCTTTCCTCAAGTTATCTTAACCGCCGCTTCTTTTGACTCCTATCAATGGTTCCGCATTGCTCAAGTGCGTTCTCTCTCTCTCTCTCTCTTTGAAGTTTCAGTCTAACAAGAATCCTGAATATATAAAGTAATATTGAAACTTAAATAAAGATTCTTGAAAGTTAAGTAAAAAAAAATCATGTAATACTATACTAATTGCTAAGTGGTATTTTGTGTTAATTTTATGGAAGTACAACTTGTTTGGTAATAATTTAGGCAATTTATCTTTAATTTAAGAAAGTTATTGAATTGAGAGGATTCAGGTGATAGGAAAGGAAGCGAGAGGAGTGTACAACGCAGGGCAAGCGAAAGGGATGACGTTTTGGGCACCCAACATAAACATATTTAGGGGATCCACGGTGGGGGAAGAGGCCAAGAGACTCCCGGAGAAGATCCGACGGTTACCGGAGCTTACGCCGTGGCTTACGTCAGAGGACTACAAGGTGATTCTTTCGACGGTCGGAAACAACTCGCCGGTCATCTTCAAGCTTCCGCTTGTTGTAAGCATTTTACGGCTTACGATCTTGACCGTTGGAAAGGTATCACTCGCTACGTTTTCAATGCTCAGGTAATTTCATTTCTCTTATTACAACGGTTACTGTAATCTTTTGACTCATTTTTTCCCATTTATTTGGTCCCTTTTTTTTTTGTCAACCTATTTGGTCCTTTATTAATCCCGAATTAATAAAACGAATAATACAGTTTTTTTTCTTTTTCTCTTCTAAAGTTCTAAAGTGTAATCAAAGTAAAACTTTAGCTAATAATGCCGTTTTTGTAGGACATCAAAGAGTATTATTCCTTGATTACGTCTTTGTCATGATTATGTGCTAATGTTCATGTCTTTTCATGTATATGTTGAATTGTGTAGTTTTCATGTTCAAATCGAGTCAAATTTTGTGAAAAGTTCCAAAACAAGAAGGAAACTCACAAATATTAATTAGAGTTGTTTTTTTTTTTTTTATTCTTACTGTATCCACAAAAAGATCACAAATTGCCTCATCATTTTTTTATAGTATCTAAATATCACAAATATCTGGATAAATATTTATAGATTCGATAGCTATAATTTGTAATCTCATGTTAATTATGTGTTTTCAATGATAATAATTAATTCAATTTTGA